>LPNX010133926.1:120107-154189 GCA_001517045.1 Pseudotsuga menziesii
AATTACTCCTCATGCATTCAAATCCCTGATGTTTTTTATTTATTCAACAACCTATTATGTTACAGGGTTGGCTATTGTACACTGAGTTAATACAGTTTAGTGTTCAGCTCCAATTTCAGTCTCTTTTGTGAGTGATTTTGCATGATCAATTGTTAATTGTTGTGAGTAAAATTAATCTATCACTGGGTTTAATTTCCACAAATATTTTTGGATTTTTTGAAATAAAATAAGATACAAAAAGAAAAAGAATGATTCTACAACCCCCAGACTCTGCAAGCACACTCAAACAACACTCAAGCAAAGCACTAAGGTAAAAGAAATCTAATGCACTAATCCCAAACAAAAAATCGAAAAGGCCTTGACAAGAACATTCTTACAAAAAATTTACCCTAAAAAAATGTCTCTGGTCAGAAACAGAGGTATAAACAGACTCAAGCAGTGTCAAAGGAGACTCAGCAATCATCAAACTTCACACAGCAACCATTTAACTTCCACTAAAAGGCAAAACTAAGGGCATACATGACTGTTCATAGTAAACCCACATGTATACGTGGAAATCATAGAGAAACCCACGTGTATACGCGACTGTGAGTTAAAAACTCACGTACAGGAAGAAATGTGCATAAAAATAAAGGAAAACAGACAAGTTGAGACAAACTTCACACCAATCAGACACTACCAGGCAAACATGCCCCCAGACCCGACACAGAAACAAGAAAGAAAGAGCAATTCAAAGTCATTGAATGTCGATAGAAAAACCCCCAAAGGACAACTACTAGGAAATCCCCAGTGGAGTCGCCAATTCTATTACGGAGAGAAATTCCTATGGCTTGGGGTACCACAACAGATAGCTTGACTCTATAAATCAATCCTTTCCAATATGCAATAGAAAGTAAATGTCTAACACTAAAGGATCAGACCTCGTACCTTATTCCGGATGGTTGAAGTAGATCCTCGTTGAGCTTTCCAACTTCAGCTTGAATTGATAAATTACTTCCTCAACAACAAGTAAACAATACAAGCATACTATATATCATGGTGTTAGATCTATTCTAGCATATATAATCAACAATGTATAAGCATTTCAAATCATCCCATGGATAAAATATTCATTCAAACACACATTATTGGATAGGAAAAGATATTTCTATTAATATAAATCAAATATTACAATAGATACAACCTCTGTCGACACGTCTGCGAACCGGAGAAACTGAATCCCCCACTTGGGCCTCCACCACCTCAATCCTCCATCTCTCGATAGCAAGCTCACAAGCAAAAGGAAAGCTTGGGAAGAACACAAAAGTGCTCCAAGGGACAAAGGGATGCAGACTCAAGCATAAGTTCTGACAACAATGGACTATAGTTTCTTTGCTCTCAATTCTCTCATATGCCTTCAATGTGCCATGGAGTTCCTTATATAGCTTTTTAAAGGGGTAATGAAAGGTCGAATTCGAGGGATCTCAAGGCATAGGGAAGGCCAGGAGTCAAGTGAGTCGGATCCATGTCAATGAAAACTCCAAAAAGATTTGGACCTTGTACACATCCCGATGTACGCGGTTTTAGGGGTCAAACCCGCGTATATACCAGATTAAGGGTTTAAAAGTCACGTGTATCATTTTTCACATGTTTTTCGGGATGGTCAAGGAAACATCAAAGGACAAAAAATGGTCCACGGGGTCTAAGGAGTTTGCAGAGGGACAGGGGAAGGCCATACAAAGAGTGATTCACCTGGAGTGGTAAAATCAGCTATAACAACGGCCTCCCAACACTGTTGTCATCCATCTTTAAAACAGGTTCTACAGTCTTTTATTTGCTATGTTAAAAGTTTATATCTGAGAATGAATGCATAATGAATGATTTACATGTTTTGTAGTGAACTGTTAGAGCTTGTAATATTTTAGCTATTTGAATATTGAATCTATAATTTGATGAAATCATCCTACTTGTGTTTTTCCACGTCTGGAATAAACCAGACCGTACTCTAGCATAGGTAGTGTGTTTAGAATAGATGAAGATATGATAGGAATCTAAAATGAATAGAGTTATTTATATTTTTCAGAGTGTTGGAATCTTTTCTTTCTGTAGATAGTCGCTTCCAAAAAAGAATATTAATCTGCTTAGTTAGGTTATTGTTAAAACCAGAGTGTGTATTAAGAATGCTAGAAAAATAAATAGTCATATTACTTTACTAATAGCAATGTGTTCAAGTAGGTAAGTTATTCTTTTACACAATACTTTCTTTTACAAACTATACTTCTAACCTGAAATAAAGGAAATATATTATGCTATACACAGTATCTTATTCTTTTTATCGAATTTAAATTATGCAGGATGTTAATCTGAGCTATGTTACATGTTTATTTTCCTTGTATCATACTTATTAACTGATGCTATGCAGTAGAAGAAATAAAGTTAAACTACTTGTTTACTTTTAGTTCAAACAAGGTATCAGATACCATATCTAGTTTTCTAGAATTAATAATAGTTTAAAAACTAATAGATATTACTAATTCAGGATAGTGATATAAAAAACAATTATGGTATTAAGATAGAAAATATAAATACTTAGTTTAATTAAATATATTGTTAACTAACCAAGAGAATTAGTTACTATAAATCGAAAGGGTTTTAGGAAAGAATTATTCTTTTATTTAAAAAAAACAGACTCATTACAAACTTAATGTTTACAAGTAATCCTACTAAAACCCTAGATAACAATTCAGTAAAACAATAAGAACTTAATAAATTAACATTGCATATCTATATAAGAACTGTACTGCAAATACTAACAGGTTTATCTTTTTGCAAAAGAGAACTATAGAGTCGAACCCTAGTTTAATAATACCCTTGTTTTAATAAAAACAACCAAGTCATAATCTAGTGGTTGGATTTTATGTACAAGCATAAGCAAATAAACTGTTACAGAATAGTCACCGTCTTATTTAAATAAGTGTATGCACAAATACAAGCTTAAGTATTGTATTATATACATATAATATTATTAACATAAATATTATCGTTTATAAATAAAAAAGAAATTCTTTTTACAAACCGGATAAATCTTTAAGGAAAGAACAAAGATTATTTCCATAAACCTTAACCTGGAATTCCTCGAGCCATTAAAATAATCTTAAATTCTTTTGACAGTAATAGAAAATAACTAATATAGAAATTATCATCTTAAAGGTTAAATAGGGTAAAAACCCTAGCTCATATTTTTGAGCAGAAAACTACCAGTATTCTTTTATATGCAAACACATTACAGTAGTAACCTAGGATAAAAAATAAGCTTAGTTATTTTTATATAACCATTAAAAGAACAAATTAAATTCATTACACAGAGATAAAATACAAAAACATAAAGGAGAACAAATTTAACTTACATACAGATAGTATTAAAAATATTTACATTATATCAACAAGTTCGAAGACTGAATGTAAGCCAAAACTTTAACAGAGTACAAAACCTCAGCGAGGAGCCGAGCACCCATATTCAGATATGTAGTATGAACAAGCATATACATCATATTACAAAACTGTAAGTTCATTACAACTACGAGAGGATCTTTACAAGTCACAACTTAAAGCTGTAGTCACCTCACGAAAAGCAAGGGTAACAAACCAAAATAAAAACCATAAGAATGAAGGACAACAACCCAATACTGGGTGCAACACGGCTGAAACCATCTCCAACTGCAAGAGTCTGTACAAGTAGAGGAAACCCTATTTGAAACCATAGCTTACCGTGAACACTTTGTGGAGCCATCTATACAGTGCAACGACCATCAACCTTGAACATAGGTTAATATGCATTGTAAAAGGAACAAAGTTTAATAAATTTAAAACCCTTGTGCAGTTTGAAAATGTAATAGTAATGGCAGTTAAATGATAACTTACCTAAGCTGGAAACGAAAACGATGGAGCCCCGGACGAACACTAAAACCACAACCAGCATCAAGAAGAGTTGAACCCTCATGCTCGCCGAGGATGGAGACGACGGACTTTGGTATTTCACCACTAACAACAAAGGTGGGTAAGCCTGAGTAATGGCTACAAGGAGTCTACAAGCATGGAGTCGAACTTTCACTACAAGCAAATAGGTAAACTAAACTGCAGAACCCTAAGACGAAGGAGCTACGCTATTACATACAATAAGCCCAAAGATTTCACCAAGGATAGACCACAACAGAAAGAGCATTAAAAAGGAATTTCAAGCAGGCCGTAAGCCATGTGCGACGAGAAGAAGTGAACTGTGACCAAATGAAAGATGTTGCAGTGAAGGTGAACAATAGAAACCAACTCAAGTGAGAAGGACACGGAAAACACCAGTGAGGGAGTCTCTACAACTCACGATCGCCATGGGAGCTTGCAGAGCAGCCCACATGGCCAACAAAAATATCGGAAAGAAAATAAGCCAAGGATTAGGGTTGACAACTATATAAGCAACCAGTGCATGGCCAAGAAACTTCCACGTGGCCACATCAAAAAAATCATGCAGTGGGTTGACTTTCCATAGTCACCTGCATTTTCATAATAATCAATTTAATCACCAATGATTTCATCAAAACTGCATCATAGTTTTCATGGTTTTCAATCATACTATATCATTTAAACGCTTGGTGCATAAACTCATTGTTGGCGTGGGTTTGAAACGTTATCATAACATTGAATTCATACATAACTTAAACCTTAGCCTCGTAACCCAAAAGAATTACATTATATAACTTATCAATAATCCAATGTTATGAGTTATCGCTGGTAAAAGCTAGTGAGGTTTATTTTTATGTTTGCATAGTAAGTTATACTAATGTGTATCGTGGGAAAACATCACAAAGTTATTTTAACATTATCGATAGTGATATGCATAGTATACACGTGAGCTTTAACCCTTTATAATTGGTTACAATTCATCAAAGTTTGTATAATAATATCATCATAGTGAAATAGGATGTAATAACTAAGTTGTCACTTATATTATTTTATGATAAATTATGAAATCATTGACTGATAAACAATTTAGTGAATAGTGTAATAAGAACTATCTATTAGTTCCAATGCCTGTCATGATGTTGTATATGATTACACATATTTCAACTAGAGTATTTTGCATAGTGTCGTTTGAGTAGGTTCATCAGTATTATGCAATTATAACACTAATAAAGTCATTTATGATGATAAACAAATAGTTTATGCACATTTTTAAATCTTGGAAACTAGCAAAGTTATGACGACAAATTATGCAATGGCGAAGTGAAATGTAAGAACATTTTCCGATAAACTCTTTTACTTAAATATAGATCTATGAGATCTTATCTTAAACGTTGTGGCAGTTTCTCATTACTTGGAGTATAGTTTTACATTCTTACCAAATTACCAAGGTTAACATAAGAGGATAAAGATTGAATCGATAAGAAAAACATCAACCTCGGAAGTTGTTCTTAGACAAAACCAAATATATGAAATGTCACATAGAATTGCTAGGGTATACATTTTGAAAATAAAGAATATCAAATAGATAAAATAAACTGTTCAGAACTAAGGAAGTAATACTGTCGCTACATATTCTACAGGAAGAAATACAATCATTTAAACGTCGTTTACTATAGCAACAGAAGAAAACAAATTGTGTTACCTTACGGAAGTAGGTTGGATTACAGGAGCATATAATCTGAGCTTATTAATTGCAAATAGAAATATTGCAGGATGCTTATGAATTTAAAGATGATACTCGGTCATTTATACTTGTCAACCTGTAAGAACAAATAGTCCATCCGCGTTAGCATAAATGCTAAGTAAGCCGCAGAATTCAAAGTTAGATTCCACCTCCTGTCATAAATAGAACTCATCAGTAAACCAAATATAGAATTTATGCGCAAGATAAACTTAAGATCGTGTTAATAAGAAAACTGCCGAGTTAACATATTTGAGTTTATGCAAATTAATTTATTAACTGTTTCTCTTTTTGCTAATCGTTAACTGTTAATAAACCACAGTCTCAACATTTCATGTTATTTCAAAATTTTAAATTTTTGTGAAAATTTAGGGTTTTGACATGTGGTATTAGAGCCAGGTTCAAACACTAGGCCTTGATGAAGCCCAACTAGCTTTCATGAAACAGTAAATTAAATTATTATGCTGACATACTTTATTTTAAATGTTATTCAACAAAGAATTGTTTTTTGAAGTTTAACAAGCAGGTATGGAAAGGCTGGAGAGACTGAGAAGGGGGAGGAAGCTAAATCTTGGTTATCTAGGATGAAGGAGTACTTCCAAATATATAACTATTCTAACCAGTTAAAGGCTAGAATGGCTGTATATAACCTCTCAGGAAAGGTTGACATTTGGTGGTAGGACTTGAAAAGAGTTAAGGGCATAAAAGAGAAAAATGTAAACTGGATTACCTTTAAGAGGTATTTCAAAAAGAAATTTCTGTCTGAGCAGTATTATGAGGAGAGAGCCAAAGAGTTTTATGAGCTGAAGTTAGGATCAATGACAATGAAGGATCTGAATAGCAAGTTCTTAAGTCTACTTAGGTATGTACCATACCTTGTAGATGAGAAACTAAAGGTACAACGATTCTTTAGCTGTCTACCTTATCATATTAAAGATAGAATTGAATATGATAACCCAAAGACCTTGGAGGAAGCTATGAGAAAAGCTAACTTCTGTTTTGAGCAGGATCGGAAGAAAGAAAGCTTGGCCAACTGGAAAGCTAAGAAAAATAATAATCAGTTTGAACAAAAGAAGAAGGATTTTGTGCCTAACAGAAATTTCAAAAACAATAAGGCCAAAAACTATCCTAAGAACAAGAACTTCCAAGGAAATAGGAACAATACACCCAACAATCAGAATAATTCTAAAGGTAAGGAATTTGCAAATAATCATGGAAAATTTACCAAGAACTTTGAGCGCAAAGAGCCTGTCAAGTGCTGGGAGTGTAATGGCCCACACTATGCTTCAGTCTGTCCAAACCGGAAGAAGACTGTTAGCACTATTCATACCATACAGAAGGAGATGACCGTAGGGGAACTAGCAAGGAGCATGCCTAGAATCAACGCAGCCTTGGAGAACCAACAAGCTGAATATCAGACCTCCATGGTGGAAGTAGAAGGTATGTTAAATCAGACCGCTGTAACTATTTTGATTGATCCAGGAGCTAGTCTCAGTTATATTGCACCTCAAATAGTAGAAAAATGTAAATTATCGATTGAAAATTTTGAGAATTCATGGTTAGTTCAATTAGCTACTAGTGCTAAAAGAAAAGTAACTTGTTTTGTTAAAGAATGTGCAATAGTTATGGATAAATTTGAAACTGTTGTTAAACTTAATGTTTTTCCTCTTGGTTCTTATGATTTGCTGATTGGTATGGACTGGTTAGAACAACATAGAGTAATTCTAAACTATTATGATAAAACTTTCACATGCTTAAACAGTGATGAAAAACCAGTAAGTGTTAAAGGAATACCTAGAAAAACCACCATAAGGAAGATTTATGCCCTTCAGCTTAAGAGAGCTGTTAGAAAGGGATGTAAAGCTCATGCAGTAACAATTACTGATGAGGAAAGTATAATTAAAACTGATAAGTTAAAAGTGGAAGACATACCAGTCTTAAAAGAATATGTTGATGTATTCCGAGAAGAAATTCTGGGACTACCTTCGAAAAGGGAATTGGATTTCACCATTGAGCTGGTACCGGGTGCAGTACCTAGCTCAAAGGACCCTTATCGAATGAACATACTTGAACTTAATGAATTAAAATCCCAATTAAAAGAATTAATTGATAAAAAGTATATTCGACCTAGTGTGTCTCCCTGGGGGCACCTGTCATCTTCGTGAAGAAGAAGGAAGAAACTATGCTACTTTCCATAGATTACCGTCAGTTAAATAAGATGACCATCAAAAATCGATATCTGTTGCCCCACATAGATGATCTATTTGATCAACTACGTGGAGCCACGTTGTTTTGAAAAATAGATTTAAGGTCTGGATATCATCAAGTAAGGGTTAAAGATGAAGACATATTTAAGACAACTTTCAGAACTAGATATGGTCATTATGAATTTGTCGTAATTCCATTCAGGCTTACTAATGCCCCAGCTGTGTTCATGTGTTTAATGAACAACGTGATGCATAAGTATTTAGATAAGTTTGTGGTCGTGTTTATCAACGACATTCTAATCTATTCAAAAACTGAAGAAGAACATAAAGAACATCTAAAACTTGTTTTGCAAGAGTTGTGAGAACATCTACTCTTTGCAAAGTTTAGTAAGTGTGATTTCTTCAAGGATAAGATTCAGTATTTAGGCCACGTAGTGACCAAGGAAGGAATTTCCGTAGATCCTGAAAATATAAGGGCGATCGAAGATTGGCCAGTTCCTAAGGATGTGACGGAAGTTCGATCTTTCATGGGTATTACTGGTTACTACCGAAGGGTTCATTGAAGGTTTTTCGAGGATAGAAAATTAAATAACTTCCTTACAGAAGAAGGGAAAGAAGTTTGACTGGAATAAAAAATGTGAATAACGCTTTAAAAGGTTAAAAACTTTATTAACCAACGCACCTATTTTAAGAACAACATATCCTAATAAAGAATTTGTAGTGTGCACTGACGCCTGTAATGATGGCTTAGGTGGCGTTCTGACTCAAGAAGGGCATGTTATTGCCTATGAGTCTAGAAAGTTAAAATTTCATGAAAAGAATTATGCAACATATGATCTAGAATTAGCAGCTATAATACAGGCCTTAAAAATGTGGCGACATCACCTAATTGGCAGAAAATTTGTTTTAATGACTGACAATAAAGGATTGAAGTATCTTTTAGATCAGCCAAATTCAAATGCCAGACAGGCTAAGTGGTTAGCTTTCTTATGCGAGTATGATTTCAAAATTCAGCATATAAAAGGTAAAGAAAATAAAGTTTCTGATGCATTAAGTAGGAATGCAAGGCTGAATTTTGCAGCCGCTATCAACACCTATGTTTCAGACTTAGATGAACAACTTAAAGAAGAAATAGAACAAGATAAAATTTACCAGAATTTACAAGCTAAAGCTAAAGAAAATCCAACATAAAACTTAATTAAGGATTACAGTCTAAATGAAAAATAATTTTTACTGTATAAAGATAGAATGTATGTACCTAATGTACCTAAAGTTAAGCTGTTAATTCTAGATGAAATTCATAAAACACCGTATTCAGGTCATCCAGGTTATCAAAAGAATATAACTATGTTAAGAAAAGAGTATTTCTGGCCAAACATGAAAACTGAAGTAGCAGAATATATTGCTAGGTGTTTTGAATGTCAACAAGCAAAAACTGAACATCAACACCTAGCTGGTTTTCTTCAGCCATTACCCATTCCTAGCTGGTAATGGGAGATAATCAGTCTAGATTTTATTACTGGGCTGCCTAAAAATCAAAATCAGAATGATTCTATCATGGTAGTAGTTGATAATTTAAGCAAAGTAGCTCACTTTATGCTTGTTAAAACTACTTACAAAGCTGCAAACATAGCTGATATTTTTCTAAAACAGATTTTCCGATTACATGGAGTACCAAAAGTCATAATCTCAGATAGAGATCCTAAGTTTACAGGAAACTTTTGGAAGTCTTTGTTTAAGGGTTAAACACCACATTAAATTTTAGTACTTCTTTCCATCCTCAAACAGATGGAAAAACTGAAAGGGTAAACCAAGTATTAGAAGATCTATTAAGAATGTATGTGAAAGACCAGCTTGGTAAATGGGAGGACTATTTACATTTGGTAGAATTTGCTTATAATAATAATTATCAGACATCAGCCAGATTTAGTCCTTTTAAAATTTTATATGGACGGAAATATAATACTCCTATCTCTTGGAGTAATCCAGTAGATAGATTGGTATTAGGTCCAGAATTGTTAAAAGAAATGGAAGAAATTGAAAAACAAGTGCAGGGAAATCTGAAAGTGGCACAGGATCGACAGAAAAGTCAAGCAGACTTAAAAAGAACTCCAAAGAAGTTTTAGGTAGGTGAACATGTGTTCATCAAGGTAAGGCCCAAAAAGAGCTCTCTAAGATTGGGGAGTTGTGCAAAATCGACACCTCGTTACTGTGGCCCATTTGAAATTCTGTCTAGGATTGGACAAGTAGCTTATCAATTAGCATTACCACCTAATTTAAGAGTACATAATGTGTTTCAAATTTTCGTTTTAAAGAAATATGTTCATGATGCTACTCATATTGTTAACTGGAATGATGTACATGTGGAACCAGAAGGAGAATTTTTGGTGGAACTGGATTGTATCCTCGGGAGGAGGGGGATTACACTTCGGAACCGCACCATTGGACAGGTGAAGGTGCAATGGAAGCACCTTAGTCCAGAGGAAGCCACCTGAGAATTGGAAATTAAAATGTGAGATGCATATCCAATTCTGTTCCAGGGGAATTCTGAGGATGAAGAAAAAATAATATCGAGGACGATGTTATATTCTAAGGGGGTGTGTATGTCACATGCCCCAATTTTGCAAAATAATATTATCTTGTTTTATTTTATTCCAATACATTATGTTAAATTATATGCTAAGTTGTAAATGATGACTCAGCAGAGTCAAGGATATTGAGTGTAATTATGAATATTTAATTATAAATAAATAAAAGTGGAGACAACAGCTTGGGAGAGTTGTTAAAAAGAGTGTTACGGGTCAAGTTGGTGGAGGAGATTAGGTGGAGAGCAAATAGACAAGTGGCAGCATCCTCAAACACTTCCAATGTTGTAGGTGGAAACCTCCCTACATTTGGGGTCATGATCCCCCAAGAAAGTGGGATCAGAGTAGGTGGCTCAATTAATGAAAACTAAGCCAAAAAAGACCTAGGCAATCTTAATAAAAAAACCCATTGAAGAGAGCTGAGGCTGCTCATTCCAAGAAGAGAACCATTCAGGTGAATGTACTTCAGAGGATTTCATTGGGAAGGGAATTTGTGGAATGTGTTTGAGGGGTAGATTGCAGAAAGTGATCTAGTACAACTATTCAGCTGAAGGATCTTGCTGCTGAGTGCAGAGTTAGTACTGAGTCATTGGACTAGTATTTTGTTGCTTGCTCCACCGGTTCTCAGCCAAGGAGACCAGGAACAGGCTCGGGGGTCCTGAGAAGTCGCTGTTTGAGTGCTCTCCAGAATTTGGTAGGGAGGAACATCCTCCCAACGCTGTTGTCATCCAGCTTTAAAATAGGTTCTATAGTCTTTTATTTGCTGTGTTAAAAGTTTATATGTGAGAATGAATGAATAATGAATGATTTACATGTTTTGTAGTGAAGTGTTAGAGATTGTAATCTTTTAGTTATTTGAATATTGAATCTATAATTTGATGAAATAATCCTACCTGTGTTTTTCCCCGTATGGAATAAACCAGACCGTACTCTAGCACAGGTAGTGCGTTTAAAATATATGAAGATATGATAGGAATCTGAAATGAATAGAGTTATTTATGTTTTTAAGAGTGCTGGAATCTTTTCTTTCTGTAGATAGTTGCTTCTAGAAAAGAATATTAATCTGCTTAGTTAGGTTATTGTTAAAACCAGACTGTGTATTAAGAATGCTAGAAAAAGAAATAGTCATATTACTTTACTAATAGCAATGTGTTCAAATAGGTAAGTTATTCTTTTACACAGTACTTTCTTTTACAAACTTTACTTCTAACCTAAAATAGAGGAAATAGATTATGCTATACACAATATCTTATTGTTTTTATTGAATTTAAATTATGCAGGATGTTAATCTGAGCTATGTTACATGTTTATTTTTCTTGTATCATACTTATTAACTGATGCTATGTAGTAGAAGAAATAAAGTTAAACTACTTGTTTACTTTCAGTTCAAACAAGGTATCAGATACCATATCTAGTTTACTAGAATTAATAATAGTTTAAAAACTAATAGATATTACTAATACATGATAGTGATATGAAAAAATAATTATGGTATTAAGATAGAAAATATAAATACTTAGTTGAATTAAATATATTGTTAACTAACTAAGAGAATTTGTTCCTATAAATCGAAAGGGTTTTAGGAAATAATTATTCTTTTATTTAAAAAAAACAGACTCATTACTAAATTAATGTTTACTAGTAATCCTACTAAAACCCTAGATAACAATTCAGAAAAACAATAAGAACTTAATAAATTAACATTGCATATCTATATAAGAACTGTACTGCAATACTAACAGGTTTATCTTTCTGCAAAAGAGAACTGTAGAGTCGAACCCTAGTTTAATAATACCCTTGTTTTAATAAAAACAACCAAGTCATAATCTAGTGGTTGTATTTTATGTACAAGCATAAGCAAATAAACTGTTACAGAATATTCACTGTCTTATTTAAATAAGTGTATGCACAAATACAAGCTTAAGTATTGTATTATATACAGATAATATTATTAACATAAATATTATCGTTTATAAAAAAAAAAAAATTCTTTTTACAAATCGGATAAATCTTTAAGGAAAGAACAAAGATTATTTCCATAAACCCTAATGTGGAATTCCTCGAGCCATTAGAATAATCTTAAATTCTTTTGACAATAATAAAAAATAATTAATACAGAAATTATCATCTTAAAGGTTAAATAGGGTAAAAAACCTAGCTCATATTTCTGAGCAGAAAACTACCAGTATTCTTTTATATGCAAATCCATTACAGTATTAACCTAGGATAAATAATCAGCTTAGTTCTTTTTATATAACCATTAAAAGAACAAATTAAATTAATTACACAGAGATAAAATACAAAAACATAAAGGAGATCAAATTTAACTTACAGACAAACAGTATTAAAAATATTTACATTATATCAACAAGTCCGAAGACTGAATGTAAGCCAAAAACTTTACCAAAGTACAAAACCTCAGTTTGGAGTCAAGCACCCATATTCAGATATGGAGTATCAACAAGCATATACATCATATTAAAAAACTGTAAGTTCATTACAACTACAAGAGGAGCTTTACAAGTCATAGCTTAAAGCTGTAGTCACCTCGCGAAAAGCAAGGGTAAAAAACCAAAATATAAACCATAAAAATGAAGGACAATAACCCAATAGTGGGTGCAACATGGCCGAAACCATCTCCAACTGGAAGAGTCTGTACAAGCAGAGGAAACCCTATTTGAAATCAGAGCTTACCGTGAATGCTTTATGGAGCCATCTATAAAGTGCAACGACCATCAACCTTGAAGACAGGTTAACCTGCATTGTAAAAGGAACATAGTTTAATAAAATTTAAAACCCTTGTGCAGTTTGAAAACGTAATAGTAATGGCAGTTAAATGATAACTTACCCAGGATGGATATGAAAATGACGAAGCCCCGGATGAACAGTAACACCACAACCAACATCAAGAAGAGTCGAACCCTCATGCTCGTCGAGGATGGAGACGATGGACTTTGGTATTTCACCACTAACAGCAGAGGTGGGTAAGCCTGAGTAATGGCTGCAAGGATTCTGCAAGCATGGAGTCGGACTGTCACTACAAGCAAATAGGTAAACTAAAATCCAGAACCCTAAGACGAAGGAGCTATGCCATTACATACAATAAGCCCAAATCTTTCACCAAGGACATACCACAACAGAAGGAGTAGTAAAAAGGAATTTCAAGCGGTCCGTAATCCATGTGCAACGAGAAGCAGTGAACTATGACCAAATGAAAGACATTGCAATGAAGGAAAAAAATAGAAACCAACTCAAGGGAAAAGGACACGACAAACACCAATGAGGGAGTCTCTGCAACTCATGGCTGCCATGGGAGCTTGCAGAGCAACCCACAGGGCCAACGCAAATATCAGAAAGCAAATAAGCCAAAGATTAGGGTTGACGACTATATAAGCAACCAGTGCATGGCCAAGAAACTTCCACGTGGCCACATAAAATAAATCATGCAGTGGGTCGACTTTCCATAGTCACCTGCGTTTTCATAATAATCAATTTAATCACCAATGATTTCATAAAAACCACATCATAGTTTGCTTGGTTTTCAATCATACTATATCGTTTAAACGCTTGGTGCATAAAATCGTTGTTGGCGTGGGTTCACAACATTATCATAACGTTGACTTCATACATAACTTAAACCTTAGCCTTGTAACCCAAAATAATTCCATTATATAACTTATCAATAATTCAATATTATGAGTTATCGCTAGTAAAAGCTAGTGAGGTTTATTTTATGTTTGCATAGTAAATTATACTAATGTGTATCGTGGGAAAACATCACAAAGTTATTTTAACATTATCGATAGTGATATGCATAGTATACATGTGAGCTTTAACCCTTTATAATTGGTTACAATTCATCAAAGTTTGTATAATAATATCATCATAGTGAAATAGGGTGTAATAACTAAGTTGTTACTTATAGTATTTTATGATAAATTATGAAATCATTGTCTGATAAATAGTTTTGTGAATAGTGTAAGAAGAACTATCTATAAGTTCCAATGCATTTCATGATGGTGTAAATGATTACACAGCTTTCAACTAGAGTATTTTGCATAGTGTCGTTTGAGTAGGTTCATCAGTTTATGCAATTATAACACTAATAAAATCGTTTGTGATGACAAACAAATAGTTTATGCATGTTTTTAAATCTTAGAAACTAGCAAAGTTATGACGACAAATTATGCAATGGCGAAGTGAAATGTAAGAACATTTTCCTATGAACTCTTCTACTTAAATATAGATCTATGAGATCTTATCTTAAATGTTGTGGCAGTTTCTCATTACTTGGAGTATAGTTTTACATTCTTATCAAATTACCAAGGTTAACATAAGAGGATAAAGATTGACTCGATAAGAAAAACATCAACCCTGGAAGTTGTTCTTAGACAGAACCAAATATAAGAAATGTAACATAGAATTGCTAGGGTATGCACTTTGAAAATAAAGAATATCAAATAAATAAAATAAACTGTTCAGAACTAAGGAAGTAATACTGTCACTACATATTCTACAGGAAGAAATACAATCATCTAAACTTCGTTTACTATAGCAACAAAAGAAAACAAATTATGTTACCTTATGGAAGTAGGTTGGATTACAACAGCTTATAATCTAAGCTTATTAATTGCAAATAGAAATATTGTAGGATGCTTATGAATTTAAAGACGATACTCGGTCATTTATACCTATAAACCTGTAAGAAAAAATAATCCATTTGCGTTAGCATAAATGCTAAGTAAGCCCCGGAATTCAAAGTCAGATTCCACCTACTGTCATAAATAGAACTCATCAGTAAACCAAATATAGAATTTATGCGCAAGATAAACTTAAGATCGTGTTAATAAGAAAACTTCCGAGTTAACATATTTGAGTTTATGCAACTTAATCTATTAACTGTTTCTCTTTTTGCTAACCATTAACTGTTAATAAACCATAGTCTCAACATTTCATGTTATTTCAAAATTTTAAATTTTTGTGAAAATTTGGGGTTTTGACATGACCTATGGTCAACCATAGTGCACCAATGTCAACCAAATTCAAAAGTCACATAAGGTCTACCAATAGTAAATTCTAGCCAAACGAAGTCAACCATAGTTGACCATAGTTAATTATGGTCAACCTTAGTCAATTAGTCAACCAAAGTCAACCATAGTCATCTATAGTCAAAATTAAAATAATAACGAATTACGATGAAACTAAGTCAACCATAGCAATCCACAGTCAACCATAGTCAACCATGGCCATCCACATTCAACCATAGCCATCCATAGTAAACCATAGCCATCCATAGTCAACCATAGTTAATTTTATTAATTTTATCACCCCGTTGAAGTGTCACCCATGTGATATAAAATTAAAGTCAACCCAATAATGGAATTATAATCAACCATATTGTTTTAAAGTCAATTGTTATGTCACCCATTATAAACCCAATAAGTCAACCATAATCAACCATATGATATCAAAATCAACCAAAGTAAACCATGCTAAACCATTGTCAACCACAATAAACCATATTCAACCATGGTCAACCATATTCAACCAAACTCTACCATAGTCAAACAAAGTCACCCGTAGTCGACCGTAGTTAACTATGGTAAACCATAGATAATTTGTCAACCAAAGTCAACCATAGTCATATGTAGTCAAAAGTAAAACAATAACGAATTACGACAAAACTAAGTCAACGATAGCAATCCAGAGTAAACCATAGTCAACTATAGCCATCCATAGTCAAGCATAATTAATTTTGTCACTTCGTTGAAGTGTCACCCATGTGATATAATATTAAAGTCAACCCAATAATGGAATTATAATCAACCATATGATTTTAAAGTCAATTGTTATGTAACCCATAATAAACCCAATAAGTCAACCATAATCAACCATATGATATTAAAATCAACCAAAGTAAACCATGCTAATCCATCGTCAACCATATATAACCATGGTCAACTATAGTCAACCAAACTCTACTATAGTCAAACAAAGTCACCCACGCTCAACCATAGTTAAGCAAAGTCACCCATGCCAAACCATAGTTAACCATATTCATAGTCAAATAAATCCATCCATGTTCAACTAAATTCAACCATAGGTAACCATAATAAAGAGTCAAATAAGGTAAACCAATAGTCAATTATGGTCACACAAAGTTAATCGTATTCAATTAGTTAACCAAATTCAACCATAGTTAATCATAATCTAATATAGTTAAATGTAAAACAAGGTCAATCAATACTCAATTATAGCTAAATAAAGTTAACCATAGCCAACCATGGTTAACCACAGTAAATTAGTCAACTAGTGAACCAAAGTTTACCATAGTCAAACAGCTATAACCAACCATAGTCAACCATAATCAATTAGTCAGCCATAGTTAATTAGTTAACAAAAGTCTACTAGAGTCAAACAAACATAGTCAACCTTAGTTATCTATAGTCAATTAGTCAACCAAAGTATACTACAAAAAAATTCATCCATCATCAACCAAAGTCAACCATAGTCACAGTAAAGCAAAGTTAACCATGGTCAACGCAAGTCAACCATAATCCATTAGTAAGCTATAGTCAATTAGTCAACCATACTCAATTAGTCAACTATAGTCAATTCGTCAACCATACTCAATTAGTCAACTATAGTATATTAGTCAACCAAATTCTACCATAGTCAAACAACTATAGTCAACCATAGTAAATTAGTCAAAATAAGCCTACCATAGCCAACAACCATAGTTAGCTATGGTCAATTAGTCAACTAGAGTATACCATAGTAAAACAAAGTCATCCATCGTAAACCAATGTTAACAGTAATCTCAGTAAAACAAAGCAACCCATGGTTAACACAAGTCAACCATAGTTGATTAGTCAACTATAGTAAATTAGTCAACTATAGTAAATTAGTCAACTATAATCAACTAGTCAATTAGTTAACCAAATTAGTTAATTGGTCAATCAAATTTTACCATCGTCAAACAACTATCATGTCAACCGAATTCTACCATAGTCAAATAATTATAGCCAACCCTAATAAATTAGTTAACCATAGTCAATTAGCCAACAAAAGTCTACCATAATCAAACAACCATAGTTAACTATACTCCATTATTTCACCAAAGTATACCGTAATCAAACAAAGTCATCCACGGTCAACCAAAGTTAAACATATTCATAGTAAAACAAAGTCACCCATGGTTAACACAAGTCAACCATAATCAACTAAGGTCACTAAGTCAAAAGTGAAACATGGTTAACCAATAGTAAATTATGGCAAAAAATATAAGCATAGTTAGCCATAATCAATTAGTCAACTAAAGTGAGCCATAATCAACGATAATCTATCATAATAAAAAATAAAAACAAGGTCAGCCAATAGTCAATTACAACCAAATAAAGTCAACCATAGTCAATCACTATAGTTAACCATGGTTAATCATATTCAATTAGTCAACCATAGTCAGGCAAACAAATTCAACCATATTTAGCCAAATAAAGTCAACCATAGTAAAAAGTCAAACAATGTTAACCAAAAAGTCAACAATGACAAAACAAAGTCAACCATAATTAATCAAAGTCAACCACTATCAAACAAAGTCAACCATTATAAACCATGTGCAACCATGGTTAACCAAACTCAACAATGGTAAGCCATAGTTAACCATGGTAAACCAATAATTAATTATGGCCAATTGAAGTCAACGACTGTCAACCATGTTTAACTAAAGTCATCCATGTTCAACCATGGCCAACCATAGTCAACCATAGCAAAAAGAATTCAATCATATTAAACTACTGTTAACTATAGTCATCCAAAGTAAAACAAAATCAACTATAGTCAACCAAAGTCAACCATAGTAAACCATATTCGACTATAGTTAACCATGGTAATCCAATAGTCAACCATAGTCTAACAAATTCAACTATGGTCAATCATGTTCAAACAATTCTTTAGCATGGTCAATCTTTGTCAACTATCATTGAGAATGGTTGACATAGTCCACCAATAGTAAAAATGTGAGGAAACTCCTACAATAAACAATGAGAATGAACGATATAGTAGAAATAACAGAGCACATAAGAGATTTTATTGATTGCAGGCTAGTTCAAGGGGGCAACCTGCTTTGATCAAGCTCAATACAAATAACTTTTGGATGCCTTCATTGGCCTCAACACGTACTTATATACTAAGTCTAATCTAGACAACTATTACTCTCCATGAATGTGGGATAATACAACATACTAACTTTCCACGACTTAACAACTATTACTCCCCATGAATGTGGGATAATACAACATACTAACAAGACGACCTACAAAGCATATGCGTCCAACAAAATATACTAATGAAATAAAGACGAGGGTTGACACGGGTTCTTAACAAAAAAGTTAACTAATAGGTGGTCATAGTCAACCATGGTTGGCATATAGAAACCATAGTCAAAACTCAACCATAGTAAACCGTGTTAAGCATTGCCAAACATGGTAAACCATGGTTAATTATGGCCAAACAAATTTAACCATAGTTAAACAAATTCAACTATGGTCTTGCCTGAATGTTCAAACAATTCTTAAAAGTGGCCAATCATTGTTAACCATCGTCAAGCATGTTCACACCATACTGAACCATGGTCACCAATATTCAATAGTGCTCAAACATGGTCATCCATTGTTAAACATAATCAACCATCTAAAATCTCATTTTGCCATATTGAGTCATAGCCAACAAAATTTAAACGTGCTCAACCATGTTGAATCCCAATTGGAACAAATAAAAATTTTCACTATACAAATACCCAATCTAAATAGGCCAAATAATACATAAATGAACAAAGTATTTAATAAATATATATATAAGAATTACAAATAGGAGAGCCTCTAGGAGAGCCTCTTTATATATAGTGTTAGTAAAGAGTTGTACCTTTTAGGAGTTATTATTATCTTTCTTTATTATTAATTACAATTTATTTATTTAGGAATTATTATTATCTTTATTTACTATTAATTACCATTTATTTATTATTTATATACTTTTTATTCATAATACTAATTAACCAAGCTTAACTATAATTTAACATAGTAAAAAACAATATTATATATGGTCTAATATGGCAAGATATGCACCTCTTTAATGAACCAAACTCAAACTCAACCATAATCATACATGGCTCTCCATAAATTATATCAAAATAATGCTCTATAAATCATTAAACCTTATTCATTCAATATAAATGATTTGGCAAGATATGCAGCTCATTTAATGAACCAAACTCAACCACAATCATACATGTCCCTCCATAAATTATATCAATATAATGCTCTATAAATCATTAAACCTTATTCATTCAATATAAATGATTAATTATTAAACATTATCTTTTGAATAATATGAAATGTTTATTCTTTTCTTATGAAAACATTATTTTAAATAATATAAATAATATTATTAAATATATTATTTGTATTTATATTTAAATTTAAAATATATAAGAATAATTTTATTTAAGAGTTATTTTTCTATTTGACTATTTGTATTGATAGGATGACTTGGTTCGCGTGAGCTTTCACATCACTCATTGCTGGTCGTCCGATCGATACAAATGGTTGGGTGGAAAGCTCATGCCTTTTATTTATATTATTTATATTTATATTTAAATTTAAAATATACAATAATAATTTTATAGTGTTCAACTAACATAACCGTGCACACAACCTAGTAACAACATACAAGTCGTGAGAGGAAATGGAGTCGAGCTCTGTTGTCGAACCACGCCCTTTAGGAAATCAAAGAAAATAAATAAATTTAATGAACAAAAGAGAGAGAGTCCACATCGAATTCAAGCGGAGAAACAAAATGTAAATGCAAGATCCATGCTAGACATTATACTTGAGATTCAAAGCAATTTCTTGTTGAAATCCACCACCACCATGAAAACTCTAGCTGTGGGAAAGGATGCATTATAGGAGTCAAGAACCTATTAGCTAGGGCCATGGCTCCCATGAAACATAAAAAAATACCAGAGAAGGAAACCCTAGTAAAGAAATTTGTAGAAAAAAAAAAGAAAAAATAAATGGGAAGGAAGGGGGTGGGTTTTGAGCAACTCTAATTTATTTATTTTTCGAATTTGTGGGTTCACTTGGAAAGGGCACGTGGGCCTATGCAAGGGCCATGTCGATTATTCAATTTTTTTTAAGTGGATAGATCATTGTTTATATTATATATTAATTCTAACCATTTTATTTTATTTTGCTTAAATTATTATTATTATTTATTTTGTATTATTGGTTATTTTTAATAATAATAACTATATAATATATAATTAAACAATAATAACAATTTAGATATATATTAAAATAATGATATGACAATGATGATAAAATATTTTTATTGTTTTTTTTTCGTAACTGGAATAAATTTGAGAAGCGATTATGTATGATGAGAGGATTAAGATGGCGTCTAATGAAAAAAAAGTGGAATGGATGGCATAGTACTTGAGGGTTGTAAATTACACATGGTATATGTATTAAAGTAACTAGGGAATAAAAAATATTATAACGTTGCGAACAAGATAACAACGACAATCTTGAGTCTCTAGTGAGAGAAGGAACGATGACGCATTTGTATTAGACAATGGGACCCTATCAAAATTATGGAGATTTTGGTGTGGCATTTAATCGAATTTAGCTTGCTCAAAAGAGTAGCTTAGACTCATCGTAACAACATCGATGTAATGAAAGGGTAGTATGAAGTCTGCTGCAACAAGTGTCATGGCTAGGTGGTGCTGGTTGTTATTAGTTTTGTGATGACACTGGCATTGTGTCACTTTGGTGATTGCTTATCACTAGTACCATCAATACAAAGGAAACCTACATGAAACACCATGTAGGGGAGGTTATAGGAGAGGTTTTAAGTGTTAGAAGATTGGCAAAATTTGTCAAAAAAACCTCCACTACAACTTCTGTTTTTTGTGGTGGGGGTTTATGCAAATATTATAATGAATATTCATTATAACTAAAAAGTATGGGTGAACGAAGGTTTTGGCGGATGTTTTTTAACCGTTGATTTTTAATATCATGTGCATCAATATGTTTTTTATAAACCAAACACATCGATGCTTATATTTTGAAGCAGATACATTGGTTCTAATATAATGCTGTAACAACACAATGTGTTGTATAATATACACGCACCGATGCCTACATTCATTGTCAATGTACAACAGTGTAAATTTTAATGCTAACATACCCATGCATATATTACATTGTTACATCATTAATGTGTTTAGTTTACATACGCCTCAGTGCATTCCATCATTTAAAAAGCACAGGTGCATATATTTTAATCCTAACATGCCCATGTTTTTATTATACTGTACCATCATTAGTGCGATTATCATTCACAATCATATTGGTGCCCCATATATTATTTAAATGCATTGGTGCATTTTTATATTTAAACACACTGGTGTTGATGTTGTATTATATATTCATTGTTGTGTTTTTGTATTAAACTATAACCAATGCATATACACTACCAATATGCGTCAATGTGTATATTATTCCAATGAGCAACGATGCATAAAGTTTGGATTAAAAACACTGATGCTTATATTGCAAAAACAACACATGTGCCTATGATATTTACAGAGTATCTGTGTGTTGATTATGTCACTGAGCACTGGTGTGTATAGTTTGGAATAAAAGCATTGGTGCTTATACAACGAAAACAACACATTCCTATGATATTTAGAGAGCATCGATGTGTTGTTTATGTCAATGAGCATCGATTCATGGAAATAAATAAAAGGCATTGGTTAGAGCAGATATGCAACTATAGTTTTTTTAAGTTTTTTTACAAAGTTTCGATTAATCATTCGAGTATCAAATATTTTTTATAATAAGATTTATTTTTTTATATTTTATTTATTGTGTTTGGATATTGAGTTGATTACACATATGTTCATTGTAACGAGGTAAATCATTCCTATATTTAGCATTCGAATTAATCATAAAAAAATAAAATATTTTTTTTAAAATAATATTAATTTTTATATTTTAACTATTGTGTTTTGAGAAGCGTGTTGACTACACCTTTGTTTCAGATAAACATGTTGATTACATCTTTGTTTTAAATTTCATATTTTGCGACATTAGACAATCAAGTACAAGAAGAAACCTATTTTATTATATATGAATAAGAATCCAAAATATGAGACAACATAAAGGTCCTCGATAATAAAGATGTTATTTTGACATTGATTACTTATCCTCATCTAATTGGGGTGACATGTCCACATTAAACAAAATGTTTATTTGTTCAAAGATACAAATTCCAAAATGTAAAACTTGCAGTAACAACATTAAAATGTATTGTTCATCATTCATTGTTTGAATTGTCATAGTATTTCGGATGCTTCCATTCCCCATCTTTTAATTACTTCCAAGGGATATTTTTCCTGAGTTATTTGAAATGTTTTCTTGATTGACTTGATTTAGTTTCATATGTCATGTTCAATCTACAAGCATAAAAATAAGATGTGATGAGTATATCTACATTTATAGATAATGTAATACACATAACTACGTAAATGAAAAAGTGTACCAATTCAATGAGTGAATCATAAACTTCACACATATTTTTGAAACCATTCCTCATGCAATGTGTTAATAATCCTCTGTTGGCTCCATTCCATACTTTATTTCTTGTGAGTTTTTAATGTCATGGCAACATAGATATAATTAACATGATTTTATTCAATCTATTAATTATAAAATAAGATACATAAAACAATATAATCACGTACACATTATTTAATTAATTGTTGATACCCCAACATACACTGACAACCCTTACTTAATTCAATGTTGATCAAATGATCGGATGGATCTTCAGTGTATGTTAGCACTTATTACAAAACATCCATGTATGATTTTAAATTAATTGAGATATAAACATTACACCAAATATGAAATCTGAATCCCTTGTGAGGTGCTCTTCTTAATGCTCGCATGAGAGAACAAACAGAGGTATGCCATCCTTCCATGAGAGATGACTCCCAACACACACAAGGATTTAAGTGATTGTAAGTTAATTATGATGGTTTGTGGCACATCCTCGCTCTCCCGTCAAATGTACAACCACCTGACCTTCACACTATATTCATCTTCAACTGTGAGAGCTTGAATCTCAACTAACTTGGAAGTACTTTGGCTTAGATCCCACATATGTCGAATAATCATGGCAAGATTTGGATCCCTCTTTTTCGGCAGATGAGTTAAAATAGGAAGGCATTGCATGAAGTGAAAGCTAACTCGACATTGACATACTCTTGGAAGAATCCTCCCCTTGTTTGATTAATGTGTCTTGTATCATTTGCAGCGATCCATTCACCATTCTCAGATGGTTTGCATGAATATGAAGAACCATAAAAATATAAGAGGCCCAAAAGGACACATATGCCCAAAATTATCAAGGACCAATGGAGGACAAAGGTATATTTTTATGGTATAATTTCACAACATGTTCAAG
The DNA here is from genome assembly GCA_001517045.1 of Pseudotsuga menziesii. Taxonomy (NCBI): domain Eukaryota; kingdom Viridiplantae; phylum Streptophyta; class Pinopsida; order Pinales; family Pinaceae; genus Pseudotsuga; species Pseudotsuga menziesii. The sequence goes on from LPNX010133926.1 coordinate 144,104, forward strand.
CTCACATCCAACCTATGGAAGACATAATTAGGAGACATTGTGAGCTCCCACTACTCGAGAATATTGGAGAGGAATTGGGTCGAAAGGAGTACGACCCTCAAAATACATGCACTAGAGAGATGAGATACACCAAGACTTTGGCCTTGCTCTGGAAGACCAAAACTCTTTCTGGGTTCTGCCATTGTCATGAACATCCATGGTCTTCTTAGGGAGGAAAAATATGGTTTGATCCTCTCGGCTGTATTTGGGTGGTTGGATAATTTTTCTCAGCAAGTCATCAAAATCCAACAGGAATTAGATGCGTTTCTCAATTCCCTTGCTCGTGAGTTCAACAAAAAAAGTTTTTCAATGCAGATTCTCTCTTTGTCAGTCGAAGCTCATTTACCATAAGTAGCCAATAATAGAGAATAATAGAAAGGAACTCATGATAGAGGAGGATGAATCTAAGGTAGCTCCGATACTTAACATTTTAGTTGACTCCTAATTTTCCTTTCTACTACTTCTCCAAATTTCATAGGTCTAATTATGGTCAGTCTGTTGATGATATGAACTCATTTACTTCCTATTTTTTTATCAGAAGTCCCATCTTATTAAGAATTCTGTATTTTACTTTCAATATCAAGTCCTTTAGATACATTGGTAGATTTCCTAGACAATACTATAAACCTTGCTTACTTCATTATTAAAATTCATAATTGGATGTTAATTTCTGAATTTTGGAGAGGTGATTCCTTTGGATTTCCCTCTAGTAAGTTACCCAAACAACTGCAATTTCCTTTTTTATAATATAATTACGTCGTTTATGCCTTAAAAAATGAAATATGAAAAAAACACAAGTACTCACAAAATCTGTGATCAACCCTTTTTTTCCTTGTCGTCCCATATTATGCGCTGCATTGGTACTATTTCCTTTTTGTTTAATCTATAATAAAACAATTGAAATTAGTATTTCACGCAATAATTTAAATCTATGCACATAAGAAATAAAACAATTATTATATATGTTTGATGCACGTTGTTCTTGGGATGGCTCCCCCTATGGTGTGGTTATGTTCATTTCTTTTACCATCTTATGGCACACCTTTTTTGACATCCCTATTGACATATTTCAGATATCATGTCGTTCTTCCTTTGAAATTTTAGCGATCTTCTTGAGAAACAAAAAGCACAATGAAAAAATGACAAATATTTATATGAAAATAAGCATAGCAAAATTATTAACAAAGTATGTTTTGGACTAATACATACACATTATAAAAATAATTTTTAGCAATGGTACATTTTAGATGATTATTTTTTGTTGTTGTATGTTTTTTCCATTGCAAGTATCATTGATCTTAGTGCCACTGCTCCAGAAACACTTCTTGTAATTTATCTATAACTCTAGATTCTTAAAGTCATTGGATAGATTTTTTACTGCAAATGAAAAGAAAGTCTACAGATTCTTTCCACTATATCCCTCAAAGTTTTAAAAACATTTTCCCCCTCCCATCAAGTTCCATATGCACCACTTCATTTGAACTGCTGGCGAAATTATCATCATTTACATTCTTCTTAATTTTTATCTTTTTAGGGCATCATATTTTATCACTCTATTTCCCTACATAACATTCAACAAATTTAAAATCCAAAGTTTGAAATAGGATAACAATTATTGTTGAGAAGAATTGTTGGTAAGAAGTCAAACAAAAACTTCAGGTTAATCATTTTTTAATCCACATAATTCCTAAGTTTGCAAAAATTTCTTAAAGTTTTTTTCGTCTATTCTTCACTTAGATTACGAACAATTTTATAGAGTTTCTTTAAATTTTTGCTCTACATGACACACAAACCAATAAATATGATTTAAACATACACATAATTCCAATATATTACCTTTATACTAAAATTACAAACAACTATCCATGTTCTTTGTGTTGGATGTGTTTCTCTCGCTTCCTTCACTATGATTTTATCCCATGAGCTTTTATTGACCATTTTTTTTATCAATATACGTCATGCAGAATGAAACAATAAATTATTTATTACTTTTTTATACAGTAAGTAAAGTCTTTAAAGTAAAAATGTATTTTAGACAGTCGGTGTGCAGAACACATAAATTCAACATGGGTGTGTATTTTTTGTATAATACACAATGATAAAAGTACTTACATTTATTTTTAAATAAACAAATCTAAATGGTGCATCGACAAAATATAGACGCACCAACATGACATTTTTGAAAAATGTTCATCACGAAATGTGAAAGCGTTTTTTTTTAGGCAAGGGAAATTTGGATAGGACAGCGTCAAATTGAATCACATTATGATCCTGATCCAAGTGCGATCCAAGGCTCCATATATATATATAGGGAACAATTAAACGGGCTCTTAGAGTGTCGGCCCTTGGAAGGGGTGCCTGACGCTCCTGCTCTCCTTCAATGCACGAGGGATAGGGGGGCCTAAAAAAAATTCCCTGAAAAGGTTGATAAAAAACCTAAAACCAATGGTACTGATGATCCAGGAAACAATGTTGGAAGGAATAAATGTGGAAGATGCAGTTAAAGAAATTTTTAGAGATTGGGAGATGGAGACTATGGATGTAGATGGGCACTTGGGAGGCATCTTGACAGCTTGGAGCCCGGTCATGAATCGAATTGTAGTAGTTAAACATGATTCAATATTGGAAACAAAACTCAAATATGGGGAGATAAGGATGGATTTTACAATATCGAATGTGTATGGGTCCTTCTTCAACCGAAAGAATTTTTGGGAAGTTCTCGAGCGCACAGGAGCAATGGGGCAAGCTAATGTGATATTAGGTGGTGATTTTAAATTTAACCCTCACAATGGGAGAAGTGTGGGGCGATAATGCCATGAAATATTCTCTTAGCACTTTTTTCTTGGATTTCTTCAAAAAGAGGAAGCTGGTGGGTGTAGTTCCTCTGAAATTGCAACCCACTTGGAGAAATAAAAGGGGAGGAGCTCAGGCTCTTTCCAAAAGATTGGATTGCTTTATGGTTGAAGAAAATATACTTAATGGTAACCTAATTCTAAGGTCCACAATAGAATTCGGGGGCAATTCTGACCACATACCAATTTATCTAATAGTAAGACTCCCAGATAAAAACCTCCTGTTCCTTTTAAATTCAACCCATTGTGGTTGGAGGAGGATGAATATAGAGCTCAAATTCAAAACACCTGGAAATCCATAAGGATTTCACCAAATCATTCTGCAATGCAACAATTCACAGAAAACATAGCAAGGGAAAATAAAATCTCAAAAGGTTGGGATAAGAAACATAAATCATTTTCACAGGAAGAGCTGAAGGAGGTAGCAACAAGGATAGATGATTTATACCAGAAAAATGAAAAAGGAGTCTTCAGTACAAAGGAAACAAAATTGTTAAAAAATATGGAAAGTAAGAAGGATTCTCTGCTTTTAAAGGAAGAGAAACTTATGCGTTTAAAAAGTAGGGCATTGTGGCTTGAGGAAGGAGATAAAAATACAAAATATTTTCACAGCTATGCCTCCCATAGAAAGAGCATAATCATTATTTTTGAAATAAAAAATAGGTGAGGAAATATGGTAAGATCTTTTGAGGATAAAACAGAAGCAGGGGTAGAGTTCTTTCATAACATTTTCAAAGAATGAGAAGGGTGTCCAATTCTAGAAATAATGGAAGTATTAGGGCTTTTCTCAAGGATTATAATCAAGGAAATGAATTCCGAGCTTACAAAAGAAATTACAGAGGAATAAATAAATCATATTCTACATACTTTTCAAAAAGGGAAAATCCCTGGGCCGGATGGCTTCACACTGGAATTTCACCTTGGCTTATATGAGATACTGAAGAAGGACATCCTTGAGGTGGTGAAGGAATCCTAAAGGACAGGAAAGGTCTTGGGAATGTTAAACTAAAATTTCCTAACACTAATTCCAAAGAATCAAAAAGATCAAAATTGATGATTTCAGGCCAATATCATGTTGTAACATGATATATAAAGTAATAGCCAAGGTCATAGCCCTAAGGTTAAAGAAATTCTAAGTGAAATCATCTCTGAAGAGAAGTTTGGTTTCCTTTACAATAGGAAAATTCATGATGTCGTCACTAGCACAGGAGGCAATTCATACGATCAGAAGAGAGAAACAAAGAGCCTTTGCATTAAAATTGTATTTATCCAAAGCTTATGATCGTGTAAGATGGAATTTTGTAAGGTTGTTGCTAATCAAAATTGGAGTATCACTGAAAGTAGTGGAATGGATTATGGGTTGTTTACAATCCACCTCCTTTGTTGTTTTGATAAATGGATCACCATCCAATTTCTTTCGATCCTCAATAGGAATAAGGCATGGATGTCCCCTCTCTCCCTTTATTTTCCTTTCGGTAGCAAAAGCACTAAGTAGGATAATTCATAATGCAAAGGAAAATAGGCTGATAAAAGGTATTAAAGTTTCTAGCACTGAAGAAGTCACCCATACCCTTTTTGTGGATGGTGTACTAGTCTTTGGAGAAGGAACCATTAGAAATCTTGGGGTGTTTGCCTCTTTGATAGACAAATATAAAATATCCATAGGAATGGTATTAAACGTAGAAAAATCCAACCTGATACATAATCAGTTCTCAATAGATATTATTCAAAGAGAAAAGGAGATCATGCCTTTTTAGGTTACACCAACTAAAAATGGTTTTAAATACCTAGGTTTCTTCCTGAGGCCCAACAATTACTCTTTTCAGGATTGGGTCTGGTTATACAAAAAATTAGAGAGAAAAATCACAACATGGGCTAATCGTTTTCTTTCAAGAGGGGGAATATTAGTGCTCTTGAAGGCTGTATTGTAGAGTATACTAGTCTACTGGGCATCAATAGCCTACATCCCAAAGGGTATCTTGACAAAATTAAGAAAGAAATGTTTCTCTTTTCTATGGACACCAAGAAAACAAGTAGAAGGAATCACTTTGGTAAAATGGAGTGTCATTGCTCTCCCAAAGGATTTAGGTGGTTGGGGAATAGAAAATACAGACATGTTTTGCAATGCCTTAGAAAAAAAATATGATTTGGAGGCTACTTCAAAATCCAAACTCGCTATGGTAAAGGGTCATGATTTCCAAATATTTCTCAGGATCAAGTCTAACATTTTGGATTAGGAATCCAATTAAAACACACATGAATGATTCAATTGGATGGAAAGCATGGTTCTGGATTTCCCTCTAATTGGGAATTGGACTGCCTGGAGGATAGGAAATGGAGAAAAGGTAAGACTAGGGGAAGACCCATGGGATGGTGTAGGGGAGAGCTATAGATTGTCACCCTAGTTAATTCAACAACTAATGACTCAGAGAATAAAAAATTAAGCAGATGCTCACTCACAAACTAATTCAAGAGGAATGAGGAGCTGGAAAAACTCATAGGAACTCAGATTAGCTGGTACACAAGCCATAGAGTGGAATAGGTACATTAACATTCTAGTCTCCAATTTTGTTGACCTGATCTTAGAACTAGATAAACTTATTTGGACCAAAAACGCAAAAAAGAGGGCACTATACAACAAAGCATGGATATGAAGTGGCAATTGGAGAGTAGGTTGAAACAGAAAAAAATGGTGGTGGAGTAGGTTATGGAAAATTAAAATCCCACTAAAGAACATTATCAAAATGTGGCTAGATTTATCCTATAAATTACTAACCTGGGAGATGTTAAAAAAGGGAGGATTTGAGGGCCCATGAATATGCAGTTTGTGCAAGTTGAACGAAGAAACGAACTCACGCCTGTTCATTTTGTGTCCATATGCAAGAAGGGTATGGACAACCATGACACAAACTATCGCAAACAATAAAGCACATGAAAGATCAAATGCTATGATGGAACAACACGCACAAGCTTGGTGGCAGAATGAAGTGGTATGTTGTTATGAAGTTTTTCCAATTCTTTTCGTGTACAGTATTTGGGAGGCATGAAATAGATCCATATTCTAAAGAATAGGTGGGTATCCCTTGACTTTACCATTTCCTTGTTAATGGAAAAATATTTAGGAACGCAAACTCAACCTAGCTTCAAGAAAGAAAAGAAATATTATAGCACCGATCATTAACATGGATATTCCTTGGGATTTTTTTGATGGAGTGAGCCAAGGTGAGCCTCCTCTTATAGGATCTGGAGCAGTCATTCAGTTACCATCATAAACAAAACTTTGTATTACCAACAATAAGGTTGAGTTTGCAGCTTTACGTGCATTGTTAAAAATGGATAGAAGCAGACAAATTCAGAGCATTCAGATTTATGGTGACTTGAAAATGGTTATAGATTGGGAAAATGGAAAAAACATTATCAAAGCACCACATCTACAACATCTACTCGCTGAAATTTAGAACTTGAAATATTAGTTTGGGGGGCTAGTTTTCTCTCACATTTATAGGGAACTGAATACAAAAGAAGATACACTATCCAAACAAGCTCTAGCATTTCAGTCGGGGATGATGGAAATTGAAGAAATCTCAAATGGGATTTTGGCCCTTTACTACAAATCAATTAAAATTCATATTTTCAAGAGATAAAGAGGTGAATCAGAAGGAATAGAACAAGAGGACAAAACAAAAGAGGCAATATGAGAAATATTCTTTTTGGAAAAAGAAGAACAATTTTGCTTCTGTTTGATGGAAGCATGAATGTATAAATAATAGATCAATGCTATGAGTAATGATGCTAAGACGAAGCATAGGAAATATATCTTGCTACTAAGAATTCTCATAAGCATACACAGGAAAAATATAGAGAAGAAAAGAGACTGAATCGCATGAATGAAGAGATGAATATTGGTGTGTATCTTCCATTGACTAATGATGAATAATAGTGTACATAAATAGTACATCCCTCTTAGGAAAATCGAGTTGTATGGAGAAAACTCATAAAGTTCAAAAAGGCTGAATTACCAAAATATAGCAAACCCCCATAGGTGGCTAAAGCACTTCCCAAATCTATCAAGGACCTCACGAGTTGGGAAAAGCATGAGTGAGTTGTAAAGGATATGGAAAAAACATGCTAATCCTAGAAAATGGAGGAAAAATCATGAAGGATGGGTTGAAAACAAAAGCAACCAGTTTCCTAGTTTGACTAGCTTTACCTTATCCATAGAAAAGCATCAAAAGAAGAAAAAGCAGAATAAAGCAGGATCTTTTGTAAAGTGTTGTATACTAATTCTGGATGATCAAAAGGTGGTCAATATCAACCCAAAATTAGAAATAAATCATTCCTAGGATATAGACGACATGTATTGACTTTAAGGTGCAAGTGGATGCCAACTAATTAAGCTAGTGGGTGAATAATTAATCAAATAATGATTAATTATTTTATCCTAAGTTATGAGTGGGTTTAATATATTCCAACACCCCCCTATAAGTCTGAATTTATGATGGTATGACAAAAAATATGGATGCATATAGGGCCCAGCAATAAGGATATGGTCACCCTTTAACAATTATTATGTCCAGAAAAGTGAGGAAAGAGGCAAAACCACATGGGGAAAATCCTCCCTCAAGATAGGAAAATGCACAAAATTTGAAATATGTCTTCAACATATATTCATATTCACTTTAATGAGCTGAATGAACTGCTTCTGGATGAAGGACTTGCTGAAGAAATCATGAACTCCATGATCATGTGCTAGAGTGTAGAACCTGCAAGAAGGAAGAGGAGAGACTCCTTGTATCTCATCATCTGATGACGTAGGAGCATTATATGGATGATTATTGCTGCTGTCAAACTCTGATCTGAAAACATAATCTGAAATGGAAAAGAGATCTATGCATACTCCTTTCCAAAGAGTACACAAATTAAGACAATTTATTTCACACCCAATTCCCTGAATAACTGCAAAATTGTGATGTGAATCACAGACCAATATTCCAATCTGATGTAGCACCTTTCCAGATCTGATATGAGGCTTATAAAACTATGATATATAATAAATATTATCATATTGAACAACAAGGACAAAGGCTTCAGTGGCTCCATGAGGATATAGGGCTAGACTAGGAAAATTATGAGCAACTGCGGAAATCTGATAGGTGTAAAAATCTGAATGATGGATGGGAATAAGATTTGAACCATAAGTGTTTAGAACAGATCCAAAAATGTTTAATATCAGTCCAAATATGACTAATTTCATGGATAACCAGCCAATGAAAGATAGTAAAGACTTCAAACCATGTAAGATAAGTATCACTACATAAGAGACCAATGAGGAATCAACTAGTGAACTTGGGATTTGTATAGTCTTAGGATTATTCAGAGGTATGGTAGATGGTATGGATGGTGCTATGATATGTGTATCAAACTGCAAATATTATTCTAAATCAGAATCCAAAGGATCGCATATAAGAATATCAGTAGACTCATGGGAATACATTGGTAATGAATCCTTTGTATGAAAGGAGGAAATAATGAGATGTTCACAATCTTCAAGGAGGTTTTGAGTATTGATGCCAAGAACAAAGGAGGAGATTTTGAATCACATAAGATCAAGTAAGGTAAGTGGTATGACACAAATAAGTCTTGATTTGGCTAAGCAAACATCTTGGAAATCACTGGGTTGCATGCCATCAATGAGAGAGGTATGCACAAAGTGTGAAGGATCTGGCACATAGATCTCAGAATCTAAGATAGGAGATATAGAGAATAATGAATGGGCTATAGGACCATAATCAAAATCAATAGAAACTCCATATGTTACTTCTTTTTCATCATTAGTATCACAAGAATAAAAGTCACCTTCAAGAGACACATAAAACGATGGCTCTTCAATATCTGCTTCTTGATTGAAGGAGGAAGCATTCGAATCAAAGAGGGAAACAACAACATGAATTGTATGAGAAATTTATTCATCATGATCAACTTCACCAGAGAATGTAGAGGCCAAGAAATGTTGAGAGAGAGAACAAGAGGAGGTGTTGGGTTTGCTCCATGCTTCATCTTCTATTTCTTGCAAACCAAAAGCTTTGTCCAAATTTTTCCAAAGCTCAAATGGAAACTCAACAGAATCTATGAGATGATATATATTTGGAGACATTCCCAAACACATAATTCCATAATATCTATCAAAATTATTTAGCCAATCAATCTTCTCTTCATAAGACTCAGGTTCGCTCAATGCACCAATGGAGACATCAAAGAGACATTGCCTCTTTAAGTATGCACTCATCTTTGGCTTCCAATCAACATAGTTGAAAGGAGATAGTAGAGGAAATTTTGAATCCATATAGAATTTGTTGATATTCTCTTGGAGATACTCTTTTCAACCTGCAAAACAAAACTAGGAGAAAATCTTGTAAGCTAGACAAGCTCTTCTTCAGAGAGGGATAAGAGACTGGATGTGCTCCTCAACTCTGTAGAACTTGATCAACCTTGATGCTCTGAAACCATGTAGGAGATGAAAAGGTTTTTTTACCTGTAGATTTGATACCATGTAGAAATAATAGATCAATTCTATGAGCAATGATTCTAAGAAGAAGCACAAGAAATAGATCTTTCTACTAAGAATTCTCACAAGCATACACAGGAAAAATAGAGAGAAGAAAAGAGATGGAATCACATGAATGAAGAGATGAATATTGGTGTGTATCCTTCCATTGAATAATGATGAATAATAGTGTACATAAATAGTACATACCTCATAGGAAAATCGATTTGTATGGAGACAACTCATAAAGCTCAAAAAGGTTGGCTTACCAAAATATGGCAAACCCCCATAGGTGGATAAAGCACTTCCCAAATCTATCAAGGCCCTCACGAGTTGGAAAAATCATGAGTGAGTTGTAAAGGAGATGGAAAAAACATGTTAATCCTAGAAAATGGAGGAAAAGTCATGAAGGATGGGTTGGAAACAAAAGCACCCAGTTTCCTAGTTTGACTAGCTTTACCTTATCCATAGAAAAATAGAAAAAAACAGAAAAATAAGAATAAAGCAGAATCTGCTTTAAAGTGCTGTATACTAATTCTGGATGGTCAAGATCAACCCATAATTAGAAATAAATCATTCATAGGATATAGATGGCATGTATTGACTTTAAGGTGCAAGTGGATGCCAACTAATTAAGCTAGTGGGTGAATA
>LPNX010133926.1:154653-190537 GCA_001517045.1 Pseudotsuga menziesii
GTTTTCACTAATGACGGTAACGCTGAAGGAAGAAGAACACAAGCGCCTGTGCCATTGAAGGTAGATCTTATATCTTCTACTTTATGCAAAAAATAAAATATATTGTTTTTTTTTTAAATTCTATTGAAGGAAAACTTACTTCAAATGTATCATCTATAAAGTTGTATGTGTCCACGGTGATCACTTACAAAATTTCTCTTCAAAGAAATATTTTTTTTAAACTCTTTCATGGTAAATATTTCTTGCATGAGTCACTCAATTTTTTTTCCAGAAAATATCTATGGATTAGGGTTTTTTTATTATATGTTCATTGTCTTAAAATTAAATTCTCGCTCTTTTTTTATTTGATATTTTGATCCATTGATGATAAACACACATATATCTTTTTTTTTTTTTTAATTATGATTTCGGTGCGCCATAATCATAAAAGCAAAGCATATAAGTAGTAGGAAAAAATAAAAAATAAGAACTTTTGCAATTTTGTTGTTGAGATTATAATGGATTGAGTAGATAATAGATAACCAGTGCATGTCACTAACATAAGTGCATCAATGACATAGCAAGAACATAATGGAAGTGTATACTTTTGCAATTAAAAATTTGTGGAAGTGATTGCGAAGGTTTTAGCCAATGCACATCCTTATTAGTGCACCTGTGATTTTTTCTTATTAAAGCACACCAGTGCACCAATACAATTTTTGGTGCATCGGTTACTTTATAAAAAACATATTGTTAATTGAATCCTGAATTGTTTTTTAAGAGTGAAGACATGTATTGATTGTATTTTTGACTTAATTGCAATATAAAAAAAAGATATAAACCAAATAGTTGATTATTCAAATTCCAACTCATTGCATATCATTCCAAGTTCAAGTTCTCTATTTTTGTCACCGACAAGTCCGTTTTTATTTAAATTTTGATTATTTATTTGAATTTATGTTGTCTTTTCACATGCATTTGAATAATTTTGTAGTAACGTTTGCTGATATTTATTCCAGATCAAGTTTAGACTCACATGATATTACACCACTCCTAAAAATCCATAAGTTCTTTTTTGGAGTACCATACCGTCAGCATATGGTATATAAAAATGGAAGGCCACTTTATCCCACCAATTGTAACATGCCGCCATTAACCATCATGAACCAATGGTACTTCAGGGTTAAGTTATATCTATTTTATGACACCTTGTTAGTATGCGATATTTGCTCAAAATGTAAAGGGTTGAAGGTGATCCCTAGGTGTGTGTGTCACTTTGTTCCATTATATTAATGGCCGACTATCTAAATTTGACAATATAATACCCTCATTGTTTTCAATGATCTAGTAGCTGGAATATAAAATACACGTAGAAACACTTCTATATGCTCTTTCTTTGAAAAGTTGGAATTCAAATCAACCACGTTTCATCCTCAATTGACCAACCTATATCCTTTTACTGAGTTAACAGAAAGTTGTAGTGAGCAAACATATGAAATCATTACTACCCAAAACATCTCTACAAGGGGATCCAAAAAGTTGTATGAGATAAGAGAAAAAATGTCCAAGTATAGACAAAGGATGATTCAATTATTGGAGGGTAGCGATGACTTCTCTCTTCCCATCCACCTGCAAAGTAAATACCAAATTGATTACAATCACAACTTTTATGGTGCTTGTCCATTTTGCCTTCCTGTGCTTGATGGTGGGACCAAATTATCCTATTGTGGTAACAATTACACGATCTCTATGTCTAAAATAAATTATGAAAATTTTGTTTTTTTATCCTTCCACATGTGTTCAATCTTCCCAAATAGTCAGTAACACTTATGCCATAATGTGTCCATCTTTATAGTTGATATTATTACTTGAATATTGTTAAATACGAACATGGAATTTCAATGTATAGTCACGTTGCATGAATGGTTGTGCTTTGGGAAATTTCAGCAGGAAGAAAGCATTATATATTGATGGTCATCCACACACTCATGGGAAAATTGTAGGGTTCATAAGTAGATTTAGACATTCATTATTTAATGCAAATTGTTCATTTGAGGAACACTCCAATGGCAAAGAGTTATTTATGAAAAAAATCATGTATATTTGTCGTTGTGCATGCAATACATAGTTTGTATCTTGTTGATGAGTTGTTAATAAACTATAACATTCGTAGACCACCAAATGCTCTTAAAAAATGGCTTGCATTGGGACTACCATTAGACGTCCCCTCGGGGCATAAGAAAAAAATCATTGAGTGGTAGTACTTTTGGATTATTAGTGGATTTAATGTTAATGCATTGTTTAATTCCAAATTTATTTTATAAAGTAGTTGATTGCATGTGTACCGTTGGAAAATAAATTCCATGCTTCTAAATACTATTTGGTGTAATGTTTCAACACGCTAAATGCATTGTGTTTAGTAATATTATCGATTTAATGTTCAACATTTTTGCAACCAGGATTACCACAACGATCAACCTGTCTACCATCTACCGTTGCACGCAAGTATAATTTTAAATAGAGATAAGGTCACTAAATGAGTAGAGCTCAGATAAGAATCATAAAAAGAATGGTTGAATCAACCACCTAATCAATTATGTCCCGAGTGACCAATTTAGAACATCTATAGTAACACTAGTTATTCACGTGTTGGGGATGAAAACAATGATATAGAAGTTGGCATGGATGATTTATTGTAGGATACCGATGACATGGAGGGAATGTTGTTAAATTATTTCCAATAAGATGAGCTTGAAAACAATTCTAATGTTTTCGATTCCTTCTTTAAAATCCTGAAATATGCTTCCATCACCCTTCTTTTTGGGCATGGATCAAGGCCTACTCAACTAGGGACATTTTTTTTTTACAACTTAAAATCAATGTATGTTATGTTGGGCGTGTGCTTCTCGGAACTATTGAGGTAAATAACCATCAAGTCCCCATTGAATAAAAAATTAAAGGATATTTGTTGCATGCTTAATGCTAGTGTACATTTATATTTCCCACTAATTCTAGGTTACTCAAAGAAAATATACTTCCAAGTGATAACATCCTCTTGGAAATGTGAAAAGACACAAAGAAACTATTGAAAATTTTGGGTGTTGAGCACATATCGTATCATGCTTATCTTAATGATTGTATTTTATACAAAGGAGAATATGTGGAAAAAGAGACATGTCTTAAATGTTGGAAACATGATAGGTACCCAATATAAAAAAAAGTGTAGGGCACATGGACATCTTCATAATATATTGAGGCATATGCCTATAATTGTAGTGATTAAATGGATTTTTCATTGTAAATAATTAGCCATGTTTCATGGGTGGTATGCCTTGCAAAAAAGTGAGCTGAGATTTATGTAGATTGTTGCAGATTCAATAGCCATGAAGTATATAGAGGATACATATCCTGCTAAATTTAAGGATGAAATTGAATCCTTCTATTGAGCATAGCCATGAAGCATATAAATGATACATGGATTGATAAATTCAAGGATGAAGTATGAATCCTTTGATTAAGCATAACCATGGATGGAGTTAACCATATTCCCTCCAAAAAATCATTTACTCTATTTGGATAGTGGCAGTGATCAATAAAAATATCCCTCCATGGTCATTTGTGAAGAACATACATCTTATGTTGGCTCTTATAGTTCCCGATATAAGATAAGTGAAGAATATGGATGTCTACCTCCAACCATTGATAGATGAATTCAAGAAAGTATGGGAAATGATACATGTATATGATGTATTAAGATCCATATAATTGGAGAGGTGTTTTACATTGTATGGAACATATGGATACACTACATAGGATTGTCCAAGACGAGGGGTTTTCTCCGGTAAGCATGCTGGTCGATTTGCTACTATATGCAATGTTATTTCACAAACTTTATTTGGTCCAACCACCTTCTTTGGCACTAAGGTGTTCTATATACAATAACATTGCAGGTCATGTAACAAAAGGGTAACATGGATGTAAATGTTGTGGAAATTCAATAAAGTAAGTGGTACAACCACCTATGAAAGGTCCAACCACAGATGGAAGCCTATGTATGATTGCTAGAGGGTGTTCCTCCTAGAAGAACACCCTTATATAAGAGCATCATCTCATTTCAATGGTAAATCAAAGAAAACCCAAAGACATGGCATAATGAAACCAACACATTGGCTTAGTGCATATGACACAAAGAAGGAGCATAATTGTTCAATTGAAATGGGGAACCTATGTTTGATGATCCTAAATTTTTCGATACCTATTTTGAGAAAATGTAGTTTAGCTAAAAAATAATTCTTTTTTTTATGAGCTTCCATATTGGAAGCGTCTTAATATTTTCCACATACTGGGTCCCATGAATATATTAAAATTTTTTTCATATTATTTATGGAGGCACATATCATAGAAAAAAACTGACACATTGGCTATTAGGAGAGATATTATTTCTTCAAATACTAAAAATAAACATGGGCCAAGAAATGAATGTAGAGGAGAGGCCGCAAACTCTTAGTCTTTTAGAGAAGGTTAGTTCCCATGGAATTTGAATAAAGATGATGTTTATTTAGAAAATGATGCTATATTGAATGTGAAGATGCCTTGATTGTATGGGTTATCTCTACAATGTTGCTTCATAGTAGAAGAAGAATTGTCAGGGTTTAAATCACATTACCATACGAGGCTTCTAAGGTTATGCATATCATTCCATGATTCTTTTTCTATAGTTTAGGTTATAATATGATATGCATTCATATTTTTATGCCAATTAATTCCTTGTTTTCATTTTGTAGTGTCATTATCCTTTGCTCATGTGTGGTTGTGTGAACCATGACTCCCCCCAAGATCTACAATGACCCATATCTAAATTATCAACATCTTTATGTTGGATTACATCAAAAGATATTCACATGGATAGCATTCCACATTGGCATCGATAGATCACTGAGATTGTTTGTATGTTTGAAAATGAATTTCCCACAAGTTTCATGCACTTACATGCCCATATTCTAATTCACCTACCTAATGAGGTTGAATTAGATAGGGTGGTCTCATGTCGTTGTATGTTCTTATTGGAGAGGTACATGAAAAAGTTGAAGGGGTTTGTCAAATAACGGGAAAAACCTGATGGGTATATGTAAAAGAGGTACATAGTATATGAGTAATTATACTACGCTAGTGAATACATAAATCAAATATATGCCACAATAAGCAAAGTGATTTGGTACGACCAACGAGATGAGGACAAAAGAGAAGGGGGGCTATTCCAAACAAACGAAAACTTCTCCTGATAAAGAGTAAGTCACTTATATTTTGTCATTTTTCTCTAGAGTAACTATTTACAATGAAATATATAATGTATATTTGATCTCATACTAATGATTTTCATTTCATGAATACATTAATGAATGCATAAATTGATTCCATTAATACATTTTTTCTTTACAATAGAAGCGATGAAACCATGGGTTGCATTGTATGAATATAAGAGAAGGAAATGGGACATTGATAGGAAAGAATTCAGAGGGTTGAACGGTAAAATAATCCATTATCTCGATCACTTAAAATAAAATATGCTAATGCTCTGTCCCAATAGATGGGTGGTTGACAAGATTAGAGAAAAATATGGTGCGTTCGGTCGTTACCTATGTCATGAAAATTATGCACTAAACATAGGGATTGGGTGTAGCAACTTGTAATGATCTCTCTGTGTACACTTTTCATTTTATAATGTACATTTGAATTACACCATGTGTTATGTTTTTATTAATTCTTGGCTTACTAAACATATGACAATGTCCATTCTTCACATTTTTTAGGTGCATTTGTTCCCATATAGGTAGGAATAGGGCCGTCATTTTCACTCTAAGGATATTGATGGTGGATGTGTCACACTTGACTGTGGAGTGGATTTCAAGTTTTACCAATCTAGTCATGAAGTCCTTCATGATCAAAACATAATGGAGAAGCTAGGTTATGTAAGAAATACACAAGAGATCATGCATGTGGACTTCTCATATTTCCAATGTGCTATTTTTAGGTGCAAGTGGTGTGATACTTCAATTGGAATAATGTAAAAGAAGATTGTGATAGTGGAATAATATGTATCAACTCTAAAAATATGTGGGTTGAAAAGAACAAGCATTATGTTTACCCAAAATATTCCAACCAAGTGTTATTTTACTCGGATGCGTTGGACATGGATTGGTGGTTTGTACTAAGACATAATCTAAGATCAAAACATATTTTTAAGAACAACAATTTTATCATGCCAAGTGAGGAAGATAATATAGTTGATAGGAGTGAATAGGGGAATGTACATATTTCATGGAATATTATTATGGGCATTCATAATTAATAAATTTTGTTTTCACTTCATTTTATTATGTTGGATATGAAAAGTTAACTATCATTTATTTGTGGTTGGATCCAATCTTGGTTTTAAGAACAACAATTTTATCATGCCAAGTGAGGAAGATAATATAGTTGATAGGAGTGAATAGGGGAATGTACATATTTCATGGAATATTATTATGGGCATTCATAATTAATGAATTTTGTTTTTACTTCATTTTATTATGTTGGATATGAAAAGTTAACTATCATTTATTTGTGGTTGGATCCAATATTGGGTGTTCACATATATATTCTATGTATTTGGATGTAAAATTGTGATTGATGATTTCTTATTGTGTAATGGAAGTGGATTGTATATTGAATGCATTTATTATATATTTAATATAGAGAAACATATTTTTAATGTGAATACCAATGAGTATGATTTACCTATCATGTTTTATAACATGTTCAAAACCAAAATTCTCCTAGAACTAGAATAAAGTCATATCCTACTTTCTACTTCACCTAAAGGAGATTACCACTGTGATGGTTGGCTAGAAGTTATGGGACTTCAAAGGAGAAAAATATACCTTCTCTTGGAAAACTACAGAGGTCTCCTCTTCGTCTTGACTATACCAAGGTGCTCATTTATGTACCACTTCTTTGTGATAATAAAAAAACCATTAATTTTTCATTATGAATTGTCTTAGCACACTTTTTGTGTAGTGTGTCTGAAGAATGATAAAATCTTGTTAGTTTAGTTAAGTTTATTTTGTTGTTTTCTTTTTCCCTCATTCTAAATCTATATCAAGGATTGCAAAACCCCTAGGTACGTTCTTTTTGAATTTTTGGGTGATTATTCACACCATACATATTTTGGTGACCATACTAAGGAGGATCCATAGTCCACCCTTGGTTGTGTTAGATCTTGTTTTTCAGCCATCTTTTTGAATGATTTCATGCTTGGTTATAGCCGTGTTTGATTTCTATTTATTGTTGTTGGATTCACAAGTAGGTTCCTTGGTTGAAACCACATCTTTTTAGCTGTTGTTGAAAGAATTCATAATTTTTTTGCATATTTGGGCATGAGTCAAGCCTTTTGGGACAAATATCACAACCTAAGTCACAAATTTTCCTTCAAAATATGCAACCTATTTCAAAACCCTAATTTTTGGTATTTTGCAGTTGATTCTGCCTTCATCGTATCCCATTTTGGTTTGATTTTATATTTTGGGTTTCTTTGTGGTTCCATTTTTATTATTTTAACTGGATTTCTTATTGTAGTGGTTGTTTACTTCTCCTTTTAGGTGTTGTAGGCAAAGAATATATCAAGGGTTCATAGTACTTGCTTCCTTTAGGGTTCTTTTTGGGGTTTGTTTTAAGCTTATACATTTTTTTTCCATTTTTCAGCAAGATTGATTGCCAGATCTACTTTGGTAGTTGGTTATTTGGGTTCACTTATAGTATCTTGATTGCTAGTTGAGATCCTTTTCTATTTTCTTTGTAAATCTATAATTTGATTAGATATATTGTTTGCATGCTTCCTTGGAAGTATGGGTGGCTTGATTGTGATTCATTTCTCATTGAGATATCATATATTTATTTCAAGAAAAACACCATTTAGTTTATTATTGAAATTTTCTCATTTCTCTTTTCACTATTGTACGAGAATTTACATTTCCTTATGTTTTACATTTGATAGCTGTACACACCACTTGTGCGCACACTTTCACATGTTAATTCAAAACATCACTTGATTCATGATCCCAAGTGGAGGCTAAAAATCAACCCTTATATAAACATACTACATTCCTCTGTTGAGGACTAGAATAAATCTTGTAGCTAGGTTGGGAATTTGTGGATAGGCGTCCAAGCAATTCCCTCTAGTCACAATAAATTTGATCTATAGTGTTTGAATTTTTAGGGAGAAAAAATCCTCTAGTATTTTTAGATATGATCGAGGCCAGTTTGTGGATGGGACCATCTTTTTAGGGTGCTACATGGAGAGACTTGAACTAGAGGGATGTTTGGGGCACCTTTCCCTTTCATATACAAAAGATAATCTAGATTGTTTCCTTAAGGACAAAGTTGCGGGAAAATCATCAGACATGTATACGAATGGGGTATCTTAGTAACCATTCCATTGCACATATTACACAGAGGTAACCCCTGCAGGTGGAGGGATTCCTATAGAAGATAGCAGTGATCAAATAATCTCTCTATAACTTTTCCATTCGATTTTAATTCATTGTACCGATAGGACTTGGGACCCCTATTTGTGTCGGGTGTTTGGAAGACCTGTTTGTTTTTCTACTTATTTTATTTGGATGCGACTTGAGACCCCCATATTTGAGGGATATTTATTTTTATTTACTTTTATTAATGTAGATATATTTAGTAGTAGTGGGTCTTGTATTTTTCTAGGGTTTTCTTTTCATTTTTCTTCTCTTTGTTAGATTATATCACTAGTTGCACCCACATTGCACTTGTTATTTGATTTGGTACCATTTATAGAGTTGATAGTATTGATTGGAGCATTGTTTAAATTTGATCTGTATTTATGTGAGAAATAAATGAAAGAACATATATAGAACCATAAACACAGATATATTGCAAATAACACAATGATACAATAAACACTTATTCTATTAAATGGAAGAAATATAACAGATTGTAAAATAAAAAAGCTAGAATGGTGGTGGCTATCTCTGAGAATAGATGTGGCCTCTATGTGTTAAATTCAATGAAGCATAAGATCATTAGCCTATAGGATTCAAATGGAGAATTGTAGAAGAGAGAGAAGCATTAATAAACTCATATCAATAATTCATGGAAGATAAAAAACACTCACGAGACCAATACTTGGAATAATAATCATAATCCATTAATCAATATATAATGAAGTAATACAATGGTAATACATATAGGACAATTCAAATACCTAATATAGGATTCGAATCTACCAACCTGGACTGACTCCAGAGCTAACTCAATGTGGGAAAATCACCACTAGAGCTCACTAATGCAACTCCAAATCACTAAAAAAGTTCACAACCAGTTAACTGATGAGGGTAGGTGAGTAAATGTTCCCTACTTCCCCTTAATCATGGAACCTAGTTCTAGGATGACTGAGAGTGATCTAACTAATGGGAATCAGAGAATAACTGGACTTGACTAAATACCTACTAGAGTCAACTGTTGGAGACTATTGGTGGAACTCAGAGTGGATTCCTAAATTATAGGGATTGTTCCCTAGGGAACATAAGCTCATGCAATCAGGTGCAGTCAATAACAGATGTCCCCTAGGTGTGTACCCCATGCACTAGTGGAGTGATGAGGAATTCCTAAGTTAGGGAAATGGAAAAATAGTCTATGTGGTCAAAGGGAGGATTAATAATAATCCCAACACCCCCTCTTAATCCCAACTTTGGATAATCTAGGCCTTGGAAACTAAGAACAAAGGTCATCGATACAATCTAAATGCAAAAAATAATAACTACTTAACAAAACCAAGGAAATTGGGAAAACCTCATGGAAACCCCTCGTCAAAATAAGCAGGAAAATCAGGAACAAGCTTTCATACTAAGAGAAAAAAATTATTCTTCAACAAAAACTTGTGAAAATATTTCTGCAATCTACATCTTTGTGGAACAATAAAGTAGAGTGATTGTTCTTGTGTGCACTAGTTTCCTACAGTTGTGAATGTGAAATTTTCCATCTTCTTCCAATCTAATGATAGATAGGAGAAGGAATGTTTCCTTTGTTTCTTCTTTCTGGAGGAAGAGTGACATGATCCAATTTTTTATTCAATAGAAAGAATTGTTGATTAGACATTATCATGTAGCATCTCTCTAGGATCTTGTTGCACCTCTATGAATTTGCTTGACGTAGTGCAATAATTTCTTTTTGAAATTGGGATGTTGTTCTCCTCATGTCAGATAGCTCTCCAGTCATGTCCCCAGCTGCTTCAATAACCTTTTGAGCCCATTTAGGCCTAGAATTGAGAGTAGGGACTAGATTTGGATCTAGATCACTGTGAAATTCATCTTCAATTTCATAAACTGATTCAAATGGGTTCTCTGCATTGGATTTTGAATATGAACCACTAATGGAAACATTATCATATGTAAAAGGTGTAGGTAGAATGGTTTTAACTTCCCTTTCAAATGGAAGCCGAGACTATACTGGATCTGAGTATGGAAGAAACTATGAAATTCATATGTCTTGGAGGCATGGTTTGCAACACCTTTCACTATAATATTCCCAGTTGAGATATCTGAGATCTCCATTGAGTCAGGATCAAATCCTACTTACTTTGGTGGGACAGTATGTGTCATCTAGTATATGTATATAACAAATTTGCATCTAAAGAGGGAACATATAGAACATCTTTGAACACTCCATGCTTTAACTTGATTGAACCCTTTCCTTCAGATCGAATTTGAGTGTCATCACCCATGTGAATACTCGAACCATCACTAAGTTATAATGGAGAGAATGATTATATGGATGCAACCATATGATTTGAGGCT
Organism: Pseudotsuga menziesii; assembly: GCA_001517045.1. Lineage (NCBI taxonomy): Eukaryota > Viridiplantae > Streptophyta > Pinopsida > Pinales > Pinaceae > Pseudotsuga > Pseudotsuga menziesii. Next base: position 165,495 of record LPNX010133926.1, read on the forward strand.
CTTGAATCAATGAGGAAGGCATGTGATTTTAAACAACTAGAATTTAGTGCATGGCATCTCTCATCATGATCTTCAATCTTGTATCTAGATTCAGCCTTCCTTGCATCTTCAGGGAGGGAAATATTGTGTTAATCAAGGAGTTTTATCATATGATCTATAGTATTCTTCATATAATATTTCTCTGTATGGTTTCCTTTCTTACAATAGGATCACTTTCCCTTATCAAACCTTTGATGTTTGTCCTTCCTAGAGTCCGAGGCTTCATCTAATGGATCAAACTCTTCTTTAGGTTCAAATTCAATATTCCTTTTCTCTTTGCATTTCTTCTTCCTCCTTGCTTGTGCATTCATTGTCTCACTAGCTAAGATAGCTTCATTTAGAGAGGCTATGAGAGCTCCCATATGTATCAGATTGTCTTGTTCCTATATTAGAGACTCTATGAAGGCATCAAGGGATGACATTCGCTAATTAGGAGTAGTCAATATCTTAGATTGAAAGGTAGATACAAACAATGAGAATTATGGGCCAAGTTTTCTCAGTATGGAGAGCACCAATTGCTCATCCTTCTTCTAAATCCAACATTGTTTGCATTGCATGACCAGTGATTTGAATCTTGAGAAGAATTGTTGTATAGTTTCGAACTTACTGGGATGTAGTGCTACCAGATCATTCTCTAGGATATGACCCCTCATCTCATCATGTTTTCCAAACAAGGATTCAGGTTTGTCCCATACTTATTTTGGTGTGCTCAATACCTCAACGTGAAAGAGTAACTCTCTGGAGATGTGGATGCACATGAATCCAAAAGCTTCATCAAGCTTATTCAGATAATTGGATTTTCAAGATACTGCTGGGGTTCGACTTCTCTACCCATGGTGACCCTGTATAGACCCTTGTTGCACAAAAACATCTACATGTCAATCCTCCAATCAAGGTAATTGAATGGTGTGAGGATTCTGGGAGCCAGAGCTACTGAATTCTCCATTTCACAGCTTCAAGAACAACAAATTCTTTAAGAAATATTCAAATAACCTGCAAAAACACTGCAATTCAAATTAGATTAGACCAAACACTCTCCACTTCGACATGTGCATTTTTTCTGGGTGCATCACACCTTGATAGACTTCTCTAGATAGAATCCGGAGGGAGCAAGACAATATTTCCAGGATTTAATATTTCCCCTAAAATGTAAAATTTTGGGGATGCAATTGCAGTAGCAACATGTTCAAATCTTGAAGGACTGATTTACCCATTTATTTTTATTTAACTGAAACTTACAACTAACACAATGATTGATTCGTTCTATCCATAGTTTCAAACAATATTAAAATAGGATTTTACATTAATAAACAAAAAGAATTCTATAAGATTCATTTTATACAGGTTGAGAGTTCAAAATCTATAAGGCTTTCCAAGTAATAATAACTAAAAACCTACAATGATAGTATCTAAGTATTTTTGAAATGGGTCGTAATTAGTATAACATTCCTTTCGATGTTTTTTTTACGCGGAAATCATATCCTACAAACATTCTTCTCAATCAATGAATAATAACAACATATTAAGTAAACAATAAACAATATATCAGAAACACGATGGAATTGAGAACATCACGAGGGTTTTAACCAAGATAGAGCGAAAAATGCAGAGGCTTTTCTACCTTAAGAACTTTGTTAAAATTTACAACAAGAATTACAAATTAACCATATTACAACTTCCCATGAGACACATGGTCTACAATTTAAATAGATATCCAAACATTTACTCTATTAACGGTCTAAAGGCCTTTAAAAACCAATTTTAATCTCTGCCAAAACACCAGAATGTTTACCATGGAATGAAGGAGGCTATGCAAAGCTCAAAAAAATGAAACCAGAGCTAGGAATGAAAACCCTCTGTCCAACTTTTCCATTTTTCACATCGACAAGGACCGTAGGGTCAAGGCCTGAGGGCCTTACTAGAGCCTACAAAGCCGGGCACCCTTGACCGAGCTCCTCCAAGCCAAAAACAACCATCAATTCACCTGCTAGAAAAAATGAAGCAAAGGTTAAACTTGTCTTTACAAATAATGTTTTTCATTAAAATATTAAAAAAATAAAAAACAATGAACACTTACCTACAACGACGTAGGAGAATTATTGAATATATTTTTCAATTACGTGAAAGGGCAAGAGGAAACATTCTTTGCAAGGGAATTGATGAAACGTTGAATGCATTGAGGGAAGGGCCGAGAGCCCTCAGCTCTCCTCAACAACATAAAAGTTACAAAATGAAAACTAAAAACCCTTTGGTATGAACGTTCGTTAGGGTTTAGTGCATTACAGTTGGAAGCCACAAGCCCTTCACGTGGTCATTTAAAATCTTCACCCACCTCCACCTAGTTATCAATATTTCACCGACTTTTCTATATTGCGAATGGTTTTCGAAAATTACATCAAACCATGGTATAAGTTTTTACATCAAGGTCAAAGTCTTTTATATAATGACCTTTTCTCTTTTGCATTACAAAATCACTTTTGAAAACCACTTTCATTCTTTACTCTTACTTATCACCCTAGGTTCTTAGTTATTTAGGCTACATGGGATAGGGCTAACCCATCTCTTTAAGTCACCTGCAAATAAATAAAAGTTTTAAACACACATTAGCTCGTAGAAAGCTAAGTAAGACCCTTAATCCTGTAACCCCAACAATGAAATAAGATTAGTAAGAAGAGAGTTCAAATATCAAAAACTTGATGCATTAAGCATACAAAATATAAACTATGACAAGATGGTTTGACACTTAGATATTCACGTTAAAACCAACAAATATGTTTCCCGGTATAGTGATTTATGTTTCCTATTTTTTCTCATCGTAATTAAGTTGTTATTTTTGAGTTGTTAAGTCACAGTTTAAAGATATGTCCTAAGATGAAAGTGGATGTAGGATTTACCTTAAGCTATGTGAAATTAGATCATAAATTGATCTAAAACCCCGTATTAATTTTTTTTTTACTTATAGAAATTTTGGAGTTGTTACATGTGGTATCAGAGTGAGTTTTCAAACACTAGGCATGAAGATGGCTCAACTTGCATGCTCAATACAAAAAAAGAAAACCAAAATACTGACTTTTGTTTAAAGAAAATGTTTCTGTACATAAATACAAATTTTTATTTTGCAGGAAATGAAAGGAGTAGAGGAATCTGCTGAGGATGGATCACATCATAATAATCCAGATAACATATACGTGGAATTAAATAATCAACCATCTGAATTACTCCAAATTGTAAAAGACTTAAAATCTGAATTACTCAAAACTGTAAAAGACTTAGAATGTCAAGGAAGATAATGAAAGAATCCTAAGAGCACAAGAAGAACTAAATCAAATATTGTTGGATAAATTACATAATGAAGGACAAGATAAAAGAAAATAACATGAATATGAATCCGGAACTATATATTACAAGCGTAAAGGTAAAAAGTTAAAATTCTATGATAATGAAAGTAATTCCTCCTCAGGAATTAAAGTTAGGTCACACAAAGATAAACATAAATATTCCAGTGAAAGTAGTGATAGCGAAAACAATCCTAAGAAGAGAAAGTATAAAACTTATGAAGAATTTCATTATATTTTAAGAAGATAAAACCCCCTATGTTTAATGGTGGCGTGGAAAAAGGAGAAGAAGCCGAGGCATGGCTGTCAGGTATGAAAAAATATTTTCAAATCTATAATTATTCAGATAGGATGAAATCTAGAATGGATATCTATAACTTAACTGGAAAAGCTGATATATGGTGGTAGGATATAAAAAGAGTGAAAATAATTAAAGAAAAGTATGTAACTTGGAAGGGTTTTAAGAAATACTTTAAAATGAATTTTTTGTCTGAACAATATTACAAAGAAAGGGATAAGGAAGTTTACGATCTTAAGCTAGGTTCAATGTATATGAAGGAACTAAGTAGTACATTTTTAAGTTTACTATGATACGTACCTTATATCATCGATGGAAATACTAAGATACATAGCTTTCTGAGTTGTTTACCTCTTATATTCAAGGACATAATTGAATACGACAATCTAAAAACCCTTGAGGAAGCATTGAGGAAAGCTAATTTCTATTATGAACAAATAAAAAATAAACGAGAAGGTGTACCTATATGGAAGGGTAAAATAAATAATAACTTTGAACAAAAAAGAAAAGGTTTTAAGTCCAACAGAAATTTTGAAAACAATTCCCGAAGTTACTCCAAGAATACTTACCAAGGAAAATATTTTAAAAGTAATACAGAACATAATTTTACTGCAACAAAGAATAGAGACATACCTAACAATCATGGTAAAAATAATGAACAAAGAGAACTTGTAAAATGTTGGGAATGCGAAGGACCTCATTATGCGAAGGACTGCCCAAACAGAAAGAGGAATTTCAACAATGTGCATGCAATACAGGAAGAAGCAACTATTGGTGATGTAGTGAATGAAATGCCCAGAATTATTGCAGCTTTGGAGAATAGGAAGGTTGATCACCAAACATCCATGGTTGAAATAGAAGGCATGCTATATAAGAAACTCATTTCTATTTTGATAGACCCAGGTGCTATTTTAAGTTATGTGTCACCTAGTATAGCAGAAATTTATAAGTAGCGTTTGAAAAATATTAGCTGGTTTAGTTAGCGACAAGAACCAAGAGAAAGATAGTTAGCTATGTTGAAGATTGTGAAATGTTTATGAGTCAATTCCAAACTCCAGTGAAACTAAATGTACCACCTCTAGGGTCATATGATGTTTTAATAGGTATGGATTGGTTGGAAAAACACATAGTAGTTTTAAATTATTTTGAGAAAACATTTACATGCTTAGATGAAAAAGGAGAAACAATTATAGTGAAAGGAATACCTAAAAAAAATTCTATTAGATGGATTTCATCTTTGCAAATGAAAAATTCTGTACATAAAGGTTACAAAGTTTTTTTTGTGCATGTAATGAATGACGAACACATGAATAAAGAAGATAAATTCAAATTCGATGATATACCAATTTTAAAAGAATTTTAGATGTATTCCTGGAAGATATTCCAAGATTACCTCCGAAAGGAGGATTGGATTTTACTATTGAATTTATACCGAGATCTGTACCCAATTCAAAGGCTCCTTATCGGATGAACATACTAGAACTTAATGAATTAAAACTACAACTACAAGAGTTAATAGATAATAATTACATACGACCAAGTGTATTCCCTTGGGGAGCACCTATTTTATTTGTTAAAAAGAAATACAGTACATTAAAATTATGTATAGATTACCGTTAGTTAAACAAGATGCCAATTAAAAACAAATATCCATTGCCCCATATAGATGATCTGTTCGATCAAATGTGTAGAGGAAAGATATTCTCAAAAATAGAATTGAGATATGGATATCATCAAGTCATAATTAAAGATGAAAATATATTTAAAACTCCATTTAGAACCCGTTACAAGCATTATGACTTTGTAGTTATGTCGTTTGGGCTAACGAACTCTCCAACATCTTTTATGTGTTTAATGAACAATGTCTTAAGTAAGTATTTGGATAAATTCGCAGTTGTCTTCATAGATGACATACTAATTTATTCAAAAATGAAAGAAGAACATGATGAACATCTACAGATAATATTACAAGATCCAAGAGAGCACAAATTGTACGCTAAATTATTCAGTAAATGCAAACTCTTTAAGGATACAATACAATATCTAGGCCATCTGATATCCAAGGAAGGGATATCAGTGGATACTGATAAGATAAGAGAAATAATGGAATAGCATGTTCCTAAGGATGTATCGAATGTACGATCATTCATGGGGATCACAGGTTTTTATCAAAAATTCATAGAAGGATTCTCGAAGATCGTGAATCCCATAACATCCTGATAGAAAAAGGGAAAAAGATCTGTATGGGATTTAAAATGTGAAGAAATCTTTAATAAGTTAATAGAATTATTAACCACTGCACCTATCTTAAAAATAACATATCCAAATAAGGAATTTGTTGTACGCAATGTTGCATGTAATGAGGGCCTAGGTGGAGTATTAACACACGAAGGTCATGTAATAGCATATGATTCAAGAAAGTTAAAAATACATGAAAATAATTATGCTACCTAGGATTTAGAGTTGGCTTCTATAATACATGCTTTAAAAATGTGGCGCCATTATCTAATCAGTAGAATATATTTATTAATGTCTGATAACATAAGTTTGAAATACTTGTTTGATCAACAAAATCTGAACGCAAGGAAAGAAAGATGGCAAGATTTCCTTAGCGAATATGATTTCGAGATCAAACATATAAAAGGAAAGGAGAATAAGGTGGTTGGTTCCTTAAGCAGAAATGCAAATCTAAATTTTATAGCCGTTGTTAGCAGCTATAAAAAACATTTGGATGATAAGGTCGAAGATGGAGTAAAAATGGATAAGGATTATCAAAGTTTAAGAGAAAAAGTTACAGAAAATGAATCTAAAAATATAAAAAATAGATTTCAGTTTGAATGAAAAAGGTCTAATGTTGTATAAAAACAGGCTATATGTACCTAATGTACTAGAAATTAAATTGCTGATTTTAAATGAAGTACATAAGAGTCCTTACTCAGGACATATTGGTTACCAAAGGATGATAACAATGCTAGGAAAAGATTATTTCTGGACTAATATGAAAAATGAAGTTGTTGAATATATAGCTAGGTATATAGAATTTCAGCTGGTTAAAGCTGAGCATCGACACCCAACAGGTCTTTTGCAACCATTACCAATCCCATATTAGAAATAGGAAATTATCATCCTTGATTTCATAATAGGACTGCCTAAAAATAAAAAGAAAAATGATTATGTGATGGCAGTGGTAGACAAACTTAGCAAGGCAGCTCATTTTATAGCTATTAAAACCACTTATACGGCTGCTAATATTGTTGATATTTTTATGAAGGAAATATTTCATTTGCATGGAATCCCTAAGATGATAATTTCTGATAGTGATCCTAAGTTTACTGGTAATTTCTGGAAGTCATTGTTTAAAGGATTGGGCACCAAGTTAAAGTTTAGTACATCTTATCATCTGTAAATGGACAGAAAAACAGAAAGTGAAAATCAAGTTTTAGAATATATGTTATAGATGTATGTTAGGGATCATCGAAAGAAATGGGAAGAATATATGCAGTTAGTCGTGTTTTCTTATCACAATCATGATCAAGCTTTGGCTACACTTAGTTCTTTTGAAATATTGTATGGTAGGAGATGTAATACTCCCATTTCATGGAGTAATCCGATTGAGAGATTGATGTTAGGACCTAACTTGTTAAAATAAATGGAACTAACAGTGAAACAAGTACAAAGCAATCTGAGAATTGCACAGGACAAACAAAAGAGTCATGCAGGCCTTAAAAGAGCTTAGAAATAATTCCAAGCAGGCATTAGAGGAAATTTCAACTCAAAATGGGTCTCCTAAGGAAAATAATAAAACAAAATTTAATAAATTTTGGAGGAAGAAAAGAAAAAAACTATTTTTTTTGTTCGTATTTTCGACATATCTTTGTGTGTTTTTACCCAAATTTTGATTGGGAGAGCTCATTGGATGCAGAATTAAATTTCGGATCCAACGAGTGCCCACTCGGCATACTTTTGATGGACCCCGTTACCCCAAAAACAACAAATACCCGAAAAACATGATGATGATGTCATCATTACATTTTTTAAGTTATTTTTTGTTTTGGGGTAGCGGGGTCCATCAAAATTATGCCAAGTGGGTACTCGTTGGATGCATAATTTAATTCCACATCTGACAGGATCTCCTGATCGAAATTTGAGTAAAAAGACAAGGAGATATGTTGAAAATACGAACAAAAAAGTAGTTTTTTTTATGATACCTATCCCCAAATTTATATTAAAAAAATGGTTTAAGACATATAGGGTATTTCAAATTTAAAGCAATTTCATTGGCTAACACACGATGACATGGAATTTGGATTTTGGGTTAAAAGGATCATTTTGAGTTGAAATTTCCTCTAACATGAGCATGTTTTTGTCAAGGTAAAACCCAGAAAAAGCTTCTTAAAGTTGGGCAGTTGTACTAAATTAGCACCCAGGTATTGTGTACCATTTGAGATATTGTCAAGAGTTGGACCAGTGGCTTACCAGTTAGCTTTTACACCTAAGCTCAAAATACATAACGCATTTCATATTTCTATATTGAAAAAGTATGTGCATGATGCTACTCATGTAATCGATTGAAATGTTATTCAGGTAGAACCAGAAGGATATTTTTAGGTGGAACCAGATTGTATCCTCGATAGGAGAAAAAGTTGGAATCACACCATTGGACAAGTAAAGATGCATTGGAAGCACCTTAGTCCATATGAACCAACCCAGGAATTGGAGAGTCATATGCAGGATACATATCCAATTTTGTTACAGGAAGACTCAGATGATACTTAAGCAACATCGAGGACGATGTTGAACTTAAGACGGGGTGTTTGTAACCCATCTAGAACTAACACAAAATATTTTTGTGAAAAGACATTATTTTAAAAGTTATTGTAAAGTTTTATGTTGTTGACCCAATATGGTCAAAGATGACTGTAATTGAATATTTTATTTTTAAATAATTAAATGAAGAGACACCTATCCAAAGAAGACTGTTGAAGCGTGTTCACTGACCCACTTGGAGGAATGATCTGCTGTATAAGGACAAAATGAAAAATGGAAGCAAGATCATTCACTTTCTAGATGCTGCAGGAGGCAACATCCCTATAATTGTGGTCATGTTCCCAAGAAAAGACAAACTAAGCAGGTGGCTCATTTAATTGAAAAACTGACCCAAAGTCCTAGGAAAGCTTATATATACCATCGAATGAGCAGGAGGCGCACTACATTCTAAGTGATTAGAGCCTTCTGGTTTTGTTGGAAACTAAAAAGTTAGTCACAAAAGAGAAATTCGATGAGGGGAAAGCTAAAGTGAGTTGCTAGAGTGCTGAATGAAAATGTGGCTGGTAAGTTACATAGATGATTGATTAGGCTTACACACAATATCTTCATCCTAATTGTTTAGTGAACAGGCTCGGGGGGTCCTAAATCAAGTGATATTGGCTTCTTTCAAGAGACAGTTGGGAGGAACGGTCTTCCTTGGATGTTTGTCCCCTTTGGAAGTTAACATGTTCTATAATGTTCTGGATTTATTACCTTAAATTCTTTATCTGTTATTTCTAAAGGATTTATGAATGAATAAGTTTCCAAAATTATTATACGTTTCTGTAATAAATTAGGAAAGTATATATTTTATCCCTATAAATTATCAGTCAATGAAGGCTATTGCTTACACATAATTTTGTAGCAGAAATGATAGATTGTCTATATTATCATCTCAATATGTATGTAGATTTACCTAATATTAAAGTGTAGTATACATTTTAGTAAGTGTTTAGTATTTCTTTTATTTTCTTATATTTTCATACATAATTATCATAGAGACTATCATGAGCTTTCATGGCAGACTTTTTCGTGTTTTTTCTTTCATAGTTAGGGTTCTCCCTGGTTAGTTATAGTAAATCCCCAATTCAAAGTTTCTAACCAGCCAAAGAAAAAATATAGATACAGAGTTAAAAACACTATGGCTTCCAACCACGAAATTCAAGACCCATAAGAAATTAAAATACAAATAAACATTATTTTACCCAGTACCAATCTCATACAACCGAAAAGATTAATATTAAATAAACTATTTAGTATCTTTTGCATACAGCCGAGAAGGATTAATGTCTTCCATAACTTACACAAGTATCTACTACACACATCTGAAAGGCTTGTAATATAATAATTACCCTGAATTATCTCCACACAGCCGAAAGGCTTAATATAAATAAAATACTGTAGTAACACGTAGCTTACAACCGAAATGCTTATATTGTTTTACAAAAACACCCTAGGGAAAAACACTCCATATTAACAAATTAAAGAGTCAATACAACCGTAAAAGAAAACTAATGTACCTTTTTAAACTGTTCGCACAAGTCAAGTGTTTGAATCCCGAAGGGCTGATTTACCCATTTATTTTTATTTAATGGAAACTTACAACAAAGATAGTGATATATTCGTAGGGTTTTACATCAATAAACAAAAAGAACTCTATAATATTTCTTTTAAATAGGTCGAGAGTTCAAAACCTATAAGGATTTCCAAGTAATAATAACTAAAAACTTACAATGATAGTATCTAAGTATTTTTGAAATGGGTCATAATTAGTATAACATTCCTTTCAATGTTTTTTTTACGTAGAACTCATATCCTACAAACATTCTTCCCAACAAATGAATAATAACAACATATTAAGTAAACAATAACTTAGTATATCAAAAAGATGGTGGAATCAAGAACAACACGAGGGTTTTAACCAAGATAGAGCGAAAAACGCAGAGGCTTTTCTGCCTTAAGAACTTTGTTAAATTTACAACAAGAGTTACAAATTAACTATGTTACAACTTCCCACAAGACACATGGTCTGCAATTTAAATAGAGATAAAAAAAATTTACTTTGTTCACGGCCTAAAGGCCTTTAAAAACCACTTTTAATCTTTGTAAAAATATGAGAATGTTTACCACGAAACGAAGGAGGCTGTGCAAAGCTCCAAAAAAAGAGAAACCAGAGCTAGGAATGAAAACCCTCTTTCCAACTTTTCCATTTTTCACATCGATAAGGACCATAGGGTCAAGTCTATAGGGTCTTACCAGAGCCTACAACACCGACCACCCTTGAGCAAGATCCTCCAAGCAAAAAAAACCATCGATTCACTTGCTAGACAAAACAAAGCATAGGTTAAACTTGTCTTTATAAATAATGTTTTTCATTAAAATATGAAAAAATAAAAACAATGAACACTTATTGATAGCGACGTAGGAGAACTGTCGAATACATTTTGTCATTATGTGAAAGGCCGAGAGGAAACATTCTTTACAAGGGAATTGTTGAAAGGTTGAATGCATTGAGGGAAGGGACGAGAGCCCTCGACTCTCCTCAACAACATAGAAGTTGTAAAATGAAAACTAAAAACCCTTTGGTATGTTCACTAGGGTTTAGTGCATTACAACTAGAAGCCACGAGCCCTTCACGTGGGCATTTTAAATATTCACCCACATTCACCTAGTTATCAATATTTCACCCACTTTTCTATATTTTTGAATGGTTTTCGAAAATTACATCAAACCATGGTATAAGTTTTTACATCAAGGTCGAAGTCTTTTATAAAATGACCTTCTCTTTTTTGCATTACAAAATTACTTTTGAAAACCCCTTTGATTCTTTACTCTTACTTGTCACCCTAGGTTCTTAGTTATTTAGGCTGCATGGGATAGGGATAACCCATCTCTTTAAGACACCTACAAATCAATACAAGTTTTAAACATGCATTAGCTCATAGAAAGCTAAGTAAGACCCTTTAGCCTGTAAACCCAACAACGAAATAAGATTTGTAAGAAGAGTGTTAGAATATAAAAAAAATGACACATTAAGCATACAAACTGTAAACTACGATAAGCAGGTTTGACACTTAGATCTTCATGTTAAAACAAGCAAATATGTTTTCCGGTATAGTGATGTATGTTTCATATTTGTTGTTGTCGTAATTAAGTTGTTATTTTCGAATTGTTAAGTCATAGTTTAAAGGTAATTCCTAAGATGAAAGTGGATGTCAGATTTACCTTGAGCTACGTGAAAATAGATCGTAAATTGATCTAAAACCCTGTATTAATTTTTTTTTACTTATGGAATTTTTGGAGTTGCTACAAAATGCCTCATTTTCAATATCCTCTTTTTCCACTCCTTCATTTGCAATTCATGAATTCTCATCATCTTTGCATCCATGATGTTCTTGCACTATCTGGTTGCATCCCTGTTGTTCTTGCATTATCTGACTCTTTGCTCAACTTCATTCCCTTAGCTGGAAACGATCGTATCACCTCTACTCCCACATCTCTGTCATTCTCATCATTATTGTCCTCAACAACTTCATCAATGTTCTCATTCTCCTCATCATCAATACAATTTGAAAGCATGTGCATGAAGGCCTTGGTATCCTTCCATATCAAACCCTCGTGTTTAGAGCTCCTTGTGGCTTGTAATGATGAATTTATGTTTATGTTTTTTGGAGAAGGAGATAAAGAAGAACTCCCTTTGTCATCAAAATATTTTTAGGAATTGAAATACATATAGAATTTTGTATTCATAAGAACAATGACAACAAAATGTCTAAAAATATTATTTTTTTCTATTTGTTTTATTATTAAGAGTATTTGACATATTACATAATAATGATATTTAATTTTTGTTTTTTAGTATAGAAGTTGGAAGGATTTTTCATATTTTCCTCTGTGTCTCCCTCAAAAAAGATTATATTTTGATTTATATATATTTGTCTCTTGAAATAAAAATAGGCAAAAAAACATCAAATGAGATTAAGATTTAGGGTTTTATAACATTTAACTAAATTACACTTTCATTTTTATTACATAAAATTAACAATGCAACTAATTATTTTCATCACATAAAGTTTTGCCATTAAAAATAAAATGCTCAAAAAAAGAATGCCCATACAAGACAATGAACTTTTTACTAATTTCATTGCCCAACAAAACCACAAATACATTCCATTACCCCAAACAAAAAGGCACAACACATTTTGTCTATGTGAAATAAGAATTTACCAAAAAGCATAATTTATTTTCATATAATAAGGTCTTTTCATTGTTCATAGAATGCCAATAAAAAATTGCCCAAACAAGACACTGAACTTTTTTATAAAATGCCAAAAAAGAATGCCCAAACAGGACAATGAACTTTTTTCATAAAATACCCCAAAAAAATTCCCAAACAGGACAATGAACTTTTTCATAAAAATGCCAAAAAAAAAGCCCAAACACGACAATGAACTTTTTCATAAAATGACAAAAGAAATACCCAAACAGGTGTTTGGACAATGAACTTTTTCATAGAATTCCCAAACAGAACTAATGAAATTTTACGAATGAATTGCCCATCATGGACCAATTTACCCCTAAATACTTCTAACATTTCATGGAGCCGTCAACGTCAAAATTTGGCTTAGATTGCAGAAAACTTTTCAGGTTTTGATTGACTGGTGTCAGCCATTTGAAATTCCAACCCTGCCAAACAGAACAATGAACTTTTTAATAAAATGCCAAAACATGGCACTGGACTTTTTAAGAACATCAAAGCCCAACAGTACCCCAAAACAGAACCACACCACAGAACACATTTTGTCTCTCAAATAGGAATTTGCCAAAATAAAACATCAAGTGAGATTTAGCCTTTTGTAACATTTAGCATTTTGAAACTACATTTTCCTTTTAGCTATATTAAAAACATTAAATGAACAATGTAACCATTTATTTTCATATCATAATATTTAGCTACTTTTAAAAAAATTTAAAAAAATAAAATAAAGTTTTTCTTTTTAACAAAATAACAAAATAATAAACTTTTTCCTAAAATGCAGAAAAAATGCCCAAATAAAACACTGAACTTTTTAATAGAATGCAAAAAAAAGACACTGAACTTTTTAAGAACTGGACACTGACCTGTTAGACTCAATCTCCAATTCCTTCTGCTTCAGCTGTAGTGCCATGCTTTCATTCTCAAGTTTCATCTTTTCATTCTCCAATTCTCTGTCCTTCTGCTTTAGCTGCAGTGCCTCCAATTCTCTGTCCTCCTGCTTTAGCTGCAGTGCCTCCACTTCTCTGTCTTTCTGCTTCAGCTGTATTGCCATTCTTTCATTATCAAGTTTCTTACTTTCATTCTCCAATTCTTTCTCCTTCATTATTGCCTCCACTTCTCTGTCCTTTTGCTGCAGCTGTATTGCCATGCGCTCAATCTGAAGTTTCAAATTTTCATTTTCCAATTCTGTGTCCTTTTGCTTCAGCTTTAGTGCCTTCATTTTTCTGTCCTTTTGCTTCAGCTGCAGTGACAAGCGTTGAATCTCACCTTTAATATTTTCATTCTCCAACATGAAAACCTCCCTTTCAAGATGAAATGTCTCCTTTTGCCACATTAGCTGCTGCTTTTCAAGCTCAAATGCTTCCTTTTCAAGATCCAAATTCCGCTCCTTCACCTGCAATATAGGAACATGTGGTGTCATTGCTGCGTTTGACTTGTTAGACTCGATCCCCATGAATTCCTTCTGCTTCAGCTGTAGTGCCATGCCTTCATTGTCCAACTTTAGCCTTTCCAATTCTTGCTCACTCTCAAGTTTCGTCTTTTCATTCTCCAACTTCAGCCTCTCCAATTCTCTGCCCATCCGTTCCTTCTCAAGTTGTATCTTTTCATTCATCACCTTCAATTCTCTATTCTTATGCTTCAGTTGTACTAACATACCTTGATTTTCAAATTTCATCTTTTCAATCTCTAACCTCAATCTCTCCGATTCTCCGTCGTTTTGCTTCAGCTGTAGTGCCATGCTTTCATTCTCAACTTTCATCTTTTCATTCTCCAACTTCATCCACTTGAACCGCTCCTTTAAAAACTCAAATCCCTCAGCAGTACCCACTTTCCGCTCCTTCATCTTCAATCCACGAATTGTCGTCCCCAGATTTTGTATCCATGCTATTCTTGCACTATCTGGTTGCATCCATGCTGTTCTTGCGTTATCTGGCAACATGCCAGACATCACTGGATTAAGGTTTTCTGGGGCAGTGGAGACCATGCACTCATTCAGCTGATCTGATGTCCAGGAACATGTCCCCTCTGACTCTTGGCTCAGCTTCATTCTCTTAGCTGGAAAGGACCCTATCACCTCTTCCCCGGCATCTCTGTCATTCTCATCATGATTGTCCTGGCCAACTTCATCATTGTACTTATTCTCCTCGTCATCTACTCCATTTTGATAATTCATGCCCCACAATGCCTTAGGATAATCTCTGCCTCCATTTTCATCATTCATGACCCTCCATACCTCAGGATCATCTCTGCCTCCATTTTCATCATTCATTGGTCCCCATGCCTCAGGATCATCTCTGCCTCCATTTTCATTATTCACGGCCCCCCATGCCTCACGATCATCTGATGTGCTTTTAGGAGTTGATGACTGCATACCAAGATCTGCTTCCATATGCAGTCTGTTGTGATAATTAAACATGTCTTCATAGAACAACTTTATGGAAAGTAACGTTTTCTTCACACCGTTCCTCTCCGTCTCAGTGAGGTAATCCATAGAATCCATGAGAGCAGGATTCTTAATAACTCTTGATGCAGTGTCTATTCCCAGCACATCATTCAGTTTCTTATACCTTCTGTTGAGGTCGTTGAATTTGTCTTGGCACTGCCTGGCAGAAACAGAGAAATCGTTCTCGATCATGATATCTGAAACATATTGCCACTTGCTATACTTACTAGACTTCTTCCGTGGATCCGCCTCCACATAACAAAGCACACGAATCAGAAGCGTCACCTTGTCATCGGTCCATTTCATCCGAGGCCATAGGGAATTCTTCTTGTCGTCAGTCCCGTCTTCAGTGAAACTATTCTCATTCTGATCATGTTGCTGATCTTGATGCTGCTGTTCTAAAGGGGCAAACAACTCCTCCATTTCCGCCGCCAAACCATACGAGTCCATCTTTAAAGCACAGTAAACAGAATAACAGTCCAAGTCTAGGCTTCCTCTGATTCAAAACAGATGTATAAATGCGTACCCATAACAGTCCAAGCCATGTAGTTATTATAGATGTTAGGTCTTTGTTTTAGATCTACGAGTAGTTTACACCGGCGAACATTTTGCCTTTTCCTGGTTATTATAGATGTCAGGTTTTTGTTTTAGAATTACGAGCAGTGGGTTAAGATTTGGACTATTTCCCGAGTCCCGACAACGTTTTAGGTAGAATTTGACATCTATGAAGATTTTTTTAGGGAGTTCACTTTCGAACCGACGATATGCACCGATCGGACGACCGGCGCACGTCACTTCCGACGCGGCCGCTCGTCCGATCGGTGCATATACCAGAAATGTAAAATGGTCCGGCTTTTAAACTACTTCAATTTATAAACATAAAATCACTTCGTTCTGTTAATAAATTTACCAGGAATGTAAAATGGTCCAGCTTTTAAACGACTTCAATTTATAAACATAAAATCACTTGATTCTGTTAATAAATTTACCAGAAAAGTAAAATGGTCAACCTTTTAAACTGCTTAAATTTATAGTTAGCAAATAAATTTATAAATATTAACGATTACAATTTTACATTCATATTTATTTGAAACATTTATTTATTTATTTCTGTATGTGGAACTAAACCTTGGTGGATCAAAATTACCTATCTTGATTAAAAAACTAGTTATATAAGGAATTACTGTTTTGTTTTAAGAATAAATTATCTATATAATTTTAAGTATTTAAAGTTTTATATGTTGGTAATTTTCTCCATCTCAATGTTGACTATTTCTTTCATGTGTTGACTATTTCCTTCATAAACCCACATATAAACAATAAACAATATTCTAAATATATAATCTACATAATTTTAAGTATATCGTTTGTTTTATGGGGTTTTCTTTTTAAGATGGAATTTTATTACATATATACAAATAAATCATTATTTTATATCTATTAAAATAATAAAGATAGGTTTGGAAGAGAAACCATTAAAATAAAGAGATAGCACTTAGAAGTTGTTAAGACCACTTGATCTAATCTTAGAAGTTATTACAATAAATTGGAAAAGTATGTAGTCTTTAATTTGAATTGGTAAATTTACTCTATATCATTATTGTTCAAATAACTTTAAAATTAAATAAACATAATTTTAAATGTTTTTTAATAAGGTTAACTTTTATTTAATGTATATTTTTCTCTCCGTCAATGTTGATGATTTTCCTTCTCATATCTAGAGATAAAAAAAATGTTCAAAATAAAAAATATATATAATTGTAAATGCTTAATGGTTTTTTCTTATTATTTTATATTTATTAAATAAATATATGGCTTAAAAAGAAAGCCTTAAAATAAGGAAATAGCACTCATGACAACTTGATTTAGTCCTCAAAATAAATATAATCTCTTCAGGAGAATGCCTTAAAATAAGGAGATATCCCTCATGACCACTTCATCTAAGCCTAGAAACTATTACATTCAACATGAAAAGTTTTATGGATTTTTTCTTGTCTGATGAACTCTTATTTAATGTATATAAGAGTGTCCTTATTTTATATATTAAAGTTTATTTTTTAACTAGAGTTGGTAATTTTACTCCATTTCATTATATTTGCTTCATGTTATACTATAATTTTACTTCAGGTTAATGTCGCTGGTTTCCTTCGCTAGAACCAAATATAAAAATCACTTTCAAAATAAATTATATATATATAATTTAAGTGTTTAATTAAATGTTTTCTTTATTTTATAATTTTTTTCTTAAAAGTGGACTCTTATTTAATATATAATAATGTCTTTGTTTTATATATATTAAATAATATTGGATTTATGAGAAAATAGCCTTAAAAAAGGAGATGCTCCCATGTTTATTTCCACTTGATTTAACTATTTTTTTTTCATTTCCCTTTTATATATATATATATATATATATATATATATATTTTTTTTTTTTCTTAAAATTTATCTTAATCCAAAATGATATGATTTGAGTGGCCTATTGGATGTTTTTTATCGAAAATTTTATCTATTATATCACTTTCGAACTAGGGTTGACAATTTTAGTGGAGGTCTTATCCTATGAGTATGGAGTTTATAATTTTAAGTGTTTAATGTTCTCTTTATTTCTTTTTTGGGTGGAACTATAGCTTATTCCCACATGTAAAAACACATGTTCAAAATAAATAAAATATATATAAACAATTAAAAATAAAAATAAAAATTATATATATATAGCTCCAAGGGTTAGCTCAATTGGTAAGACGTGCACACACTCTTTAGGTTCGGGGAGAGGTCACAGGTTCGAGCCTTGAGTCCTTGGGGTTAGGTTTTCTGTGAGGATGGCCGAGGGTTTACCACCTCTACCATCCATTAATGTGGGGAAGTATTGCTGGGTTTCCGTGCATATTTCCATATGAAGAAAAAATAAACAAAATATATAATTTTAAATGTTTAGTGCTATCTTTGTTTTAGTTTTTTAATTTTATTTTATAAGGTCGACTCTTATACCTATAAAGGTAAAATGATCTAGCTTTTAAAGTAAAAAAATTAATTATAAATATTAATGATTACAATTTTACATTCATATTTATTTGAAGCAATTTTTTGGTTTATTTCTATAGGGGAACGAAACCGCAATGGATCAAAATTACCCATCTTAATTAAAAAAAACTAGATATATAAGGAATTAATGTTTCTTGTATTTCGTCTTAAGAATAAATTATCTATATAATTTTAAGTGTTTAAAGTATTATAGCTTTATGGTTTTTGTTTAATAGTTTTTATTTTATTTTATTAATATGAAAAGTCTATATAAAAGTGTTTTTGTTATATATATATTAAATAAATATAAATTTGATAAATGTGCGTTAAATAAAGATAGCATTTATTATCATTCGATCTAATTATAGAAGCTATTATATTCAATTCTACAAGTATGTAGATTTTTAAGTAGGGTTGGTAATTTTTTTCTCTCAATGTTGACTATTTCCTTCATAAATGACATTTAAACAATAAAAAATATTCTAAATATATAATATATATAATTTTAAGTGTTAATGTTATCCTTGTTTTATGGTTTTTTTTTAAAGCGGAATTTTGTTAAATATATATAAATAAATCATTGTTTTATGTATATTAAAAAGTAAAGATGGGTTTTTAAGAGAAAGCATTAAAATAAGGAGATATCTCTTATAAGTTGTCATGACCACTTGATCTAATCTTAGAAGTTATTACACTCAATTGGAAAAGTATCTCACACTCACATACATATTAAAAATGTATTCAAATGGAACTGTACAAGATTCGACCGATGAACGGAAGGAAGTCACCCCGTGAAACACGACTAGGGTTTCCCTAGCCGCCTCTATTCTCTTGTCGATCAAATCGACCGATGTTCTCCTTCCTACTGCGTTTTCGCTGGTCTCCTGCTTTCAATGTTTTTCTGCTACCGCGTCGGTTTAGCGTGAGTTTTTTGGGTTCGGCTCTTCCCAGTGGATCACGATTTCCTGGTTATGGATTCTCATGACCAGCTCCTGGCCTTCAAGGCCTTAGTTCAAGCAGTCACTCCTCTGGAAGCGTCTCATACCCCCTCCAACATCGTGAAGAAGATAGATGACATCCCCTCTCTAGAGCTCTCTCCTACAAATCCATGTCAGAAAGCACTCATTATCTCAGAGAAATCCCTCATCGGTAAGTTTACAGGGTTGTGGCCTAGCCCTCAGGCGATGGAGCTCTAGATTGCAGAACATTGGAACCCTATCTTTCAAGGACATGTCTCTCTCTTTGCAGCTCGTAGGGGGTATTTTGTTTTTTTGTTTCTGAATAAAGAAGAACGAGATATAGTCTTCCGATTGGTCCCCTTCTTCATGCGACCGAGAGGGTTATTTTTAGCCCCTTGGACTCTGGGGTTTAAATTAGAAGCATAGATTACAGCCGCTCCAGTCTCGGTAAGGCTGCCTAACCTCCCACTTCATCTTTGAGGAAAAAGCAATCCTGCGGACATCTGTAATAAGCTAGGGTGCTACCTAGACAGTGCAGATCCAAAAGTGGGTTAGTTTAGAGGTGTCCGCATTTGCGTCTAGAGGTAAATATAGAAAAATGGATTTCGTAGGCCTTAAAGCTTACATTAGGAGATTGGAGTCACATCCAAGAACTGAACTATGAGCAGATTCCTTTCAAATGCAACTTTTTCCATGTATACAACCACTTCGCCAAAATCTGCCCAAAGCTTGCAGAATCACATAAATCACCAACTCCTCCCTCTCCCAAAGATGCAGAGTTCTATAGAGTCATCAATCGACGCCGACCTCCTCAACGAAAGGAGCCTCAAAATTCACACCATAAGGGCTCATCTCAAGATCTGACTCCTCCTCTCGCATAATCTCCTCTGCCAGAAAATAAGAATAGCTTTGAAGTTTTGCAGGAAATTGAAGATCATGAATTTGAAGCAGAAGATGATCCTGTGCAGGGCGTGCCCCCAGGTTCCTCCGTCCCCTCGAATAAATTTCTTGATGTTCCTTGCACGAAAGAAGCTTCTCCAAGACTTGCTCCTCCTGATCCTAGAGATCCCCAAGCGTCAGGTCATGAGACTTCAGCCCAAGAAGGAATGGTGTCCTTAGTCCCTTCATCTGGGTGAGAGGGAAACTCTGATCCTGAAGACTTTACAACCCCTTCTCCTCCCATCACCAGAGGGCGAAATTCAAACAAAGAACGCAGGGAAAAGGAAGCGGCCTCAAACATTTCTTCGAGCTCCTAGAAGCGATTGGACCCCTTCATTAAGGGGAATTTCACCTCTCCTTCCAATTAATGTATTGCTTCTGCACTCTTCTCTACTCTTAGTTCATGAGAGTTTACTCTTACAAGCTATTGTTTTTTTCTCGAAAAATCCCTAGAAGCAAGTGGGATCTTTCTCCCAAAGTATTCATAAGAAGGTTGACAGTATTGTTAGAGGTCATCAACCCTCTTTTATCTGAACTCCCCCCTTTGTAAGCTTGGATGGGCTACAACCTCTTTAATCAAATACAAATTTTATCCGTTTCTGTTAAATTTTTTTTGGAAAAGTATGTAGTTTTTAATTTGGATTGGTAAATTTACTCTATGTCATTATTAATGAAATAAATTAAAATCTATATATCTATCTATATATATATTTAAGCGTTTAATGCTCTCTATGTTTTCTTATAAGGTTAACTGTAACCCACCTAGAACAGAAAAATAATATTTTTATTTAATTTGAGAAAGCATTATGCTAAAAGTCATTGTAAGTTTTTATGACTAAGTTGGTCAAGGATGATTGTAATTGAATATTTATTTATTTAAATAATTAAATGGAGAGACACCTATCCAAAGGAGACTCTTAAAAGAGTGTTCATTGACCCACTAGGAGGAATGAGCAGTTGTGGAAGGCTGAATGAAAAGTGGTAGCACTAGCCTTTCACTTTCTAGTTGTTGCACGAAGTGAAATCCCTAAAAAAGGGGCCATGTTCCCTCAGAGGAGGAATTGAGTAGGTGGCTCATTTAATTTCAAAACTGACCCAAAGACCTAAGCAATATTATAAATACCATTGAATTGAGCAGGAGGTTCATTACATTCTATTCCAATTGAATTAACCTTGTGACTGCTACAAACTAAAAAGTCAGGCACACACAAATTTTTTACGAGGGGTATCTAAAGTGAAATTTCTAAGGGTTAAGTTTTCTATTGAGTGCTAAATTGTAGATATTTCTGTGTGGGATGTTACATAGCATCCTCATCCTAGTGGTTCAGTGATCAGGATCGGGGGTCCTAAAGCAAGTAATCTTGGCTACTTTCAGGAGACGGTTAGGAGGAACTGTTTCCTTTGAGCGTTTGTCCCCCTTTGGCAATTATCTAGGTTCTAAACCTATTTTGTTTATTAACTGTAAAATTACTTCATATTTTTAATGCAGTTTTAAGAACGTTATGGATTTCAATGAACCAAGTAATCATTACTAAAGTGAGTAGATTAGGAATATATTATGTTTTGAGTATTATTGCAAAGAGTGCTACAATGTTTCCATTCCATAAAGTTAATGACAAATAGTAGAGTATAGTAGAATTATTTGTTCATAGCACATATAATATTCACAGTTTTTGAGTTTATAGTACTCATTTTCTCTTGAAAGTTTCATCTCAATACATTCTTAGATTACTGTATTCACTGCTAAAAATAAAGTAACTCTTATTACTTATTATTAGTTGATAGATTTATCTAGGATAGTACAGTATATGTAATATTAAAAATTACCAGTTTTCTATCTGATATTAAGGAACAAAGTTATGAATAAAAGAGTTTATAATATTACAGTTTTGTACTAAAGGTCTATTATAAAGACTAACTTTATGATTACAGTAAAAAGGTTTAAACCCTCACTCAAGCTAAACTAGGGTTTTAAGAATCCATTTCAAAACTACTATAGAACATTGTTTTAACTCTACAAGAGATTTTAACAAGTAATAGAAATAAATATCTAAAATATAACGTTACAAATTAAATAACTAATTTTAAAGTTTATCAACTGTAAATACTGACATATCAACCTCTAGAAGGGATACCTTCACTTCTTTCTCATTTCATTATTGTATATAATATATAATTATATTAGAAACCCTATTAAGCAAACAATACTGAAATATTTAAAAATAAGGGTTCAAACCTTCTACATTTCACAGCTATAACTTATCATGGCCTAAAGGCCCTTCGAGGGTTATATGTAACCTAAATTACAACAAACCTCTTTAATAAACAATTTCATGCAGGTTTGCATAAAACACAAGTTATCCAACCAAATTATATTCGAAATCAAAACAATGTCGTAAAATGGTTGTAGGTCGTAAGTGGCCTTTATTATAATCAAACATTGTAAACTAGTAACGTTATACCTATTGAAGCCTTACGACTCAAATCAAATTTATACACATATAAACAATCAAAACTTAAACGATGACAGAGCTTCACTAACGTACTTTACAGAGTGGCCTCACGCCCCTAAAAATATCCCCTTAAAATAGAGTAAATATTCAAAATAAGAAACCATAACATTATTTTCTAGAGTGCTATTGACATGTTGTAACTCTTTGTTGCATGCCATAATTCATTTTAGTTTTCTACTTTAATTTATCTATTAACATTAGTAAAAACCGTTAACCATGTGCATAACTCTATTCCACCAACAACCTTACGGCTTCAACATTCACTCATCAAATGGTTTTATATATATAACACAATAGCATAATGACCTCACGACCCCATTCTTTTAAAGTATAGCCATGACAGAGTTGTATTACATGAACAAAAATATATATTCAAAATTAAACCATTACATTAACATTCAAGAGAAGAAAGTCACAAGTTCATAAAAACCCAAGAGTGCGGGTTCTTCCATCCGTAAAAAGATTCTGTATACAAGACTTTGTAAAAGAGTTCAACCATTAACCAAACTAAAATATTACAACATATAACAAAATCCCTTTAGACTCCACGGTCGAAGGGAGAAGTATTTTTTTTAATACAACTACAAAAATGCCTTAGGCCGAAACATCACAAGGTTACCATTGTCCAACAAAAGAAAACACAAGAATGGGATCCTAGTCCATGAAACGTAGAGCCACAAAGCCACAGAGTCATCGATATTCAATATATAAGGAGCGAGGAGTGCAAATATAGGTCTCATCGAGAAATGGACTTTGTTTTCGTGGAGAACGACCCTCACCCCTTTACAGCAAACTGGTAAAAAACTCCTGAAGATGCAAGCATACAAAGGTTAAGTCTCCAGTTTTTTTTATAAATTTTATACAAGTTATTACAGAACATTACAAAAAGAAAAATAATCAAGCACTTACCCTTTGAAAATCTTACGATGATGATAATGAAGACCTCATAGCAACCCGGTAAGAGTACCTGTAAGCCACACATTGAAGTCAGCCATCATTAATAATGAAAAGAAGAATAAAACCAAACTGTTCACACCTAGCAAACTAAACTTACCTTCAATTTTTTCACATAGGAATATTTAGCCATGACAAGAATGTCACCACTGGTGGCACAACACTAGTGAAACTAAAAAAAAAATCATTTAAACTGCTAGATGAGGTCGAGGGCCGAGAGTCTTGGCTCCTCCACCGGTTTTTCACACACAGTAAAGAAAAGGAAACAATAAAGGTCGAATAACATAGAGTTAGGGAAAATGAATACTTGGAACTAAACCCTTAAGGTTACGAAAATACACCGTTCCATTCCAGCTGGAAACCATAGGAACAACACGGGGCCTCATAAATGCCACTAGATGTTTAATCTTTTGCAGAAAACCCAAAACTCTATAGTCCTAAAACCATCAAATTACTTTCAGATGCATAGGTTTTTATTTCTCATGCTAAGTATGAAGATGTTTTTGCATAGTTAGTTACTTAGGAGTA
Source organism: Pseudotsuga menziesii (assembly GCA_001517045.1). Classification (NCBI taxonomy): domain Eukaryota; kingdom Viridiplantae; phylum Streptophyta; class Pinopsida; order Pinales; family Pinaceae; genus Pseudotsuga; species Pseudotsuga menziesii. Next base: position 189,591 of record LPNX010133926.1, read on the forward strand.
ATAGTGTTGAAAAGTATAGTTAGGGTCCTTCTTGTGTGTCTTGTTTAGACCGCCTTTGAAGGTTTCCCTAGTAAGCCAAAACCTCCTCTTCAAAACACATGCAAGGAATAAACATTTTTTTGCATTAGCTTCAAGCTAAGTAAGACCTTAAACCCATCCTCCTAACATTGTTTTAAGGTGAAGAGTTAATCTAGAGCATAACCAACAATTACATCAAACTGTAACTATCGTAATTTAAATATGACATTCTTTCGTGTTTTGACGAAAAGTAATGAAATTTAGCATAACGACAATCTGCACATCAATATTGTCACATGGGATTCATTTATTTTTCATATATGAAACACTAAGAACAAGTTAAGGATAAGAAGAACTTATTTATCCTTTATATTTGTAGTTATATATTTATTCTATTTTTTTTAATTTATGAATTTTGGAGATGTTACACGCGGTATTAGAGTGAGTTTTGACATTAGACCTGTTGATTGGCTCATTCACAAGCAAACATGAAACACAATATACTGATAATGTTTTAAAAATATTTCTGTAAACAAATATAAAATTGTATTTTGTAGGAAATGGAAGGAGTTGAAGCATCTGCTGAAGATGGATCCCATCACAATAATCTAGATAACATTTATGTGGAATTAAATAATCAATCCTCGGAACTACTTTAAACAATGAAATATTTGAAATATGAAATACACACTGTAAAAGAAGATAATGAAATAATTTTAAGAGCTTAGGAGGAACTAAATCAGATATTACTAGACAAAATACACAATGGAGGAAAAGATAAAAGAAAGGAGTACGAAACTGATTATGAAACAATATCATACAAACGCAAGGGTAGGGGTGATTCCATGAAGATGGGTAACACTTTTTGGCCAAATTTGGCGATGAAAACCTGATTTTTTACTCATGTGCTAGATAGAAGCCCTCAAAAC
>LPNX010133944.1:0-76858 GCA_001517045.1 Pseudotsuga menziesii
TGGAATGTATCAATGTGATTAAATGAGCAATGTTGAATGTGAACTATTTCGTTTTCAACTGTGTCTCAGTAGCTGTAAGAGCGTTCTAACTTCCTTAACCCATGTTCTTGTCTGAATGTTCTTCAGTACCTTTATGATGTTTTCCACTATGAGTAATGGGAGTTTTAACTGTTGATGAGCTATCTTATCATGTATTCTTTATTCATGTTTATATGTTTGGTTATAAGAACAACTATCTGTGATTTTCCATAACACATGAACAGTATTGCATTACTCATGAATTAATCCAACTCTCTAGAGATAGTTAGTTTTACTTTATTTCCACATTTGTGATTTAGATGCTTGTGGGTGCTAAGACGAGAGGTAAGAACCTGCGCATCACGTTGTAACTGCTCCTTGCATCCTTATCACCATGCATTGTTAATTAGGCACGTGCATCTCATACATTAAGTTAAAAAAAAATACAAAAATATACACGGTGGACCGGGCCGCAACCGATACTAACCTTTGTTTTTTGTTATTTGACCTACGGTAACCGGACCGCAAACCAGACGGATTCCCTACACCAAATAGTCACGGGCTAGTTGGGAATGTGAACTGGGGAGAATCCATTGCTGTTGTTGCCTGCGAATTTCCAGGCCTCAATAGTTTTCTGGCGCTAGAAGGAGGGCTGCCAGTGCATGGCTGGCCGAGGAAACCCGTTTTCCCGAGATTATTCCATCGGTAATAGTTCTGAAAGTAGTGGGATTCATAATCCAATTCCAGAAGAAAGGAGTAGAGAACATTTGTTTTCTGTAGACAACGAGGTTGTTAATAACCTGAGAAGACACACCAGGGCATATGTGAAGAAGATTGGAGGATTGTCGATCATCCCTGAATTGCCCAGAAGAGAATATAAAAGAAAAGATCGTCCTATATTGGAAGACTCAGTGCTAGTTGGGGATTGGGAAGAACTTGTGGAAACAGCCTTACAGGAAGTTGTATTGCCTTTGAATCAAGAAGGCCCAGATACTCCTCACAGTTCTCCTGCTTACACTCCTGTTTTCTCACCTCCTCACTCTCCACCCAGACTCATGGCAGGCGTTAACGCCAATCCACCACCAAACCCACCGAATCCACCACCTACCTGGAGAGCCTGATCACCTTTAAATCTAACACCTCTGTTACATGATTTACCTCAAGCCTTTGAGAAGATGCTGCCCAAATTCGACCCAAGAGAGAAGATACTAGTAGATGACCACCTGCAAAGTTTTTACTTGGCCATAGAAGGGTTAAGGGCGGGGGATCATGAGGATGTAGTTTGCAGACTTTTTCCGCACACCCTTAAAGGAGCTGCAACATCATGGTATTTTGGGTTGCCTGCAAAATCTATCCATGATTGGGATACCTTTGAGATAATTTTAAGAAGCAAGTATGCGACTCAAAAGACTCATGCAGCCCTCATGAAAGGACTATGCGCCTTGAAGAAAGAGAGAAAGGAGAAGGTGCACAGCTTTACTCAAAGATTTGCAGCATACCTCAAGAATTTTTCTGAAGCTGACAAACCTTCGGACAAGGTCCTGATTGAATGTTATACTTCGGCTTTAGGCCCTGAGTTGGCCATGTTCGCCAAAATAAGGGCCAAGCCTACTTTGGCGGAAACCTATGAAGAGGCAGAAATAGTGGAGGCTGAAAGAGAAAGTATCGAAGATTACCCCGAACAGTCAGGAGAGAAAGGCGTGGGAAGGAAAGCCTTATTGTTTACTAAGCCTAAGGAAGAGAAATCACCAGATTTTGAGAGTATGGCAAAAATGACGCAGAAGCTTTCTAACAAAATCATAGACTTGGAGAAAGAGAAGGAAACTCAAAATTTCTACAAACCCTATTACAAGAAAAGAGAGGATAAAAATCAGTCCCAACCTCCTCCACACAATTCTGCATCTATGAATTTAACAGAGGTAGGCATGGACAATTTTTGCTCTTTCCATCAGCAACCACACTCTGAAAAGAATTGTCCTCAATGGATAAACTCGGTGACGTTGGTTATGAATCAGCTGTTGGACTCTAAATTAATAGAAGATGGAGATGAAGAAAGAAAAGAGAGTACCACTTCAACGAAGGAACAAGAAGAGGAAACCATGGTTTTGTGGAATTCTGTTTCATTATTTGATGCTGAAGAAGAAAAGAATCAGGGCTACAAGGAAGTCATGGAAACCAATGTAACAACAAGGAGCCAAGGGTTGATTAAAGAAGACATTCTCATACTCCCAAAGATCAAAAGGCTGCAGAAAAATGTTAAGAAATTTCAAAATAATTCCGCAGCTGATAAAATTCCCGAATTCACCATTACCAACCAAGATCCTGGGCAGAATGATACGCTGGCCAAGCCCAATGAAGAAAAGATGAATGCTGATAAACCGCATCCCATTGAACCGCAGATGGATTATGACATTGAGGAAGATATAAAGAAGGTAAAGGCGAACGTTTCACTATTTGAAATGTGTAAAGTGCCGCAACAAAAGGAAAGACTATTGAAAGCACTGGAAGCATTGGATGAGAGGCTGCCCGCTGATAATCAACCTAAAGAAGAAGAAGAAATCGGAGAAACCAGCATTGGAGGTAAGCCTAAGAGTAAACATCCACCTTTCCTCCTCACTTTTGAAATTTTTAATCACAACGTACATAATTTCCTGGTAGACTCAGGGGCGTCGGTTAACGTCATGCCAATATCAGTCTGTAAAAAGATAAACGGGCAGCCTAAGCCATCCACGTGGAGGGTTGTTCAGTTGGACAGGACAGATGTAAAGGTAATTGGTGAGATGGAGGATGTCCTAGTACGCCTGTCGTCAAATGATAAAGTGTGCCAAGTCATTTATATTGTGGTGGCCGATATACCAGATGCTTATGGGCTTGTCCTTAGCAGAGATTGGTCAGTGAAACTAAACGGATATTTTGCCTCTGATTGGTCACATCTGTGGCTATGATATAAAGGAAGTCCGAACCAAATTAAGATTTTGAGGGAGCCTCACATGAAACACAACGTTACTTGACTTGAGGAGAAGAATGAACCAGTGGATTCTGTGTTAGGAAATTATTTTATTGAGTTGGAACCAGGAAATTACCAAGCAGAAGAAGCCAGCAACACGTCATACACCCAGCCTGATCTCTTTCGATTCTCACAGGCTGATGAAATCGACTGTAAAATAGTAGACTTAGCAGTAGGAATAGATTCTCATGCAGTAGGTAGCGATTTCTGGACTTTGTTTTTTGATGGCTCTAAGACGTTAGAAGGGTTAGGGGCCGACTGTGTCCTGATCGACCCCAAAAATAATAAACATTTTATTTCATGTAGATTAGAGTTTGAATGTACGAATAATATGGCTGAGTATGAAGCATTGGTGCAAGGTTTGAAGAAAGCAATTGAATTAAAGGTAAGTAATCTAAAAGTTTTTGGAGATTCTGAAATAATTGTTAAACAGATCTAGAATCAAATACATTGTGTTTCCCCTCACCTAAAAGCTTATCAAAATGAGGTATGGGATCTGCTCAAATGTTTTAACGCATTTAATATTGTTTCAATTCCAAGACTTAAAAATGCAACAACTGACTTGTTGGCCACATCAGCCACTAGGCTCGTACCTACTAATAATCGATGCTCTGTTGAATTACTTTTTAGGCCCTCGGTACCTGATATGATCACCAACCTACGAGTATTCGATGACGATCAACAAATTATAGAATGCTTAACAAATGACGAGGTATCTAAAGGAGCAATTATAGACGATGAAGAACATCAGTCCGAGATGAAGTATGATAATTTCATCCCTAAAGGATTCAGAACGTTAGAAAGAATGTTCGATTTAAATGAAAAGTTCAGAAGACCAGCTAACGTGAAGACTCACAGCTCATCTCTACAGTTCGAGCTGATAAATTTAGGGACTGAGACAAATCCTAAATATGTGAATCTTGGCAAATGTTGTTCACCAGCAGAAAGAGATAAGTTCGTCAGTCTGTTTAAACAATATAAAGATGTTTTCGCCTGGACATACGAAGATTTGAAAACATATGACACTAGCATCATCAAGCATGTTATCCCCATCAAAGTTGGCATCAAACCGTATCAGCAACCTTTAAGAAAAATGCACCCAAAATTGGAGCCGCTGATTCAGAATGAAGTTAAGAAATTATTGGATGCCAGAATCATTTTTAAGGTCAGACACTCTAAGTGGATCTCAAATCTGGTGCCAGTAAGGAAAAAATCTGGAGAAATCAGGCTATGCGTGGATTTCAGGAATTTAAACCGTGCTTCAGACAAAGATAACTATCCTGTTCCACCCATGGAGAAACTGCTACAAATGGTCTCAGGTCTGAACTATTTTCTTTACTAGACGGATTCTCGGGCTACAATCAAGTATTAGTAGCTGAAGAAGACAGGTTGAAGACAACATTCAGGACCAAATGGGGAACTTTCACTTACAGAAGAATGCCCTTTGGGCTTATAAATGCTGGAGCCACATTCCAGAGGGCTATGGACATAGCCTTCCGCAGTTTGATTGGACGTAGTGGGGTGATATACCTCGATTATATTACAATATTCTCAAAGAAGAGAGGAGAACACGCGTTCCATCTAAGGCAGATTTTTGAACGCTATCGGAAATATGGCATCTCACTCAATCCCAAAAAATGTGTGTTTGTTGTTACGAAGGGTAAGCTGCTTGGTCACATAGTTTCAAAGAAGGGAATATCTATTGATCTGGAAAGGATCAAAGCCATTGAACAGATTCCCTTGCCCCATAATAAAAAAGGGATGCAATCATTTATGGGAACAATAAACTTCGTGCGAATATTTGTGCCTGATTTCGCTCAGATTGTCAAGCCTCTACAGCAGATGGTGAAGCAAAATGCACAATTCAAGTGGACTGAGATTGAGAAGAACGCATTCAGCAAAATTAAAACTGCTGTTGCACACGCACCCTCCCTGAAAAGCCCAGATTTCGACAAAGATTTTATTCTATATACTTTTGCATCTGATGATTCGTTAGCAGCTGTGCTTACTCAAAAAGAAGATAGTGGGGATGAATTCCCAATATCTTTCATGAGCACTGGTCTACAAGGGGCCGAATTAAATTACTCATCGATTGATAAATAAGCTTATGCAGTATTCAAAGTAGTGAAACAATTCAGGCCCTACATATTAAAAAATCGAACCAAGGTGATCGTCCCATACCCAGCTGTGAGGTCCCTTTTTGTACAGAAAGAGTTAGGAGAAAGAAGGGGCAATTGGGTAACATCTCTTCAAGAGTATGACCTCGAATTCAAGCCAGCTTCCATAGTCAAAGGGCAGGGGTTGTGCAAATTGATGACTGAAAATGGGAACAATGACGAACACCCCTGGGAAGACGAGGCTGAATTACATTTGACGGATGTATGTCCTTTTTTCACAACCCCTGATTCTTGGTATAGGGACCTCGTGCATTACCTACAGGCAGGACTGTTGCCAGAACATTGGAATTCTAAGCAAAGAAGAGCGTTGCATCTTAAATCAGCTTCCTATCAAATTGTTGAAGGAATATTATTCAGAAAAAATTACGAAGGAGTTCTTCTTAGATGCCTAGAGAAAGAAGATGCGAAGAAAGTGATGACGGATCTGCATGATGGGCCTGCTGGGGGACATTATTCAGGAAATACTACAGCTCACAAAATTCTCAGAGCCGGTTACTATTGGCCTACGCTCTTCAAAGATGCACACGCACATGTCAGGAAGTGCGATATTTGCCAAAGGTGTAGTGGAAGACAACCTAAAGCAGCCGCACCACTGAAACCTGTGATGATCACGGAGCCGTTTGAGAAATGGGGGTTGGATATTATTGGGGAGATAAAGCCAAACTCTTCCCTGCAACACAAGTATATTTTGACCGCAACCGATTACTTCACTCGCTGGGTCGAAGCCATTCCGCTGCGAAAATAAATGAGGACGCGGTTATCAGCTTCCTGCAGGACCATATCATGACCAAGTTTGGAGTTCCAGTGTCTATAGTTTTTGATAATGCTACTTACTTTTCAACGATTAAATTAACTGCTTTCGCTCATGAGAAAGGAATAAAGTTGCATTAGTCCGCTAACTACTATCCACAAGGAAATGGCTTAGCTGAATCCACTAACAAAAATCTGATTAGAATTTTAAAGAAGACTGTAATAGAAAACCAGAGGAGTTGGCACTCAGCGCTACCAAATGCCCTTTGGGCTGATAGAGTCACCCCCAAGTCTTCGATAGGAGTGTCTCTGTATACCCTTGTGTACGGTAAAGAAGCCATTATCCCTCCCAATATCATGCTACCTTCCTCCATAATAGCTCAAGAATCTAGAGGGACGGATGATGATGTTTTGCAAATAAGGATATATAACCTCCTGAAAGCAGAAGAGGCTCGATCTAAAGCCAGAGAGCGCTTTAAGCAGCAGCAAGAGGTAATAAAGAGATGGTTCGACAAACATAAGGCAGGAACAAAAGAATTTGAGGTGGGAGATTTAGTTCTCAAGTGGGATCACCCCCATGATGAGAAAGGAAAACACATGAAATTCCAGCAGTTGTGGGTAGGTCCTTTCCTGATTGCGACAAAACTTGGCCCTTCCACTTATAAGTTACAAGATCTGCAAGGGTGGGAAGGGAACTTACTAGTAAATGGTTTAGTTCTCAAGCCTTATTTTTCTTAAGTTTCATTTGTTTTCTTCTATCTTGTATATAAATAATATGGCTTGGCCGTTTTTTGAGTCTTTGAGTCATGAAGTTTAGTTTTGTTTTAGTTTAGATTTTCTATTTGATTTCAATAAAAGAAGCAAGCTTTGGTTGCATGGAGAGCATTAGAATTCTGGACTAACTAAAATCCTTAATTACAAGACTGTGTATTATGGTTTTACCTGATAGAATTTCTTCTAGTTTAGCAGTTTTCCTAAATGGCTATGAACGCATTGAAGTCCTGCTTAATCCTTGTAAAGTAACTCAAGATTAAAAGGTCCGGAATACTATTTCGAGGCTCCATCCATCTCACACTTAGAATTTCCTAGGGGGTGACAGCAAAAGATCCATGGAAGGAAGCAGGGTAAACAATATATTATATATAAATGATCCCATGCCAAGAATTGAAAGCCAAAAGGCTAAGAAGAGTCAAAACTCCTAAGAAAGCAATATGTATCAAAACAAAGTACTAAATCACATGAGTATAAAATTGCCAAAAGTTCCTCTCCATCCGTGAGCTGAAAATTACATACATCTCTCGCACAAAAGGACACTATGGATAGAGGATCCTGAATAAAAAATTCAGAAAGAAAGGCACGAGGAGGACTCAAAAGGACAAAAATTCCAAAAGCACAAAAAAGGTGCAAAATGGCATGGGAGTGAGGAACAAATGAATATTTATGTTTACCATATGTTACGATCCTGTGGTGTCCAAGCTGGAAGCTACCCGAAGACAGAGGCAAAAATGAAACTCATATTTCTGGCCTCGAAAGAGTTATCTTGACTTTAAAATATTGGTTTCCTTTTTCCTAATTGGACTACCCTCAATGATTCAAAGTTCATATATCTGCCATTTGGGAAATCCATACATCTAAAAGAATTCAACATGATTGTTTTTATTATTAAACAGTCTGTTACTTAAGGAGGAAATTGTCCAGAGATCTAGGTTCACTAGGTAGTCGCCAATTGTTGCAGCTGCAACTGTTTTCCCCAAATTTCTTAAATTTTGGTCCCCTCCTCATGATTTAGCGTGGTTTTTAATCGTTTCGATCCTTGAACCTTTTGGTCGTGCTTTAATTTTGGATGTTTTTTTGAATATTATCTTTCGTCCTGGTTTTCAGAAATTGCTCATGTTTGGAATTGTTGTAGATCGCAGATTTAGAGTTTGTTTTGCTGAGTTGAAAATGGGTCAGACCTTTTTTCCTTTGCAAAACGCTGTTTCAGAGTCGAAACAGTTTCAATCGCTGCCAAATTTAAAGTTTTTGTCACTTAGATCGGAGGCTGTTGTCCTTTTTTGCTTCCGCCATTGCAGCTCCCAAAGTAGCTAAGCACCCGAAGTGTAAAACGCTTTGCCCTCCGATTCGTGTCGCATGGCTATAGCCTTTTGATCTTCTGCCGTTGCAGCTCCCAAACCAGCTAAGCACCCGAAGTGAAAAGCGCTCCGCCGCCGATGTGGGTCGCGTGTCCGTAGTCTTTTTCTTCCCGCCGTTGCGGCTGTGCGAAGCACTTGGCTTCCGATGTCGTTGTCTTTCCGACTTCCGATTTGAATTTTTCCTGCCCGCATCTTAGGTCTTAACTCTTCCAAATTCGACGTGCTTAAGTGTTTCACAGCGCCCATCGCCTGTTAAAAGCCTGCCTATGCGGCTGTGGATAAGTCTGCCCTGCCGTGTTAACAGTAATGCAATGCATGATCTTTCTTGCTGAGCAGGCGTGTGATTGATAGAATTTGACGTTTTGTTTTAGAATGTAATCCCAATGAATGATACACTCTGATGAATCGTAGGTGGACTCAAGGGACTTTTCAGACTACCGCGGCGCGAAAGTAGATCTGGGCAGTTTTGGAAAAGGTCGAATTGTGGCCAGCAGGATCGCAAGAAGGGCAAACGAAGGAAAAGACAAAATGAATAGCGATAAAGGCACAGACCCGAAAGATCTATCAGTTACTAATCAGATCACGAATGTGTACAAAAAATAAAATGGGAAGATGAAACATTTTGAGGGACGGAAAGGTGATATGTTTGGGGGCAGCCCAAACGATCTGGGGTTGTAGTTTAAATATTTGAAAGTTTGAACTTACAAAGGGGCTTTTTCCCTGGAAAACTTGTAACTTAATACTTGTAAGAGGAACTATTTCGTTTTGCAACCAGAGACTACAAATTTTGCCTGTTGGAGAAAGTGCTATGTGGAATGTATCAATGTGATTAAATGAGCAATGTTGAATGTGAACTATTTCATTTTCAACTGTGTCTCAGTAGCTGTAAAAGCGTTCTAACTTCCTTAACCTATTTCTTGTCTGAATGTTCTTCAGTACCTTTACGATGTTTTCCACTATGAGTAATGGGAGTTTAACTGTTGATGAGCTATCTTATCATGTATTCTTTATTCATGTTTATATGTTTGGTTATAAGAACAGCTATCTCTGATTTTCCATAACACATGAACAGTATTGCATTTTGTATTTGGTATTACCATAATTCTGAATTACCTTACACTAGTGAGGAGTTGGCATTTCCAACTTGATCATTTCTTCCGCCAACACACTGAGTTCCTAGTTTTCAAGGTGGGAAGGTGCTGGAAATTTGGCGCATGCAGCTCTGAAATCAAACAACAATTCGAATTCCCCAGACAACTTGTCAAACATAGCTTGCTTTTCCTGAAAGGGACTGTTGCACCATATCGTCAAATTTCCTACGGTCTTGTCTACAATCGATTAACTTGTCATGATATTATTTCTGCGACAACATTGTCCCACTCTCTTCCCAGAAGAAGGGAAGACCCCTTTTGACCAAAGGAGTGAAAAGTAGAACAAAATATTTGACTTGATTGCGCATAAAATTCCACTTTTCTTCGACTGTCTTCAAATGACGATGTTTATTGATTACTCTCCTTTCCCATGTGATGACCAAAACGTTGTCTTGGATATTCCACTGTCTGATATCTTCTTCGGTCAAATTGTTCAGGAAAGTAATTGCATTCTCGGTTGTATCCATGGGTCTTTTGTTCAAATCCTGTTTTTCCATCTGAACATACTGTTTGGCTGCTTGTGTAGTACTATATTTATCTCGAATAAAGTATAAATAGGGTTGTATCTTGGAGGCTTCTGCTATTATCCCATCCCAGATAAGGTTTTTTTGTCCCTTGTAGGGTTGCTTGGCCTGAGACTTGATTTGCTAGTTTGTTGTTCTTCTCCATAAATTCTCTACAATGGTCATCCAATGCCTTTCTTTCTTTTTCATTGCTCTTAGCCATATTCTCCAAATCTTCATTTCGTTTTCTCAGAACAGTGATTTCTAGAGCCTTAATACTTACTTGAGACATGGACTAAGATAGAGAGCCTGCACTAGTTATCACAGGGGAGGGAATCACTCACACTGGATGTTATTGACCCCTTTCCTTCAATTCTTTCAACTCTTTTTCCAGTTCAACTTGCTTTGTTTCAAAGGATTTTTCCTTTTCGATCCGAAGCTCTGTATCTTTCTCCCATTGTTTTTCCTTTTCTTCATATTTAAGCAATATATCCTTGCAATTGATCAGTTCAGTGTTTAAGGATTCTTTTCCTTTCTCAATCTCGGTCAATTTAGAGGTTTGTATGAGCCAGGTAGCTAGGATATCCAACTTCCTCTTCAACAATTGAATCACACTCTCCTTCTCCTTCAGTAATTTTTGTGTGGAAGCACCTTTATCCTCCTGGCTGTCAGCTACTGGTAGATCCACTTGAATCTTTTTTATCTGGGCTTGATGTGCCTTATTTTCTACCTTCTCCTTTCAAAGCAAGTCTGCAACCCTTTTCTTGCCTGATTCTAATTTAGATATTTGTAGTGTATCCTAGGGAAAATCAATGTAAATGATGTCACTTATTTCTCTGTGCAAGTGAATTACATCAGTTTTAGGGACTTCTTTGGATCTACCCTCATATCTGCCACTTTGTTTCATGTAATTACATCCAAGTTCAACGTGCCTCTGGCCTGGTCCCTGACAGTCGCCAGGGAAGTAGCTTGGCCGGACAACTTTCTCACTTTGTCACACAAATTCAATTTTTCATCAAAATCCTTTTCACCAGCATCTTTATAACTATCCATTAACTCAACTTTGGACTTGTATTTATCTATAGCCTCTTTAGGGACACTATAAATGTATACTCCTGAACTTCAAAATATGGGCCTTTGACTTTCACAGTTTTCCCTTTTCCTTTAGCCTTTGCAGTATACACAATCTTTCCTTATTCCTTGGTCTTTAGCTTCTTGGGAAATCTAGTAGTGTCTTCTTCATATACGTCCATGGCTTCTGGGCATTCTCTCTTGTTTCCTTTCTCAAACAAGCTATCCAAAGGGGTGACATGTGTGGATGTAGAAACAATTCTAGAGAGATCATGCTGAGGGGAAATATTTACTGGCACAGAGGAGACCGAATTTTCTAGCATATCTTCATCGAGGATAGCTTCCCCGAGATACTCCATCTAGTTTTTGTTTTCCACCAGTCCTGCCAATTCGGAATGCTCAAATGGCATGTTTTTATTTGCTTTCCTCCTATTGGAGATGGCGTGGTGACGATCATAGTTGATTGCAGCTTCCATGGAAAATGCTTTTTCTCTGAGAAAAATTTCAATCACCAGTAGGGCCGATTTATTTTTTATGGTAAAAGGGACAACTGTCCATGGAAACTTTATATCTGAGGGTTTCCTGAAGCTTAGGAAATTCTCCTCTTCATTTATTAGCATTTTTCTAATCAACTCTAGTGCAAGCACCCTCGGTGTCAGGAATGCAGGAAGGATGTACAGTCAGTGAGTAAACCCATAGACCCTAATCATAGTACTATCCTCAAAAAGGAACCAATCCCCCACTCTTCTTTCAGGGGACAACTACAACAACTTTTTCATCTTTGGTAAGACCCTGGGTAACCTATTTTGGAAAAGGACTTCATACATTGGGGCCATTAGGACATTCATGAATTTGCAGCAATATTTACACATATCTTCTGTTACGGCCATCTCTGGAAGTTGCAGGTTTTTTTCATTGAAGCTCAAAAAAATATTCATCAGAAAAGACTGAAACCAAAAGGTTCTAGTCTGGTGGAATTTAATTAGCTGGGAAAAAATGTTCTCAACCAAAAAATCATCAAATGTAAGACAAGATGAAGGTGGGGACTGAATCAACGTTTCGGGCACTACTTGACCGGTGCTAGGGGTGAAAATCAAACTCAATAAAGGTTCTGTGATGAATTTGTACGTATCCATACCTAAAAAATTACTCTCTAGGGTTATCAAAGACTATGTTTCTTAGTTGAATAGGTTGAAGTCGATGGAAAAAGGATTAAATTAACAACGGGCTTTCTGGTTTCAAGCAGATTTTGTGAAAAGATTCTTTTTGCTCGACTGAAGACCCTCGAAAACACTGTAGTATGTCTTCTTTTATATATTCTCTAGACATATGGTCAAACTCACAGGGGATTAGTAAAGCATCTCGAACGGCAAGAGACTTGATGGGACACAACTCTTTAGACATAGACGCATCCATCACTACACCTTCGAAAGGAGAATAATTATTGACGCACCATTCTAAGAACTCATGGAAACTAGGGGTTTGTTCAACAGAAAAATAAAAAAAATTAGAACTAAACACCCCATGAGTGTCAATTCCCTGTTGCTTAAGAGATTTCAGTCTTCTCTTCATAGCTTCTACACTATCATTAAGTAGTATAGTGTCGAAAACCTTAGAGTCTTTATCTTCTAAGGAATCTTCAGCATTATGAAGCTCTGGAATCTGAGCCTCTAAATCCTCTATTTCGACCATGAGAAACTGACTTAGCAGGGAAAAAGACGTACCAGGTTAGTTGATGTCTTGCTTTCGAAGTTTTTCCATGGTGGCGCTTTCTGCACGGTTCGAAACCTCGCTTTCTGATGCTCCAAAAAAAAACCGGTCTAAAACCACACACTGGCCTTTATGATATTTTATTCCCTTATCAAATCATGCATCTTTCCATCCAAATGGAGCATTAGTCGTAGATTTGAGACCCCTTTAATGTGAGCCACTTAATATTGATCAATGATAACCCACACTATCCTGTCTCCTCTGTATAACCCTTCGTGTACTTCTAATTCGCGGGATTTGATCTCATCCATCGATCCAACCTACCTTGTGTTTCCACCGTTCAAGAGGGAGGGTCCTACCGATTTCCTTCGATTTCAACTGGGGTCCCTTCCACGCAAATAGAGCGAGAGGAATCGTCCTCCATCATAGATACTTCTCATCCTCAATTCTTACCATTGAACATGTCCTCCCTTTAGCTCGTTTCACAAACTTTCAAACAATATCTCCCATGAGAGCTTTAGATCAATGGAATTTACCTCCGCCTCTGATCTAAGCCTTTCTTGATCATGGTCGTCAAAAATTTCTAGCATTTAATTGATTTTACGAATTTGAAACACATTTTCAATGGCACACTTGAGATTCACGGAATTGCTCCCCACCATTGATCTGACATAGCCACTTCCCACCATCGTCGAAATACGTTCTTTTGTACATAACCCTTAGGATATGAATTTCTTCTTTCTTCTATCATGACCAACATGAGGGAGGATGGGGTTATTTATGATCTAGGTCTTGTTCCTTCCTTCTTCTGACATGCCATGGTATTCGCAGGTTGGCCTGTCCTTTTCTGTCACCGAACTCTCGAATCCATTTCTCCGAACCCTTTCTTTTCCCGCATAAATTCATCGATATTCTCGAAGGTCCCTTGGCATAAAATTTTGGTAGGCATTACTTCTTATTCCTTGGATCCAACCCCCTCCATCTACTTAGCACAAACCAAGTGCTAACAACAGGATGGATAGATTCCTTATGAGATGAGTTTTTGCTAAGAGTAAAGCAGATTCCAACCTTTGCTTCAATATTGAAGGCGGACAACCAGTAATGCTCCTTCTATATGTCAATGACTTGTTCTTGACAGAAGAGGACGAAATCATTGAATATGAAAAGAGCAGACTTGCTATTGAGTTCGAGATGAAATACCGATGGATTATGCACTACTTCTTAGCCACAGAGGTGTGGCAGAGTGCAGATGGTATTTTCCGTGGTCAAGGAAAGTATGAAGTGGAGATTCTGAAAAGATTCGGAATGATAGACTGCAAGCCAATAGCCACACCTATGGAATCAAACTTGAAGCTTCTGTGTGAGGATTCATCAGAGTTAGTTAATGCTACAATGTATCATCGGATGATTGGATCATTGATTTACCAGGAGAATATGAGACTAGACATATGATTTGTTGTGAAAATATTGATCTAGTTCCTGACGGATCCGAGACATGTTCACCTGGTTGCTGCAAAGCATGTATTGAGGTACCTAAAGGGTACAAAAGATTATGGGCTCAAGTATGATGTGAATCAAAAGATTAACCTGCACGGTTATGGTTATTCGGATTGGACAGGTAGCGCCACTGATAGGAAGAGCACTTTGGGTTGTTTCTTCAATATGGGATACGGTATTATCTCTTGGTTTAGTAGGAAGAAATTCTACGTGGCCCTGAGTACAGTCGAGGCAGAGTATGTTGTCGCTTTCTCATCTAGTTGTGAGGAAGTATGGTTGTGGAAGCTACTGTCAGATTTGTTTCATGTCCAGTTAGAAGCAGCTTGTATCTTCTGCGACAACCGGAGTTGCGTGAAGATTTCGTAGAACCTGGTGTTCCATGAAAAGTTGAAGAACATAGAGATAAAGTTCGACTATATCAAGGATGTGGTGTAAAGAGGAGCAGTGAAGCTCCATTACGTGGAAATGGATAAGAATATAGCCAATGTATTGACAAATCCTCCAAAGTGAAGTTTGATTACTTTAGATAAATACTTGGTGTGATCCAGAACGAGACACCTCAAAATAGGGAGTGATGATTTCTAGCATAGTCATAGCTATAGGTTTTCTTGCTGAATTAATTCGGCCCAGTGTGCTCCTATGCTAGAGATGACAAGAGACTAGAAGACGCAAATGCATGTTATCTCACATGGGAAATGAGACAAGTTTTATGAACGGAAAATATCCTGGTGTGGTACGCAGGTTGCTCGGATCTAATCACTCTTGTACGTTTTCCCTAGATCTAATCAATCCCAGTGTAGTGCGTAGGTTATTCTCAGACATAAGCAGTCCTAGTGTAGGTTATACCAAGTGTAAAATATCCTAGAGTGGTACGCAAGCTGTTCGGATGTAATGAATCATGTGGGTTGTTCGAAGTGTAAAAAGGTATTGGTGTGGTACACATGTTGCTTAGACGTAATAGGTCCTAGAAGGTTGTCTGAATGGAAAATATCCTATCCATTGTTTGTTTGGATGTAATAAGTCCTTGAGGTTGACCTAGAACGTAAAATTCCTGGCATGGTACGTAGTTTGTTCGGTCGTAATTAGTCCTTGTATATGTTTTTTCCCGTGTTGGAGATTATGAGGTCACAAGGAACTTGGTGTGCACTTGGGAAGTTCTCACATAGTGGTAGATGCAAGTTGTCTTAGCGACATGAAATATCTTGGCATGTTCCTATGTTGGTAGAACATAGTTTGATCGTAGAGAGAGGTAATGCACTTGGTGTGCTCCTAGGTGATTCTTGAATACTGGAATTTATAGGTTTTATTGGTGACGTGAAATATCCTAGCATACACCTATATCAGGAGAACGCAGGTGGTCTATCTGTGCTTTGTGTGCTATCTGTGTTTTGTTTTGTTTTGTGCAAGACAAAGAGATGATATGGATACGAAGAGATGACAATAGGAGATGTAGGTTATTGTATTGGTAATGTAAAGAATGGTCCTGGGATGTACCTACGTGATGGCTTGCTCATGGATATGATGAATACCTGGATGAGGAATAGGCCTACACCCAACATGAAAAAGGGTTGGCTTTGTAGAAACTTCCGATGACAGATAGTACTAATCGATGATCAACAAGATTATGACTATGGAAGCATCTATGATGATTACTCTGTGATGATGAGTGTGGTGAGAGAGAGAATGCATTCCTAGTTAAGACAACTAATGCATCTACCACTATGTGAAAACTTCCTAAGTGCACAACTTTATATTATAATATATTGTAATAGTAACTTATAATATATTATGATGTATATTATGATTTTATGTTGTTGTACCCCCATTGGATATGTGTTTCCCTCCTTTCAGAATGCCATTATTGTACATGGTCCTTGAGGTACAACCTTCATTGTAAGTTGGGGCAGTAGTCCCCAGTATAATATATTGTAATGTGCTTTCGGAGTCTCTCTAGGAAAAGTAGGCCTTGTTAGGGTTAGAATTTGGCCTATTCATATTGGGAGGTCATTCACTTGAAGGTTAAAAATAGGGATCCACCCTCCCTCATTTATATACACTCACACTCAATAAATTTTGCATGAGAGAGAGATAAAGAGAGACAAGTAGAAGACATAGATAGTTGCAGAATACTTCTTCTTATTGGGTGTTTCGATCTTGTGATATTTTCTTAGTGAAGAAACTATTTTGAGGAGTTTGCGGGGTTTTCTCCTTTGTGGTTTCCTCGGTGAAAATATGTGTGTCTTGTGTATCTACTTTATCTTGTGTATATTTATGTACTTGTTGTTATTTCAAATAAATATCCTAATCAAGTTAATTAGATCAGAAAAAACTAGGATGGGGCTCTCCCACCAACATCTCTACCTCCTTTTGCCTCCCTGGGGAAGGCCTCTTCCCAACGAAAATGTTAATGTTGAGTTTAGCTAGGATGATCTACTACGAAAATCGGTGTATTTCTAGTTGGAGGAGAGATAGGTCCCATATTTTTAACACACAAACAACATCACATAGTTAGTATCCCACACACATATATATAATAGCTTAATCATGCATGCAATACATAAAAGGTAAAGTACGAGTAGCATGTGATACAAGAGTTAGTCACTCATTAGTAGGAGCATGAGGAGGGAGATTAGGATCTGCTCGGAAGTCTACACATTGCTAGGATTAATTTTCTACATGGCCTCTACTCTACCTCCACACAACCATTTAGTTCAGAGAGAACGCCTGATCCACCTGACCCACCTAACTTCCACTAAAATGAGGAATCATAGTTACCCAAAACACCATGCAAGGTTCCCTTGATCCTCAGAAAGGAATACTGATGGGAAATCACAATGACGTGAACTACCCAAAAAAGGAACATAAGAAGGTTATTAAATAAGGAGGTGCTCTTACAATACACCACTTAAATAAATGAGAAAACATGTTTATGACCAACATGTGTTCCCATGCCACCTCCAACATGTCGCTCAATACCTTATCCACAAGGAGAAGTTTTCCTCCAGAAATCCAATGGCTAGTTGTAGCCCCCAAAACATGAACCACTATGGTCACCACCACTCGCACTGTCAAGTATTGTATATGTGAAATAATGATTCATCCATGCTTCTTTGCTGAGTGATCAATTGTCAAGGGTTTACTTCCCACTCACTGACGAATTGGTCTCCTCTCAAATCCTTTATATTAGTAGACTAGTTAGAAAATAAATGTCAAAATGGTCAAGAGTGATCCTCTGAATGTCCACCACAAATATGTCTAGTTGGAGACTCCATAAGCCTATAAAGTCTCACAAGGGATGATTGTTGGACCTTGTCATAGGGCAGTCCCAATAATTCAGCAACCTTACTTCTCATAGGTATTGTTGAACCTAGGGGCATTGATCCACCTCATCCTACACGGCGTTGAAATGATGCTCATGCCACTCAATCTCCATATCGATAGTATATCCTAGAAGACCTACCAAGCAAAAATTGAGTTAGTATCCCAAAATTAACTCATTTAATGTAAAAAAACAACCAAAATTACAAACATCACGACTTTTTGCAAAATTGTCATGTGGTTGCACCACTCACAAGATACACAACCCATGACCCTCTCTAATAGAAGGCCACATTGATTTCCTGCATGAGATATACATTGATTTCCTGCATGAGATATACACAACATAGTTGCACGACCATGCGACCGTTAGCATATATAGTTACATGCTTTCATCGCACATGGACATGCTCCACATCCCATGTGGTACGTGACTATCTAAGGAATTTCCATGCTTTTCCATGTGGCAATTCCTTCGATACCCACACAACCACATGGAATTCCCTTTCAAGATTTTGTAGGACCACCTAGGGACTTTCAATGAAAAAGGACATAGATGAAAGTGAAGGGGAGGTGATAGTGGCTTACCTGGAACTCCAAAATCGGTAAACTATTGCTCAATTGCCCAAAATCAACAAAACTAGGTTTTGGAAATCTAAACTGGAATCATAAAAAATATTTTTGGATGTGAGCCCCACCCCTATTTATATCCATTTTAATCAAAATACAACTAGCTTGTTCAATAGATCCATGACTATTTCCTTAGGTGCGTCCATCCTTTTTTGTATTATTTGTACCGTTGATTTTTTTACCATGTACAATATTACGTTGTGGTATTTGTGTGTAGGATTTTGGTTTCATAACTTCAGTTTCCCACTCATCGACTCACTACAAACTTATCTGCTATATCCATTAACATTTCATATATTCCTTGTATCACTTCCATATACATTGCATTTGCAAGGTTATTCTGTTGATTTTCTTAAGGTCCTCTTTTCCCAACAATTCACATCACACCCTTCGTTATCTGATGCCTTTGTCGGGCCATAGAATTCTACCATCATGGATGTGCACACCATTACAATCCCTTGTATCAAGGTACCTATGCAACTTCACCCCTATAGACCATGGAATTCATTCACCATCACTCCAAGGAAGGCACATATCTCCTCCTTGATGCATTTTTCTAACCACCCCTTTGGATTCCTTGGAACATTATGGTTATGATTCATGAATGCCCCACCACCCCCACCATTATCAGTAGACCATTTGCATTCATCCCAATTTCCTCAAACCCCGAGAATAAACACCATGGGGCCCTTCCATCTAACTACACCACCATTGACACCCATCATCCCCGCATGACTAATCTGCATGGTATTTACTCATTGGGGACCTTCTTCTCATCTGTAACAATTCTCATTGCTCTTTTATTCATTTGTAAAAAGAGGTTCCTTGACACACTCAAAATGTGGGAACAATTTCAATTATTATTAATTATTCTTTGGGTAACAACATCCATGGTTTCCCTTTATCAACTTATTTACCTTGTGTCACTTACTTTCCACCTATCATGATACGAATCTTAGGGGGGGTATAATCTAAGTTCAGATGTAAAAGTCATAAATCCATTTTTTTAAGTGTAAAAGGGAGCATGATGGACATGTAATTAATGGAGTTAGTTATTCAAAGTTGACATGGTCAACAAGAAACCTTATAAAAAAGGTAGTAGGGAGAGATTTGGAATTGGAAAGAAGAGGTCCTAAACTTGGCCTCATTGCTTGTAATAGTTCATATGAATAGAATCCTTCTTCTCCAACTCTCTCTTATGTTTTCAATGTCTTTCATTTATCTATTTTTTTCCATGTTCCTTCTATGAATTTCTTGTTAGTTTGCATATTTTCTCTCCTCCTCTCTCGACATTCAAGCCTTCCTGGTTTAGGAAGGCTTCAATAGTGAGAGAATAGGAGAGAAAATGTGAAAACTACTGAGAAATTCTTAGAAGGAACATGGACAAAAATAGATAAATTAAATAAAACATGAAAACACAAGAGAGAGTTGGAGAAGAAGGATTCTATTCATATGAACCATTGCATGCAATGAGGTAAAGTTTAGGACCTCTTCTTATCAATTCCAATTCTCTCCATGCTACTTTTTTTATAAGGTGTCTTGTTGATCATGTCAAATTTGAATAACCAAATCTATCAATTACATCATGTCTATCGTGCTCCCTTTTACACTTTAAAAATGGTGTTATGACATTTACATCAAAACTTAAACTATATTCCACCCTAATATTTGGATCATATCAACACCTTCATCAATATCACTGTCATCTTAACATGATCCATTTTCCTCATTCTAGTTTGAAATTACCAATTGATATCCAATTTCGATATGTTTAGTTCATTATCCTTTCCTATCCTTGATTCACCCTACATCACAGGTTGAATATTGCTAACTAGAGTTGGTTACCCCTCTGTACTCCAATCAAGGGAAGTCATGTTCCTCACACTTAACATCTTGTCTAGTCTTGAGTGTTGACACAAAACCAGCCAACAAAACTAGTCGACAGGGGTTCCCACTCTGTCGACAGCCAAACCACCGCGATCTCCCTGAGCACCGGTCCAAAGAGGTTTTACCCTATCCAGCAACACCCGCAGAGCGAATGAAGTCTCACCTGAGATGTTCGAGGGAGAGATGACAAAACCAATTTTCTGCATAATAGGGGAGAACAATGTGACATCAACCTATTAGCTTAGTGTGAAATTAATAGATCATTCAACATATGCATCCACATAACCATTCATTCTCATTCTTCACTGGATCGCATCATTTAATCAGAACTATAGTAAGCATACTGATGTGCAAACAGATCCAACCATATAATAACATTTAACACAAGAAAACATTGCATCATAGATCTATGTCACAGATTCACATAACATTCATCATTGAATCACAGAAAATAGTAAAACAATAAAACAAAAAAAAACACAATGATTTAGATTAACCTCCGTCTCATCATATTAATTCCACACAAATCACAGACTCTAAACAGTTCATTGCTCAACAAGTGCTCTCCAAAGTACTCAAAAAGGAACTAAGGTCGCTCATACATCCATCCATAACATTTTCAATTCAATATCTACTTATAGGCTTGCGCCTTTACATTTAAGGTCCACTTACACAACTTCTAACTAATTCTTAACAGTTTCAACAAAATATTGACCAATATCCACAAAATATGGTCCAAAACTACAAAAGGTGACACAAAATATATAAAATGTTCTATTTTCTGCCTTACGCGCCATCTTTCACTTGCGCGGTGTCTTTGAGCTTGCACATCATCCACGATGTTGTGCAACTAATGTATCCAAACCCCTTTCCAACAGGATGCCAACACAATCTTGTGGCTCGCCCTCGAGCCACTCTAGTTGGCCATGGTGTACTCAGTAATTTTGATCTTGAAATATTCATACTACTGAGTAATATATTTCACTTGTGCTTTAACTTTGTCCGCTATCTCCTGGCTCGTAGTCAGATCATGTGTGACTGGATCCTCAACCATTTTCTCAGCGATCTCCTTTTTTCCTTCTTGTGTTTCCTGCAATCCATTAAATTCCTAACCAGAAAGTTGTGCGTCGATATCCTGAAACTCATCCAATTGTTCACTGCACTTTTGCTAACACTCCTGGGCCTTCCCAACGTGCTACTACAACTCCTTCAGCTCTGGAGATCGCGTGACCTGAACCATCAGTGGAATCGTTCTCAATGATGTCTTCAAGGTAGCCAGCTGCCCTTCTGCTTCCTACAACTGTGTGGTCAATTGTGCTAGCTGTTCCTCTTGCACGATGCTTCCCCATAACTGTGTGGCCACATCCGTCACTTTCTTGGCCTCCTGCTCTATCTCGTCGAGTTGTTTTGCTAGATCTTCAATTTCGCTCTTTTGCGCTGTTATTTTCTCTAGTGGCATGGTTGGGTGCACCAAAGCCTCCAAAATACTATTCTCACTCTGCAATTTCAAAATAACAACCCCCAGTCGTTGTGCTCTTGCCACCACATCCAGCTCTGCGGTGCTCTCCAAGACATACTGACATGCATCTACAACGGTTGCTTCATTGACTCTATTATCAAAGAGATATGCCTTCTGAACAACAAGGCAATCTTTCTCCTTCTTTAGCTCTGTGATATTTGCAGCACTCTTCACCTTCAACTCCTCTTGCTTTTTCTTCAGTGTTTCAATTTCCTACGCTTTCTCTTCCATAAACTTCTCCTTTGCTTATTGTAGTTCCTTGACCTCTTTCTGCGCTTTCTCCTCCTTTTCTTGCAATTTAAAGTACCGATCACTGACTCCTTTTTACCTGTCTACCAACTCCTGTTTGAAAACGTGTTGCATATGTACCAACGTCTGCATGGAAAGCACATTGATATCCAATGATATGTCCTGCAACTTCTCCAGTGAGGTATTCAAGTCCTCTCTTCTGGCGTCAATCGCAGTCCGGGGAATTTGAACATTCCTAACCCGTGACTCAGTGTTGATTGACATGAACTCCTACACAATCGCACTTTTCATCACTTTCTTCAAGACAACATCATATAATGAATCTAGTTTTGTTCTTACCTCTGTGAATCATGCCTGCACAAATTCTTTCATTTCCTTTGCTGTCGCATCTGTTGCATTTTCGACTTCCTTGATAAGTCGATTCAATTGTGCCTCCATTATTTTCATGGTGCTACTAATCGCACCCTGATCCATGCACCACTTCGTTCTTAATTCATTGAATATGTGCTCTACTTCCACCTCAGTGGGTGTCTATGTCGACGATTCTTCGTCAGACTCATGTTGGCTCTGCTGGTCATCTTTACACACAGGATCAACAGGTGCATCCGCTGGGGGATCCATTGATATTGTGTCCACACTGACTGGCTCCCGCCATTATTCTGACCAATCATTAACCATCGCCTCCAACTTTGCATCAAACAATTTATACGACATCATCAACCATTGCATGTCTGGGTCACGTCGAGCATGAACGTGAATAACATGTGGTCCAATTGTCAACCACGCAATCCTTTGATATTTTGTTTTGGATTCCTCAAATAATATTGGAACTTTTACTGCTGCCACCTACAATGCTTCTGAATGGATCCAAAATTGGATCGCACAATCCGTCAACCTTTTGGGTTCTTTCACCCACCATAGATTCTGATATCGGGTGCCCTTACATACTTCTATCACGTTTACGTCCATGCCTTGCTAGTCATCTGGATCCACCCAAGCCACTAACACGATCAGGATGAGTAGCCAACTGTATGTGAATGGTCGTTCACTCCCCTGCACTGGCACTATGTCCTCCACCAACTTGTTCATGAGAAAAAATGACCAATTCATTTGTATGCCTTACGCACACAGCTCAGCACATGAAACCACCACTAAATTACATTCGATGGGGCAGTTCTTCCTGAACACTTTATTGGCCAAAATCCTTGCATCGATGCGTACCGCGCAGTGATTGATACTATCGATGCAGTACGCTCTCTTGTCGTGCTCTAAAGCATAGTGCTTCTTCAATGTCACCCCCAAATTCTTGTCATTGTCCTTTCCATGAAAATACTGCAAGGGGTCAGGCCCATCCTTGGGCAGCCCTATTATTTCTTAAATCAGCCCCACTGTGACTTCGATTGGCTTATCCAACCACAAAAATCCTCCATGGAAGCATGCCAAAAGCTGTTTCACACACGCATTGACTTCGTTCAGCTGCCCAAAGTGCGACATGTTGATCAAACCTAACAAGCCGACTATGTTTTGCTCTCGCACCCAGTTGTGCAGAATGCGCTCTATCGGGCCACCTCCTACCACTACCATTGGCATATATGGTTCATTCGCAACATCATATAGTGCGAGAAAGTCATGGTATTCGTATTTCATCTGCATCAAGGTAGGCACGATGTCAGAAGTGCATACCATCCCTTGTGGTATCATTGGCATCCTTATCTAGTACTTCTAATTTTTAGTGGTCTTCTTGGCCTTCGTACCACACCGAATAGGAGGTACATACCCAGGGATGTCTTTAACAAACACCTCTACTCAAGTCGCTGACTCCACAAATCCTGAGCTTGATGGCCCTATCTACGTAGTTCCCTCCGCTGCCCTTATCGATGTTCTGGTCTGCCTCTTCTGCGGCGCCAGAGAGCTAGGCTTTTGACCCTTTTGCTTATTCTTCAGCATCGACGATGACCCTATCTGCATACCGGTGATCTCTTCCATGATGGTTATGGCTCTAATTGGTGAATCCCATTCACTTGAAATCTCCAATGTGTCTCGGTTACTCTGCATGCTGCACCAATACCCCACAATGTTGAACAGTTATGCACCCTACCTAGACTTGGAAACTCACACGATTCACTCAGATTAAATCAACAATTCACTCTCCAACTTTACAACTTATCTCAAACTCAACTCACTCTACACAATGGTGTTTCAAACCGCATCGATCCCCTTCTTATAGCATCAAGTCGATCCAGCGACCATCGTGACCTATACATGCCAATCATCATGACCAAATCTGTCGGTGATTCTATCAATCCAATGGTCGAATCAACCATAAATGCTCGTCACTTCAACAAGCACCATCGGTTAACAACTTTTAATTGTCTTCATTTATTATTGATTTGACCCTATGTGCAGCCATGCAGTTGTCGCAGCATGACCTCCTAACTGTGCTACTGACTACTACTCTTTTACATCCATCCCCTCTTGGTGTGCCATCCTTCCATACGTCATCCTACCTACTCCTATTCTTTTCTTTTCTTTTTCATTGTGCGGTGCCTCAAGCATCATGTAGTTCTAGGCCTGTCCTATAGGGATTCAACCTGCTACCATTCACTAGCTTTGGAAGAATCGCTCCATCTAACTGATGCAGTTAAACTGCACCTCCTAAAGTAATGGAATTCACAAGATATGGATAGAACCAGTGCATCTATAGCTTACCTGGATGCTTCATAAACTTGATGTCGTATAACAACACCAAATCTCTTTACTAAAACGGTTTATTCTTTATGTGGCAATCATTCCAAGCCTTCTATCGATCTTTCTCGACGCACTTATGAAAACTCGCAACAAAGCAGTTTTCCTCGAGCTAAACTAACTAGTCTAATGATTCCTCCAGTGTTGCTTCATCATCCATTCTCATCGTTGCGGCAATGCGCAGACTCAGAACAATGTAATCCATAGGCATAACTGCCTCTTGCCCATATACCAACTTGAATGGTGTATGTCTCGTCAATCTCTTGCAAGTTGTGTGATATTCCCACAAGACTACTGGAATATTCAGGTCCCATTCATTGCGGTTTGCATTACATACCTTTGTAAGCGCATGTTCCAATATTTTGTTGAATGCCTCCACTGCCTCGTTCGCTTAAGGATGATACAGGGTACTCTTCTTATGTTGAATCTGTAGCTCCTCCTCAGCATGCTTACTGTGTGATTGATGAAGTGACTCCCTTGGTCTCTCATTAAAATCCTTAGACATCCAAACCGTGTCATAATATTGTCAAATAGCAACCTCGTTGTTGTCGCAGCGATGCAATCTATGACCAATGCAGCCTCTGCCCATCTTGTTAAATATTATGTTGTTGTAATGATATACCGCACACCAGTTCACTTCCCAGGTGGGTTGATTGGTCCCACAAATTCCACGACCCATTTATCAAATGGCTACAATGTCACCTGAGGTACTAGCGGCATCTCATCCCTCCTTGATGGCTTTCCAATTCGTTGACATACATCGCAACTCCACGCATAATCGGTTGCATCATATTGAAGAGTGGGCCAACAAATCCCAGCGCGAAGCACCTTTCTCGCAGTAGCTTATCCTCCATAATGTCCACCAGAAACTCCCACATGGTCCTCTTCCAATATCTTCCCTTATTCATGCGGTAGGACACACCGCCACAAAATCTCGTCTGGTCCTAGTTTATATAGTTGTCCAGCAATCAACTAGAAATCTGAGGCCTTTACCACTAACTGCTTCTTCTGACTTGTAGTAAGGTCCTCCTACGTGAATCTTGTCATCAAAAACTGAATTATTTTATCATAGTAATCAACAACCATGTCGATTCGAAACAATTGTGCATCTGGAAATCCATCTTCAATATTTGTTGGCTCTTCGCCTCTCTCAATTTGGGACAAATGATCAGGGCCAACATTCAAGCGACCAGGATTCACAATTATCTTGAAATCAAACTCCTAAAAGAGAAGTAGTCAGCGGTACATATTCCCCCCCAACACAGGATTATTGACTAGGTATTTCAAAGTAGAATGGTCTGTAAACATATTGAAGTGACTGCCCAATAGGTAATGCCTAAAATTTTGTAGCACATATCCCATCATCGAGCCTTCTCTCTCTATGGTCGGATAGTTCTTCTCTGCGGACGACAGCTTCTGACTAGAGAAATAAATCGGGTGATCTAGATCGCCTTCTCCTGGTTGTGCAAGCACCACTCCCGTCGCAACAGATGATGCATCCACATGAACATGGAACTCCTTGTCCCAATCCGAAAAACTAGTATCGATGCAGAATCCATCTTGGATTTCAGTGTGTCGAAACTTCCTTGACACTCTTGACTCCATGCAAATGTTGCATCTTTCTTCAACAAATTTTCCATCGATGTTGTGATCACTGCATACCCTTGTATGAACTTGCGATAATACCCTGTGTTCCCCATCATCGCTCTAAGAATCTTTACATTCGTAGGCAGTGGTAAGTTCAAAATCAGTGCAATCTTCGCAGGGTCAACCAACAGTCCTTGCTTGCAAATGATGTGACCCAACTAAATCCTAAAACGTGCACAGAAAATACACTTATTTGAATTCAGTGCATTGTAATGCTGTCGACATCTCTCCAGCATCAGTCTCAAGTTTTTCATATGGTCTTTGATCAACCCACAAACTGTCCAATCATCCATATAAACTTGCAAAAACTTTTGAATGAAATATTTGAATGTAGCGACAACAACCTAGGAAAATATCGCAAGCGTATTCTTCAATCCAAAAGGCATCATAGTATACTGAAAGCAGCCACATTCAGTAACAAATGATGTTTTGTGTCAATCTTCTTTTGAGATTTTTATCTGGTGATAGCAAAAAAATCCGTTTGTGAATGAATACATCTCATGGCGCCTACTCCTTCCAAAAATTCATCAGTGAATGGTGTCAGGAAACGGATCATGCATACACGCATCATTCAATTTTCTTAGCTCGACGCAAATCTGAACCTCACCTATATTTTTGTCTCGGACTACCATTAGACTGATCCATTTTGATTCTTCAACTGGCTCAATTATTCCAACATCCTATCAAGCTCATATTTTACCCTCTCCTTGTATCATGGATTTAGGTGATATGGTCGTTGCCTTACTGGTTTCACATCTGGTTTCAATGGGATCTTCATCTCTCCTAAATCTCCCAGTATCCCCTTCATCTCAAAAAATTTTGTAGGGAGCAAATCTTGGAATTCATGCAACAAGTCTATAATATTTTCCATCGTTTCTTCATACCAGTAGTCTTCGACATTTGCAAACTTTGGGTTATCTTATGTCCCAATGTTGGCCTTCCTTATCTTCAATGGTTGATTCATGGGATCTATTGGTCCATCTAGTGCTGCAACATCCCAACTTCCTTCTATTTATAGAATATTGATAGTTCCTAGATCATCATCATCTGGCTCTCCTGACACATTATAACATTCCATCATTGACTGCACGTGACAATGCGGATGCAGATCCACTGGATATGCGACTGGTACTACCTTTAGAACAACATCGCGGATAAGATACAGCGCATTATGGACATCCAGATTGGCATTGGAAAAACTGAAGGTGTGAGTAAACTAAACTGTCAACTCATCCCAAGTGGTGATCTCTCTATGCAACTCTAGCAATACATACCAAGATCGCAACATTTCATCCAATGTGTGGACAAAGTCATGGACCCACTCATCCTTTGGTCGCGATGCCCACAAGGTCTGACACTCAACCAAATGATCACCGGGACTATTTCATCTGCCGTACCTTCCAGCATGGTACACTTATGCATTACCAAATCAAACTGGCATCGGTATCCGACACTGCAACCATCCAATGATTGAATTTTTATGGGTCGCCCACTAGCGTGTTGGGGTAGCCTTCAGTGCTTCCTCCAATGCCAGCAACCGCTGTGGTTCTGACACCTTATCTTCGAATTCAACAAGAAAATCAGATAACTGAGGAAGTCCTTTATAAATTGGCAACTCAGTGGTCCCAGTTGCGACATGACACAATGACTGTGTAATCAAGCTGTACTTTCATAACGACACTTCATGCAAGCGGTTATGCCAATTCTCTAAGGTGTCATCAAAGTCAGAAGACGCAGAGCTAGCATTGCACCAACCGAGTTCCCCATCAGTAGTTGGGTGGACATAAACTTTTGAAATGTTATAGGCATGGTCTCATCCTCTGACAACTTCATCTTTCACTGGCTCAATATAACTTCTCCCTTTGGTTGGATCCATCGGAGCAATGAATTTGATGTCTTGATTCTCAAATTTCATTACACACTTCTTAAAATTGATTACTTCCATACTTTCGTTGGCCCATCCAATCCCCAGTAGTGCGGGATAGGAGCCTCCACCATCAAGAACTTCAATCACGTCGATATTAGCATAGGTATTCATTCCCCCCACTTCCACGACAAGGTGCGGAACTCTCCCAATTAGCATTACTATGGCCTGGTTATCCAGTCGCAGCTGCACGAGAGACCAGCTCAACGTTGGGATCCCCATATTTTTCCATGTCTGTCTTGTCAGAATATCAACATCTGATCCTAGCTCCATGATGACTGAATATACCTCATAGTCCCCGATCGAAATGTTCATGTGCATTTATTTCCCCATCTTTCTCTTATGCAAAGAATTCACTACGAAATCCTTTCGTCCCTTATCTGGTCGATGCAATAGATTCTCAATCTCGGTAAGAGCATCTGAATCTCTCACCAGCGACAAGAAACTCTCAAAGAAGTGCTACAAGGTACCATGGTGTCGTGATGGTCCTGCCTCCAAAGTGGAATCAAAAGCAATAGGCATTTCAAAAGCAGGTAACTTACCAGAGTCTCTGCGCATCTCGTCCGGTGCTTCAAAGAATGTATCTTTCTTTGCAATGACATCAAATTGGACTTTCTTCTTTCTAGCTAACTGTACTTGTGGAATTGTACTATCTTCTCCAGTTGTTGCACCTTCGCGACTGACGACAATGACATCAACATCCTGCCTTCGGTCCTTGATTTTGGTTTAGCGGTGGATTCATAGGTTGATTCACGTTCTGATTTGTATTTTGGTTCTGGATTGGAATTTGGTTATGAACTGGAATTTGGTTCTAATTCTACAACTGGTTCTGGTTCTGCACTTGATTGTGCAACTGATTCTAATTCAACTGATTTTGGTTCTGTAATTGGTTCTGATTCTGCAACTGTGGGACATTTTCGTTCTGCCATCTCACGATCACCTGTGGACAGTTGTCAACAGTGTGATCAATCGCAGTACAATACGTACACGAACACTGCGACTATGGGAAATCTATCTGGTAATGACCCAGTACACCATAATTATAACATTGGACAGGTTTGCAACCTCGTCCTCCTCCTCGATCAAACACTCCTCCTTATCCTCGCAATCCTGCGTGAAATCCTCCTTGTTGCTAATACTGCAGATCATTTACTTGTTGTTGCGGGAGATCCAGCTATTGCTAAACATAATGTGCTGACTGAACATATTGTGGTTGTTACAGAGGCATCTACGTCTGGTTATACTATGGCTGTGGCACAAATTGTTGTTGTGATATAAACTGCATCGATGGTGGTGGTACATATTGCGGTGGAGGTAATGGTTGCACCATCTGTGGCTGTGGTTGTGGTTCTTGTACTTCTCCCTTCACATAGTATGAGTCATATGTTCTCTCCTGAAGTAGGTCGTATGTGCGACAATCTTTATCTTCATGCCCGACAAATCGACAAAATGAACAATATAGGTTTGATGCCTTCGTCACCATCTTCTGCATGTATCCACATTCCTCATGTCAATGCCCATATACTTAAAAAATATGGCACCATGGTACACTTCCACAACTCAAAGGGTTCGGTGCTCCTGACAACAGGTAGTTTCGTAAATTTGGGCAAGTATCCTTGATATATCCATCTGCGCAACATCAACTGCACCATATATATTCATGTTGTTCCTTTCCTTTCTTAATGTCTTTCAACTAGAGTGTCAAGTTTTCCAACTACGTCTGAATCTGGCTCATTCCGACTGCATTTTCTCCAAGGGGTGAAGCTTCAAGCTTCATAGCGATCTTCAGAGCCTCGCAATGTGTCGCAATATTCTATTGCATTAGTGGTAGTATGAAATGAGTTAGTAATGCTGCTAAGAACCATTCCTTATGTTGAATGTCACTCATCTCAAAACTAACTCTTCCCATTACTGTCTCGAATCGTTGATCAAAGTCCCAAATAGTCTCATTGGGATACTGCTTAATCTCCTTCAATTCTGTAATGTATTGTGATTCATACTTCAGTTTTCTAAATTCTTCAATAAGTCCTTTCCTAACTTATGCTAATGTCTTAGTTGGAGTCCCCGTAGGAACTTGTACAAATTTCATGAACCAATCCAATGCGCGACCCTGATGGGTTGTTGCCAACTGGCCCTTCTTGACTTCATCATCTATATTTTGTCTGACAGTCCATATTGCCTCGCACAGGAACCAGTATTTTTATGGATCCTCAGTCATGTTCCCATGGATCAAGGGTAACTTCACTTTGTCGCCCACCATCCTGGGCCTTCTTCCTATAGATGTTGATCTACTACTATAATGTTGCTGGAACGTCGGACAAATTAAAGTGGAACTTGTGTTTATTCCTGAATGTGGCGTAGTGCGTGGAGGTGTGGGAACATTGATGTAGAGGGTTGAACTTATCGGTATTATAGGTGTAGTCTGGTCATCCTCTTCATCATTGTAGGGTCACCTCGTCCCGTGTGGTCTTTCTTCGTGGTCTTGTGTCTCGATCGCAATAGGACCTTTCCCTATCCTGTGCCTCTTCTCTTTTCAAAACCTTACTCCTCCCCTTGTAATACCACTTTCTTCCTCGGCTTCACTCACAGTCTCGTAGAAACTTACACCCATCTACCCTTTATCCTTCCATTCGTCTCCCCCCTTTATTCGCGGTATCCACAACTTTTGCACACCAGATTTATACTACTCGAGGTGCATCTTCAATATGCCTTTTTCACATACAAGCATCTTAATTGATAGTTGCAAACATAATAAAAAACTACCTCTTGGTCCCTTGAAGAATTCCCTTTCTCCTTCGTTGTAGGACTTAGTAGTATCAACCGCAAACTCGGTGATATATCCTTCCAAGATACTGTCCAACCAAACTTCAACATCCCGCGATGCTCTGTTGTCGGTTTCCTGCAACTCCTGGATCAATTCAGGGGTCCAGGATGTTGGATCACCTCCCTGGAAATTTGTCTTGCGATGGGTGAATCACACCAACCACTCGTACGAGATGATCATGAATTCAAAGAAAAAATACTCGTGTGGACCATCGTGTATGTATCTTTCCAGCCACTTATCCGTCGTCAGTCCAGGGTTCTTATTTTCTATCTCAGCAAATTCTTGCAACTTCTGGTCGAACCAATCTTGAATTTCTGGTCTCGTCGGATGCCACATGTCCTTCCCTCAGTCGCAACATGATCCCGACAATAGAACCATTTGTTGACACAAACCCAGCCAGCAAAACCAGTTAACAGGGGTTCCCACTTTGTCAATATCCAAACCACCATGATATCCTTGTGCACCAGCCCAAACAGGTTTTACCCTATCCAGCAACACCTACAGAGCGGATGAAGTCTCACCCAAGATGTTCGAGGGAGATCTAACGGAACCAAGTTTCCGCAGAATAGGGGAGAACAATGTGACATCAACCTATTAGCTTAACGCGACATTAACATATCATTCAACATATGCATCCACATAATCATTCATTCTCATTCTTCATTGGATCGCATCATTTAATCAAAACTACAGCAAGCATACTGATGCACAAATAGATCCAACCATATAGTAAAATTTAACATAAGAAAAAATCGCATCATAGATCCATGTCGCAGATTCACATAACATTCATCATTGAATCGCAGAAAATAGTAAAACAGTAAAAACAGAAAAGAATGCAGTGATTTAGGTCAACCTTCGTATTGTCATATTACTTCCGCACAAATCACAGAGTCAAAACAGTTCATAGCTCAACAAGTGCTCTCCAAAGTACTAAAAAAGGCACTAAGGTCGCTCATACATCCATCCATAACGTTTGCAATTCAACATCTACTTATAGGCTTGCACCTTTACATTTAAGGTCCACTTAGACAACTTCTAATTAAATCTTAACCGATTCTACAAAATAATGACCAATATCCACAAAATATGGTCCAAACCTACAAAAGGTGACACAATATATATAAAATATTCTATTTTCCAACTTGCGCGCCATCTTTCACTTGCGCGGTGTCTTTGAGCTTGCGCAGCATCCGCGATGTTACACAACTAATGTATCCAAACCCCTTTCCAACATTGAGTATGTCATCATAATATCCAATTACAATATGTTCATGGTTCTCAACAATAATATACACATCTTTCCATTCATTGACATTAACAACACCCACTCTAAGAGATATGGTGACAGTAATTATACCTTAGTTTCCCTTCCAAGCAAACAAGGTTAACTTCGCACTAAGTAGGGATATTCATATTTTCTCCTTTCCTAAGTAGGCTCCCTTATGCTCGACATCGAATCCTTTTTCACATTAGGGTAAGTTTTACATTTTTGCAATTTCAACATGACCAACTATGAATGTGACTTTCAAATATGATATTATAAATTTCCCACCTGACACCTTCAACATTGTTCAAGTCCCCCACCTCAGTAGGTTGTTTGACATCATCAGTTTGTCCTTTCCTCAAGTTAATGTGTATACTCGTAGGCACATTTAATATTCATTTCCACACCATCGCTACTCCAAGCACATCTACTTAGGAAAAGACTAATGCTTGCCTCATCCCTACCTCAAAAGTTCAGATAAAAAACCCCTCGATATCCTCCTATTATATTTTACTTCAATAGAATTATCACGAGCATAGGAATGCTTGCCTTGTTTGTATAAAACCGTTTTTTATGTGTCATCCATCAGTTTCAGGCTTCATCATCCATTACCAGAACTTCCCCGTGGTATATCTTTGTACTCTCAACAATTATTTGCTTGTTGTTGTACTAATGAAATATCAACATTGGGAAAATAAACAATGATGTATTTCAACTATATGGGTTCCTGCTAACCTCATACATAAGGGAGTATATGTTATCAGTTAAAATTCCCATACATGCAGCATTTCAACGACTATTACATGAATATTGCTGGTTTTTAATATCGATTACAATAGGTTTGCAAATTTATTCATATAATTAAATCCAATTATACTTAAAACAATGGCACATAAAACATCAATACATTTCACATAACTTACCCTGGAAACCGCTCTCTTGAAACCAACAAACCAGTGATCTTATAATTAAATACAATTATACTTAAAACAATGGCACATAAAACATCAATACATTTCACATAACTTACCCTGGAAACCGCTCTCCTGAAACCAACAAACCAATGATCTTATCACTCATCTATTAATTAAACACTCATAACAGTTGTTTACAACCATGTTTTTTTAGACCACAAATCACAATTCATTACATGATCATCATACTTTCTACACACCCATTTTGCATAGACATTACATCTTATTTATAGATGCAATGCAATTAATTGCCCATTAATGGCAATCCATAACTTCCTAACCACTTTCATTTATTTTTTTATAGTTGACTTGATTTGGTCAACTTCCATCGATTTCACGTTGATTTAGTTTTCCTTTGATCAAACATCCATTCTTGTCATCGATTCAACCAAATCTCCACTATCTATCAACCTCCGACTCTAGTCAACTTATACTAGTCAACTATTGACTTTGCCAATCAATTTGCATGCAAAGAATATAACACTCCCAACATTCTTAGACTTGTTGTCTTCTTTACATAAACAAGATACTGAAAACTTCAGTTCACTTAAGTAAGGCTAACAAGCCCATCATTTCCCTACACCAGTAAAACTTCTCTATGTTCATCAACTTGGTCAATGAGTTTGCAACATTCTTCACCGTGTCTACCTTTTCCAATAACGCCTTCTAGTTCTCCACCATTTCTCTCACAAAATGGTATTGTACACAATGTGTTTTGTATTCGAATGAAATGTTGGGTTCTTTGCAAGGAAGATTGCATTTCGACTGTCACAATCCAACCTAACAACATGCTGACCAAACACAATATTTGCAACCAAATAGCTTCCTTGCATGTATGTGTAGCTGACATGTATTCATCCTTAGTCGTCGACAATGCAATGACTGAATTCCCCCTACTCTCTAGCTGACTGCTCCACTGAATAACTTGAACACTTAACTTTTGGTTGATCATCTACAATAAATATCTCCATCCCAATAGGAATCGACAAATCCATGATTGATTTCCTTAGTATTCTGAGGATCCCATCCATAATAGATTGCATAATTCGCCATGCCATGTAGATACATGTATACTCTCTTTACATCCATTTGTTCTATTTTAAGATCAAATTTTGCATCTAAATACATTATTACCCTTATGGAAGCTAGCTTAGCAACAAGAGGGAAAATTTCACCGATGTCGATTGTCTCTACTTGGGAATACCCTTCCTCTACCAAGTGACCCTTGTACTTCTTGACTCAACCTGCTGCATTTAAATTTTCCTTGAACACCTACTTACTTCCAATGAGTTTCCTTCCATTTGGTAACACAACTAGATCCCATGTTTCATTTTTCTTCAAGGATTCCATTTCCTCTTTCATGGCCCTTTTTCCATATTTTACCCTCAGGTAAGTTAATAACTTCATTTACTGACTTGGGATCATATTCTACGGAAGATAACCAAAATTAGAGTGAAATTTGGGTGGACTATACCTTTCTAGTTGTTTCCTTGCTCAACCAAACCTCCTAATATCTAAATTTCATTGTTCCACCTCCACGTCAGATTTAGTCAACGCACCTAAATATAGACTTTCTTCGTTCATTTCAAGCTCTTTATTTTCTGGTTCCTTTTTCTCTTTTAACCTCTTTGTCCTTGGAAGTGAGTCTAACTTCTTTGAATATCATATCTCTACTATAAATTGTCTTTCTTGTAACTAGGTTCCATATCTTATACCCTTTCACTCCATCTTTGTCCCTAATGAAGATGCACTTTTCTGACTTCTTGTTTATCTTGTTTCTTTTCTTCTTTGGGATATGCATAAAGGAATCACAACCAAAAAACTCTAAGGTGTGTAAGAGAGGTATTTTGTTAGCTTGTGGTTCATATGGTATCTTGTCAACTAGAGCCATCGACAATGACCTATTCACTAGGTAACATATTGTGTCAACTATCTCCTTCTAGAATTCTTGTGTGTTTCCTACACCACTGAGCATGATAGTTTCTTCCTCCATCAAACATTACATTATTGCATGTAAGGATTTGTGTTTTGTTGAGCCATATTGTACTGTCAACAAAACTGGTCAAATGCCTTTTCACATAATTGTCCTCGGTCATAATTTCTCAACACCTTAATCCTTTTACTAGCCTGGTTTTACATAAGAGCTTTAAACTCTTGAAACTTCTCAAAAAAACTCAGTTTTCTTCCTCACAAAATACAACCATGTAATTCTATAGAAATCATCTATGAAAGAAACGTAATACTTGTTAGCATGATAATCCTCCCTTGTCCAATTTGGTCAATTATGTCTAAATCAAGAGTCCTTTCAGTCTATTTTCAGTCATTGGCACCATTGCATCCACTTGGCCTAATTGGGGCACATTTACCAGTTACTAAAGTGTGGGGAGCACTAATTGAGGCCAACTTCCACTAATTGCACTTGCATGCATTAGTTTAGGAGCCTCCTAGATCAATCCCTACAAATTAGGATCCATTGGGAGTGCCGATACCAACCTCCATTAGTTGAGTTCAGTTGGTGACTAGTCAAGCTCAATTAGGAGTCAGTTACATTCAGTTCTAGTCTGTTACACTCATTTCTACTTAGTTAACGCTAGGTTTTCATGGCTACATGCAAGAGAGGCGCATTTACTCACCTACCTCAGTCAGTTAGACTAGTTAACAATGAATTAGACCCTTGAGTTTGGATTTTGAACTCTGATAATGATTTAGACAAGGAGAGTTAACCATTCAGTCAAGTAGAGTCAAACCAATTCGAATTTTCTCACATGGATTTGAATTGCATGAAGCTATTTATCCATTGTACTTCATTGTAATTTATTATCCAATTACTTTTGATTAATGAAAGCATTCACAGTTGCAAGCCATTTTTGTACTGTTTCATTCTTCAATTTCTAAGTAAAATTGTGTGATCTATTATGTGAGTTGTGTGTTGATCCATAGATCTATGTGCTCAATTTAATATGGTATCATAGCCTCAGTAGGACAAGGCACTTCTCCTACTACAGATTCATACTTGGATCAAAAACATTTGAGCAAAATTGCTCCTTCCAGCACTGTACCAGAAGCGGAGAATTTACCACTTAATATCCCAAGTTAAGGAATTATTGATCAAGCTTGCTGGATCAACTATGTTGGGTGTGAAGGAAATTCCAAAAGTGCAGGTTGCCGACATTACTTTGTCTGTAAAATTGTGTGATCTATTTTGTGAGTTGTGTGTTGATCCATAGATCTATGTGCTCAATTTAATAATACTAAGATCCTCCTAATTAATGGACTGACACACATCCAACCACATCACTGTGTATTAACCAATATTTTCTTATCCCTAGTAGCACCAAATGAAAACCTTACATGACTTTGTTTACCATAAATACAATGTTCACATAAGTAAGCTTCATAAGGACAGTCAAGGATACCTTCAACCACATCCTTATTGTGCATAGCATCCAGACATTTGTCACCTATATGTCTCATCCATTGATGCCACAATATGGTCGATTAGACTATACAAGAGGACATGTTGTTGGGATTAGAACATACCAAATTAGCACTTTCATTGGTGCTTATTCTTCCCAATAAATTGTACAAGTTTATAGTCTGAAGTGCTCCTCTCATCAGTACCGTTTCTCCTCGCACCATCTTGCGCGTATCTTTCTTCAATACCAATTGCACACCTGCATTCCCCATATTAGTAATTGAGATCATGTTTTGAGCAAAACCTAGGATGTGTAGTACTTCTGGAAGTGTTCCTATTCTTTCATCTTTTAGTTTCAGTCAAAATTTACCTCTTTTGACTATCCTGGTTGGTGAGAAATCTCCCAATAGGACATCACCACCATCGAATTTCTCATGCTCATATAACCATTCTTTGCAAGGTGTCATATGATATGAGGCACTGGAGTTTATCAACCAAGAGTCATGATCCAAATGCATACTTGTGGAGGTCAAAGTCACACATCATACTTCTCTTCTTGTGAAGGCTTATCTTCAATTGATTATCTTTCCTCATACCCTTTTCCTTTCTTGACTCCCGTCAAATTAAATTTTCATATGTAATTCCCAACTTTACCACATCACCAACATGTTTTTGTCGTTGGACCAGGGGGTATTGTCTTATATCTAGCCCTTGACTTCAACTTTCTAACATAGGGTTTGTCTTTTCCTCTATATATTACTTGACCTCTTACCATTAAGGTTTCATGGGTCAAACCTTCCATGTTTGTTCGTCTCATATCTTCTAACAACAAAGATATGACCACATTGTCGATCTTCAATGTGGTACTATTGCTTCCAATAGCCATGACTAGGCTATTTGGAAAAGAACACAACAGACTGATGCATGTTTACTCCTCAGTGATTTTAATATCTATGGACAACAAATGAGTGATCACAGTGTTGAATTCATTCAACTTCTCTGTAACCAAGTCACCTTCATCCATCCTTAGAAGATATAGGTTTTTTTAAAGAAATTACTTGTTAACTAGAGATTTTTAGTAGTACAAGTTTCCCAACTTTTCCCATAGCTTCTTTGCAGTATCTTCTTTTGAGACATTCAACAATACAAAATCTACTAAGAAAAGTTGGATTGTACTCCTTGGATTTCTCTCAATATTTTTCAATCTTCCTTCGACACACTAGCCAGAGTCATTCTTGGGTCAATTGCAACTCTATGTTCTTGATCCACAAGGAGATCCTCCATTACAAGATTCCAAATCTCAAAAAAATTCCCATTAAACATTTTAATTTATATCCTTGACGTGTTATCCATTCTAACTATAAATCAATGTTTATGGAAACTCCCACTGCAACAGGTATTCATCATATCCAGGACCAAGACAAACCCTCAAAAAAAAGGCATCCCCCTATATTTAAATACAACTCTAATACCGATTGTTTGTTCTAAAACCCGATTATAATAGGTTTTCAAATTGATTCATATAGTTAAACATGATTGTACATAAAATAGTGGCACACAACACATCGACAATTTACACAAAATTTACCCTAGAAACCCCTCTCTTGGGGGGAAACCAACAAACCAGTGAGATTACCACTTATCTATTAGTCAAACAATCATAACAGATGTTTACAACAATGATTTGCTAGAGCTCAAATCACACTTAAGTACATGATCTCCATACTTGCTACACACCCATCTTGCATAGTGATTACATCTTATTTATAGATGCAATAAAACCAAATGCTCAACTTGCCATTAATGGAAATCCATAACTTCCTATCCACATTCAATTATTTTATTACAATCGTCTTGACTAGGTCAACTTCCTTTGATCACATGTTGAGATGTTGGTCGTTCCATCAACTTGTTGTCAACCAATTATTGCCTTATACCAAACAACTATTATGGTCAGGCAGTCGACTATATCTCCACCATCTGTCAATCTCCGAGTCTAGTAGACTTATACTATTCGACTATTGATTTTGCTAGTCGATTTACATGTAAAGAACATAACATTCCCAACAAATACAACATCAACATATAACATGCAGATTATAAGACTTCTTCATCAACAAAATTAACATGTGAATCAAATCAATGAATTAAAAATTCACATCTTAGTCCAACCATGCATGTTCATTAAAAGAAAAACATGTGACTCACGGGTTCATCAAACGAAACCTGCATGATGTTGCATGGAAAATCCCTTAAAACATACGTGGATGTACCAGTGTGCAAAGCATTAAATTTCACATCACATTCAAAGCTTTGCAACGACATTTTGGCTCTAAGGAATTCAAATTGGCCTTCTTCACATGATTGGGAATTCAATAGCCCCATACTTGTACCTTGAAGCCACTTCATGAGAGGGATCATTCCCATGAAGAACTAGTTGTTTGTGGACCATGATTTGGCCTATACAAGAAATCCATGAGCATGCATTTCATAAGAATAAATCAATATCGAAGTTATGTTTCAAGAATCAGCTTGAGAGAATCATCAATTAGCATTCCAAGCTCATTTAGCTTCTTCCTCAAGAAGTAAGCATTTTCCTTTCATAATTCCAAGTTATTTAGCAAGCAATTTGAGAGAGATCAAAGGAACCTCCTAAAAGGAGTGTTGGATACAATTCGCAAACAAAATTCTCCTAGGTGACACCATTGTATTCAAGCTTTTCCATTGGACAAAATCATTTGGTTGAAGCTCATGTTGGTTGTGGAGCCCAATATTCTTAATTAAAAGATCTTATTGTTCAGTTGTGTATGTACCTTAGTTTTATATTCTTTGTAGGTGGATTGTACACAACTCCCATTGGGGGGGAATCCCCCTCAGTTAGGTGGTTTGAGGGCCAATGGACCCCGAGTGGTGGTTTGTGGGCGAAGCTTCCAAAAGAAATTATTTTGGGTTGTTTGTTGGCCAATAGTTTATGGGACCATGGTATTGGGTAGCTCGTGGTATTTTCCCATGGTAATCCCTCTTT
The DNA here is from genome assembly GCA_001517045.1 of Pseudotsuga menziesii. Taxonomy (NCBI): domain Eukaryota; kingdom Viridiplantae; phylum Streptophyta; class Pinopsida; order Pinales; family Pinaceae; genus Pseudotsuga; species Pseudotsuga menziesii. Next base: position 39,441 of record LPNX010133944.1, read on the forward strand.
AAAAGGAATTCAATGTATTACGCCTTTGTATTGTATGGTATTGTATTGTATTGTGAGAGAGATGCTATGAGAGAGTGAATAGGAAGTTGCAGCGGATGTGTTTCAATTTGTATCCCTTCATTTTGATGGATGGTATAATAAAAAGGACTAGCAATTTATGTGTGGGCGTAGCCCATCTTGGGTGAACAACGTTATATCGGTGTCTCTCTTGTATTGTTTTTATGTGTTTTATATTTGCATATGTTTTTATGTAATTGCTCTATGATCGGATTTTCTTAACAATTGGTACCATAACCAAAGGTCTATTTGGTCGATAAACTTGCAGGAAATAATGGCTCATAGTTCAAGTGGAAGTAATTGTGGAAGAAGGAAAGTTTAGGGTCGAGAAATTTAATGGCCAAAACTACCAACTATGGAAGATGCAAATGGAGGACTATCTGTATCAAAAATATTTAATCCTACCATTGGGAATAAAACAAAACAGCCGACGACTATGAAGGATGAAGAATCGGAGGTTCTTGATAGAAAGGCACTAGGAACAATATGGTTGTGCATGGCTTCGTTAGTGGATTTCAATATTTCAAAAGAAAATACAATGGAGGGTATGATGAAGGAATTGGCTAAACTATATGAAAAACCCTCGACTTCCAACAAGGTATTTCTAATGAAGCGTTTATTTAATATGAGTATGTTAGAACGTGGGTTTGTTGGTGACCATTTAAATGAATTTAATACGGTTACTAATCGGCGAAATTTTGTAGCAGTGAACTTTGATGATGACGTTGGGGCTCTTCTAATCTTGTGCTTATTGCCATAAAGTTGGAGCAACTTAGTCACGACTGTAAGTAACTCTATCGCTGGTTCAAACACTCTGAATTTTGATGATGTTGTTGGTGTTATTATTAGTGAGGAAATGTGAAGGAAAAGCACCGGTGAGAGATTAGGTAATGTGTTGACTATGGAGAGCAAGGGAAGATAAAGGGAGAGAGGAAAGATCCTAGGTATTCATAGAAAGTATGGGAGGGGCAGATCCAAGTCCATACTAGGAAAGATAGAGTGTTGAAACTATGAAAAGAAATGGCATCGAAAGAAGGACTACAAATCTCTAAAGAAGAAAGGAGATGGACAGCAGGAGACTACTCAAGAAGAAAATTTAGCAGGTGATGTGTTACAAGATCCTTTTATTCTTGCATTAGATAGTATTAGTGGTTATTGGGTGTTAGATTTAGGGGCTTCATGTCATGCTACACCCCATAGGAAATTATTTCATGATTATGTTCTAGGTGATTTTGGACATGTTTTATTAGGTGATGATGAACCATGTAAAACTGTTGGAATGGATAAGGTACAGATAAAGTTAAAGAATGGAAATGAATGGCTACTAAAATATGTAAGGAATATTCCTAATATGAAAATAAATATGAACTCAAGAGGGTAGTTGGGATATAGCAGGTGTTTATCTACGTTTGGAGAAATGTGGTGGAAGGTCGTTAAAGTATCAATAGTAATAGAAAAAGAAGACAACGTAGTTACATTGTATTTATGTATTGATAATACTTAATCTTATATTTCTTTAGCTTCCACAAAAACATGTGCATCATTGTGGAATCATAGGCTTGGCCACATGAGTGAGAAGGGGATGTAGATTGTCCACTCAAGAAAGTTGTTTCCATATTTGAAGCAAGTTATTTGGAATTATGTGAAAACTTTGTTTATGGAAAATAGAAGAGAGTCAGATTTATCAAGCTTGGGAACAAAATAAGAGTAAAAAGTTGGAGCTTGTGCATATAGATATATGGGGATCGATTTAGGTACAATCTCTTAGTGGCTCTTTTTGTTATGTTACTTTTATTGATGGAGCAACTAGAAAAACTTGGGTTTATTGCATTAGACAGAAATATGATGTTTTTGCTACTTTTAAGAAGTGGAAAGGTTGAAGGTTGAAGAGTCTCAAATCAAATAATGGAGGTGAATACTACAACAAGGAGTTTGATAGTTATTGTTCATACCATGGGATTCGTAGAGAGAAGACATTTCTAGGAACACCACAAAAATGGTGTTTCAGAAAGGATGAATATGACCATCATGGAGCGTACAAGGTGTATAAGATTGCATGCAGAGTTTCCCCTACAATTTTTGGAAGATGTTGTAGGACCTATTGTTTACTTAATAAACAGATGACCTTCAAGCGCTTTGGATGGTGGGATTCTAGAGGAGGCATGGACAGGTAAAAATGTAAAATATTCATTTCTAAGAACTTTTGGTTGTGAAGCATTTGTCCATATTGATAAAGAAAGTAGAATAAAGCTTGAGTCTAAATCCAAAAAGTGTACCTTTATTGGATATGAGGTTGATGATTTTGGTTATTGATTATGGGATTTTGAAAACAAAAAAATCATTAGTAGTAGAGATGTGGTATTCAATGAAAAGTTCATGTACACAGATCAATTGCAGGGAAAGAAATAGGAAAAGGAAAACACATAATACACAGTGCTTGATGAAATCAAAGAAAATGAAACTCCAAAGGTGCTAGAAAATCAAGAACAAGAGCAAGTACCTCAAACTCTTGTAAGTGTTAGAAGATCTACCAGGTTAAGTAGACACCCTGAATGATACTCTCCTTCACTGTATTATTTATTGATGACTGGTTCTGGTGAACCAGAATGTTATGATTAAGCAATGTAAGTGGAAACTAGAAAGAAGTGGGAGCAAGGCATGAATGAAGAGATGGAATCATTGGTAAGAAACCAGACTTGGGATTCGGTTCAATTTCCTTAAGGTAAGATATCATTGCAGAATAAACTGGTTTACAAGTTGAAGGAAGAAGATGGAGGCAAGAAGTGGTACAAGGCTAGACATGTTGTAAGGGTGTTTGCACAAAAGAATGATATGCATTTTTGATGAAATATTTTCACCTGTTGTTAAAATGACTTCAATTAGGACTATTTTAAGTCTAGTGATGGTAGAATATTTGAATCTTGAACAGTTACATGTGAAAATAACCTTTCTTCATGGGGATTTGGAGGAAGAGATTTATATGCAGCAACCATAGGGGTATGAAGACAAATGGAAGCATAATTTAGTATGCAAGTTGAAGAAGATCACGTATGGCCTGAAGCAAGCTCCAAGGAAGTGGTATTTGAAATTTGACAGGTTTATAGTAGATGTCATTATAACCACTGTATTTATTTCAATAGGTTAGATAATGGAAGAAATATTATCTTGTTATTGTATGTGGATTGTATGCTTGTTGTAGGGTCTAACATGTAGGATACAAATGTGCTCAAAATAAAATTAGCTAATTAATTTGCGATGAAGGATTTGGGTGTTGCAAAGCAAATCCCTGGTATGAGAATAATAAGATACAGGAAAATTTGCAAATTGACTTTGTCTTAGGATGAGTACATAGAAAAGATTTTGGAGAGTTTTAGAATGAAGGATGCAAAACCAGTTAGTACACCTTTGGCCAACCATTTCAAACTAAGTAAGGAAATGTCTCCCAAGACATAGGAGGAGATAGAATACATGTCCAAGGTTCCCTGTTCATCAGTAGTTGGTAGCTTGATGTATGCCATGGTGTTCACAAGAGTCAAGACTAGATATTGCACATGAAGTGGGAGTTGTGAGTAGGTATATGAACAATCCAAGTAAAGAGAATTGGAGGGCACTACAGTGGATTCTCAATTATTTGAGAGGTACCACTACTCAAGAATTATGTTTTGGAGGCTCAGACACTATTCTATAGAGATATGTTGATTCAGATATGGAAGGTGATAAAGATAGCATGAGGAGAACCACAGGGTATGTTTTTACTATAGGTGGAACAATAGTAAGTTGGATTTCGAAACTGCAAAAGGTTGTTAAACTTTCAACAATGGGAGAAAAGTATGGTGTTGCTACAAAGGCTAGTAAAGAAATGAGTTGGCTACATAGGTTCATGGAGGAATTGGGTAAGAAACGGCAGAATAGAAGTTTGTACAGTGACAACCAGAGTGTCATTCATCTTGCAAAGAACCCAAATCTCCATTCTAATACTAAACGCATACAACTCAAGTACTATTTCATATGATATGTTTTGGAATATGAACTATTGAATTTGGAAAAGATACACACTATCAAGAACCCTCCAACCATGTTGACAAAGGTAGTAACCACAGATAAACTGAGTTCTTTCTTGGTTTTAGTTGGACTTCAAGCATGAAGGTGAGGATCAGAAATCTGTCAGGTCCAAGGTTTATAGCATAGTCCAATAAGTGAAGCAGTGATGGAGTTGTTGTGATCAGTCTCCAAGTGGTAGATTGTTGGTTGTGGAGTCTGATCTTCCTGATTCAAAGATCTTATTGTTCATCCATGTTTGTACCCTAGTTTTGTATGCTTTGCAGGTGGACTTTACACACCTCCTAGAGGGGGGTTTATTAGTTGGCCCACATTTTACGGGAACATGGTATTGGGTATCCCATGGTATTTTCCCACACCCCTCTTTAAAATGAATGCATTATATTACGATTGTGTATTGTATGGTGTTCTATTGTACTGTGAGAGAGCGTTGTGAGAGAGTAAAGAGGAAGTTGCAGTAGATGTGTTGCAGGTTGTAGCTCTTCAATTTGGTGGATGGTATAATAAAAAGGATTGCAATTTCTGTGTGGACGTAGCATGTCTTGGTTGAACCACGTTATATTGGTGTATCTCTTGTATTGTGTTTATGTGTTTTATATTTGCGTCTTGTTTCATGTTATTGCTCTGTGATCCTGTTTTTCTAACAATTCATCTCTTTGTTGTGTTTTATGTCATTTATGTAAGTTTTAACTTCTAAGTAGTCACTATATGTGTTTTTATTTCTTTAATAGCTTCAATATTGTTTTTTGGGATTACTAACCATCCACTTAACTTATTGTTTTGCCTCCAACTTGAAAAAATTAAGAATTTCCCGCACTTGGACCTTTTTTCTCACAACAATATCTTATGATGGTACTTTGTGGCTGGTGATATTTAGTAATATTATTTCATGATAGCACTTAATGAGGATTACATGCGATACTTAGCATATGAGTTTTACTTCTTTCATGATGGTATGACCTATGATACTAGCGTATGATGCTTGTTTATTTCATGAGGATTCACATGTGAGACTGAGTTTGATACTTACTATTTCATATTGATACTCGGTATGGTACTTCATTGCTCATCATGGTATTTGGTGATAGATAATATTTAGTCTGTGATCTTATTTCATGTTGATATTGAGTATGGTACTTTATTGCGTAGTATGTTAATTCATGACACCTTTCATGACATATTAATTTGGTAGGATGCTTAATTATTTCATGATGGTATAATGGGTTGTTATTTTATGATGACATCACATAACATATGGTAATCAATAGAATGATTAATTAAAACTTAGTTTATGAAGCATCTTATTCCACGATGATGACTTATGATGTGTTTTATTGCATAATGTTAACGTGCAATGATGCATTTTTTGTGATCACATATGATAACCAATTACAACTTTTTATTATTCGTAATGGATTTTATGGTATCATATTAATTTGAGAAGATAATTATTGATCATTATTCATTTGTGGCAAGTGGAAGTTTGTCTCAAATCCACTGAAAGATCCTTAAGATGTTAATCATTGTAGGATTTTTTGTGGTTCTATAACCATGAACGAGAATGGATACAACAAACACCTTATGGGATGGGGGACAAACTAAAAATTTAAATCCATTCCAACGATTCTAAACTCTGTGACCGAAAGTCCACCGCGTGAGGGATTTTCATTAGGGGGAAGGCATATGGAGAAGGACTTCCAATGCCTCGATTTGGTGCCTAAATGGTGCATAGGGATGGAGTATAGGCCAGCCTTTCAATATCCATGGGATACAATAATCTTGGTGTTGGGGTTTGTATATCAATAATCAAATTTTGGTTAATCGTGATGAGGCCTAGATTCTGATTAATTCTTATGAGACCTTAGATTTACTAGAAGTTGAGAGGATGGCTAAGCCACATAAACATTCAAGGGAACTTTCAATTCCTATTATATGATCCCAGACATGTTAAAATAGAGGTCTCGTGCCATGGTGAATGTAACCATTTGGAGTATTGGCAAGGAAGATTATGGAGGATGGGAAGATGGTATGGTTTTCAAGGCAAAGGAGTGTAAAGGAGGGAGTTTCGGGAATCTTGTAGTTTTATTTATTTAATTAATTATTTTTATTCATTTGTTTGGCTTGATTGATGCTTGAGTATGTAATGAGATTGATGCATAATTGTATTACTGATGTATATAAGACACATAGGAAATTAATCAAGAACATGTCATAACTTAGAGAATCATGATTGTATTAGTGTAAGCAGTAATTTATGCGTGGTGGCCACACATATAAATCTCTCATCTTCACAATAGTACTACTTATTTATATAACCGGCTAAGTCTTTACTATGGGATTATAACTTCATGATGAAGTTTTCTGAAGGGTGGAGCATGTAACACCCCAACTTTAGTAAGATAATCCATTGACGACATTAATTTAAGTATGATTACAACATGGTCTTAGTAAAACATGTGTGTGTGTGTGTGCATTGTAATTAAAATTTAGATTAGTTATTAAGTGAGTTTAATTAACCTCAAATTTGTAATAGGTGCACAGATGACAAATAGTGTCATCCATGCAAAATTTAAAAATTGATTATAATTATAAATTAAGTAATTAAAAGGGGGAAGACCAAGGGAAAAGGATCTCTTGGGTTTTGTGTGGATTTTGGGGTTGTTTTCTTGTTTTATGTTTGTTTTCTGGTTGTTTGCAAGTCATCTTTTTGAGACAAAGGATGAGGGGAAGGAGATTGTTGTACGGTTGATGAGGAAAAAAATAAGATTTAGTTGGTATAGAATAGGGTTAATTATTGAGGGCTCGGGGGTCTCAACTTTTGTTGGGGGTTTGGTTGGGTGGTGATTTGTGCCTCCAAGTGTTGTTGCCGACAATGGAGGCGGTGACTGACAAAGGCTGAGGTCCGTTGCACAATTACTTAAGTTATTCATTAATTAGACAAGTAGAGGCTCTTGTCCTTAGGTTATAGATGTTTTGTTAAATGTATGAGCTATATATGAGAATGGTTAACTGATTATTTATGAGGTTAATAAATCTAACTGTCAACAGACCCATTATAAATTAATTATTTTCTATAAGTTACTCCAGAATCTGCTACTTAATTAGGCTTAAAACATGTTTAACAAAATGAGCCCTTACAACATTTAAGTTTCATACAAATCCATATGCTTATATTTGGTGGATGTTTTGGGATCTTTGGTGTGTAATGCTAGCATCAATCTCTATTGACAACAATCCCTAGGTCTTCATGCTCTTGCAGACCGGAAATTGAACACATAAAGAAACAAAGATTAACTCAAAAGAGATCCATGTTTTATTACATAGATGTGAAAGTGAAAGATTTCTTATAAAGGGTTACAATGAGGTCAAGTCAATCCACATTATGAATGTGGGATAAACTAAGAAACACAATAAAGTGAAATAAAGTATAAAAACACAAAATAACATAAAGTTTGAAGTGACTTCATTCGTGCCCAAATCTAATGTCTAATTAACCATTATAAACTAAGATTTATTTTAACAATGACAAGTATTCTTATGGTCTCGGATTGGCCCTATGTTGATCATCCTGTTTATTTATGTTATTTTTTATAAAGGTATGTTTGGAATAGTTATAGAGCAATGGTTTGAACAAGTTATTGTAGATGAAAGTGCATGTCCAAATCCCATTTAGGCACACTATTTGTTCCCATTTAAAATAAATCTATCTTGTAGAGCATCTTTCTAATTATCTATGGATATATGGATTAAATTGTCTTGCATAATATCAATTCTAGTCATTTTAGTACCATTGTGAGTATTCTTACATATATAGTGCAAACATCACTTCCCTTGCAACACTTAATCAGTGTTTCTATAGGTTCCAAATTATAGGATTGACCCTTTCACATTGAATTGAAAGTTGATCAACATCCAATGCTTCAAATTTGGGCTCCATCGATGATTGCATGAAAGGGTTTTTATATTGGCCACATTACCTATACATGTTCTAATTAATGATGTTCTTATAGATTTGCTTTATGCACTAGAACTTGTAGAGGATGAGAAAAAATGAATTTTACAATAAATGGAATAATATACAAATGAGAAAAGCGTCATTCAATAACGTTGAAGACATGTTTACATGTACAACTTGAGTGGGCCTAATGGTTAAGAATGTGTGTTTCTTCTTAGGAGGTCACATGTTTAAATCTTGAGGAGATAGGGTATGTACACCTCCGTAGACTTTAGCAGTCAAATTTATATGACCTCAAAATCGGATTATTATTTTATTATTACTAAATTTTGAATGGTAAATCCATGATCATTTACTCCTACTCAATAAGAGTGTCGACAATTTTTTAAACTTTTCAATAAGTGAAGTAATATAGGGCATCATACAATGGTTAAAGGACATAAATCAATGATGATTGAGTTGTCCCTAAGTTATAAGAGTAAAGGTGATATTAAGAAAAAACAATGGAATAAAAATGGTATTTGGAAATCAAATGATGATTTGTTACTATTTTTAGCAATATGTGAAAACAGTCATGTGAAGACATCAAGGATAGATGATTGCTCTGATTATGTGATCTTTGTGGATCTTTGTGGAACAAATGAATTTGGCTCCAAAAATATAGCTTTTGTTTGTGGATGGATACAAAGGTATAAATGGATGTGAATGATCTCAATTATTTGTAGACATTTAAATATGAGTGATCCCAATTATTCATGGACACTGAATGAGAAAATTCTTTTGAATTATTGAATCCCCTACTCACAATAGAAATAGATCCTATGGGATTTTGTTCTTAAGGAAAAAGGATTCAATAGAAATAGAACCCATGTGATTTCATTCTCAAGACAAAACGATTGATTTGATATAAAAGTGTTGAAATTTTATTCTTCATTGCCATCTTTTATTAACATCTAATAAAGATTTTAATGAAGAGAAACATTCTCAAACTTGTGAAATGAATCGCAGTGTTCCATATACATCCTAACCTCCTAACATTGAAGAACTTCTTTTTGGTGAAGAGTAAAAGAGAAATGGCCTACCAATACATCCCTTCCTCGAGTGAGGAAGTGAGAGAGAGTTGGATTACCAATATGGGCAACATCCCTTCCTCGAGTGAGGAAGTGAGAGAGAGTTGGATTACCAATATGGGCAACCTAAAGGGCTCAGGATAATGTAAACAATTTTTATGTCTTCTTAATAAAAAATATTCAAGCTTTTTATATCCTTTTGTCTTTTGTTATTTTATACATTGTGTCATGTTATTTTATACATCGTGTCATGTAATGTTTGTTTTTCTTTTGTAATTTTGTAGAAGTTTTTTATGTCCTTTTGTCTTTTGTAATTTTATACATTATGTCATGTGATGTTTGTTTTCCTATGTGATATATGTGGTAATCGTGTGCTTTCAAGCTTTTGTCTTTTTTTTTCATTTTTCTTTTGTGATGTCTAAGATTTTATTTTTTTTCCATTTTCTTTTGTGATAGTAAACTCTCTTTTTTTTAAATGATGTTCAAGTTTTTTGTGATATTTGTTATAAATGTATATATTATATTTATTTGTTATTTTTTATAAAAAAAATGTTATAATTGCTTTCAGTCTTCATACTTTGTATGCAAAAGCAACATAAAAAAAACATATCATTACCCAATGCTCTAAAACTTTTTTTTAGATAACATATTATGTAATAATGAGATATTGATAACATAATGTGTTATATAATTATGTAATTTTTATTTTCATTTTTGTGTATAACTGAATTTTTTAACGTTTACCATGAGACAGTTTAACTAGAAAGGTCTCAACCAATTACATAAACATTTACCACAAAGCTGTTTGTACCAAAGGCTCTTGACCAACTCCATGGGCGTGTTTGCAGTACTAGCCATACACTAAATGGCAATAGAAATTTTATTTTCACTATTCATACCAGTAAACATCGTTACCAATCCCCTTTGCCTATTCCATCTTTTACCATAGGATTGATTCCTAAGGGTAATCAAATTTGTTCAATTCCCTGTTACTCGATGCCAGTAGCAATGAAACATTGGTTAACAACCTCCCAACTAGCTCACCCTTCAGGGGAATTGAACTTGGATCGCCTTCTTGACGAGGGTAACCTAATGAGATAGCGAAAATTGACTTTTTCTTTAAATTTTGTTTTTCTTGTAAGTACCCACGGACGAATTTGAACTCGTGACCTTTCATTTATAGATTCTCATCTCAATTACCCATTACCAATTGCTCTAACCTCTCCATGAGCTGATTATATGTCATCAGTTATTTCTCATTTGACTGGTTGATATAAATTGATGTCAATGTATTTTTGACAAAGAATCTCAATTGTTTGAGCAAATAAAAACTATTTCTTCCTTCAGTGAAATAGGAAGTTCCAGGAATGTTAACGAAGGTTACTTATCAGAAGCTGCAAGTCAATTCAATTTAATTAACATAAGAATGACAGCATATACTACCTAAATTGCAAACTCTATCGCAACCAAACGTAGACTAAGGTTTTTAAAACATGAATTATGTAAGCTCAAAATTGTGAATAGTTTGAATGCCGATGCCGACAACTACTGCAAATCTATGGATGTATTTACATTGGTTGTTTTTCCTTCAATGGCAAAAACTTTATTCGAACTTCCATTCAAATCCTTTTCATCCATTTTTGCCAACAATAAATATTTTAAATATCTGCTTGCTAATTTACATGTAAAGTGGCTGTCATGCCAACTCTGTGCCATCGTGAAGAAACTCAATTTGAACATGGTCTGACATGTTTTTTCAAGGTTAGAACTTAGTACATGCCTATAAGCCAGTTTACATCTGTTAAAGACAACCTACTGGCCCAAATAGTTTGGATTCTTGAGGTGATGCTGAAAAATCTTGCAAGCTTCTATATAATTTGGGATGGAGATAGCATTTCTATCTCAAGATGAATCTAAACTTAAAACTTTACAGTGAACCTTAAGTTTGAGTTGTGGCACTAAGCAATCTCCAAGTGCAATACAAATGTGCTTGGTGTGGGTCGCTAAGGCATGCTAGTTGCATCTTCAGAAATTTCACTCTCCCTTTGGATATCTACTTTGGAGGATCTATGAGAAGACATGGAAGAGTCTGCAGTTACAAGAGGCCACCAAATCTGCCTTCTCTGTTCTCTTTGCAACCTTCTCAGATGCTTTTTCTGTTGCTGCATCACAAAATTGATAGCTTTCAAATAATTCTTTGCATCATGATCTCTCGAAATTGATCCTTGAGAACCGTAAGCACCCGGATCACTGAGGATTTCAAGTGGATGGGGAGAATTCAAGAAGGCCCTTTCAGCAGCTTGTACTTGAACTGCTCTTGGAGGCTCAGTCTCACATGTACAGCCACTCTGCCCAACACAATGAAGGATGTAAAAATCACTGCCAGAAGGAAGTAATGGATGAGGTGGAGAGACTTTCTCATCTGGTTGTAAAATTAACAACTGACCCATAGTGCCATACAGAAGCTTCTGCATACAAAAATACAATGCATGCATTAGATTAAAACAGTTAAAAGATGATAGGACTGGAAAAACACTGAAAGTTTGTGAAGGGTAGAGCTGAATCTATCAAAAAAGTGTCCTCTATTTAAGCAGGTGATCATTGCCCTCTCGATTCTAGGTGTGAAGGCCATGAGGCCTAAATTTTGATCTACTTTTCAAGCTTATAAGTCTAGGAGGTTTAAGTCTGTAAACATAGTAGACCCCCCTGTAATATCTGTGGTCCTGGTCTGCATGTATTTAATATAGACAAATTGTACTTTTAAGCTTGCTACTATAATACCTGCTTCCAGAAGAAAAGAAAAGAAAAATAGGACTGAAATTTTCTTTGAAAATGTACTAAAAATTTCAAGAACAGAATGAAAAATACCTGGAAATTAAGACAGGGATGATTGCGGAAACTGGAATTTAATCTCTTTAAAACTTCTGCAACATGATCTGGATAATTGCATGAAAAGGCCCGTGGTACAACATCTCTATGCAACATAACGGCCTGTATATGACTTTTGGGTAAACCTAACTTCCGAAGTATTCGGTCGCCCCCACACATGATACAAGGAGAACCGAATGTTATAACTGGAAGTAATGATGACATTGGCACTACTCCTCTTATTAGCAGCATCAAGTTTAATAGCACAGAAAGGCTTCCTCCTAGTGAATGACCAGTGAATCGGAATCGTGCATCCTCTCCATATGTTCTCAAATGAAAGAGAACCTTGGGCAAAAATTGCTCATACATACCCTTGGCAGCCTCATAAATTCCTCTGTGTACAAGAACTTCAAAACCCTGGAAAATAGCAGAAAAATAAACTACTTTGGTCCCAAATCAGATGATTCATTGCTAAATCTTGCCTATCGCTGCTAATTCAACAATCCTCATATATCACCAAAAGCTTCAGAATGCCTGTCAAATTAAAATACCTTGCATGTAGATACTCTTTAGCTTACCTCAAATTTTGTAGGTTCAAAAAACAAATTTGCTTGCCATGAAGCTAGCGACTCAGAGCCCTGAAAATGTAGAAGATATGTCAGGCCAAAACAATATTTGGAAAATACAGGCCTACAAACGCCATACACTGAAAACTACATACTTCTAGACTCTTTACACAAAGGTAGAGATTAATAAAAAAGTAACCGAAAGTAATAGAAAATTCCGGACAAAGGGTTATAAATTAACAAATTAGTGTGCTAATAATCTTCTGTAAAATATTGCTGAAGGAGAAAAGTTTTATCCTTCAGGATTAAGGAATTCAACAAAAACAAGAAAAATGATCAAATCCCACCGGCAACAAGGGGACATTGTACTTTCCTGAATAATGAAGTATCGAGTATGGCTACGGTGATCATCACATACAAACCACTCACAAGGAGAAGAATTTACTGACTGCAAATCTTTTGCAGTTGTTTTCTTTGCCTCCTCCTCGGCAACCACTAAAGCTGTGACTGAAGAATTAGCTACAATTGCAGCCAAATCTGATTCGGACATGCTTGAAATCCTACTAAAATCAGCTTGTTGCAAGTCAGTAAATATCTTCCGATTATCACTGTCTTCGATTTTTTGATCCACCAAGGTATCTTCTTTAGCCTTTTGAACATCACTACTCAACTGGTTATTGTGTGCAGTTGCATCCACTTTGCGCTCGCTGCTCAGTTTTTCTTCAGTATCTGCCTGAACATCATTCCTAGATTTAAAAGGAAGGATGTATTTTGTTTGTGAATGTAAATAAGAAGCTGCAGATGCTGCCATTTCATAAGCCACCGTGGGGCTTGCAGAGAACCTGTGGTTAGGATCGTCTTTGACATTACAATCACCTGCTTTCCCACCAGAGACTGTAGTCGACGAAGACTCGTAATTTTTTATTGATTCCCCCACTTTGGCACTAGCTTCAGCCTTTTCATGCAAGGAAGAAGTGACCAACCGAAGACCGTGGAGCTTCCAGAGATCCCTTGGCTGTACCAACACAAATGATAAGCTAGGTGTTTTATTTCAAACTACAATGGATTTAAGTTTCTACATTATACATAAGCAAACTAAAATTGTGTACAAAATTCTTAGTATCAAAACTTATAAGCATGCCTACATCAATCATCCAAACTCTCTCAGATCTCATCATAAAAAAGTCTCAGATGTCATTATATAAAGAGCCCTTGATCTCAATAAGGCTTATGTGAACTAATAATCATAAAACTGGGATGCTGAACGTATTTTTTTCAAGGTGGCTACTTGTTTAAGAGACCCGGAACTGGATTAAAAGCCTCTTTGTAGGTATGTTCATTTCTCAGCTTTACTGGCAGAGACGCCACAAACCTGGCTGGAGTGCTCGACATGTCGTCAGGATGGGCATGCTACATTTCTTGTGATGAAAGAGACAGCCCAAATAAAGATTTACTAAAATTGAAATTTTCTTGATTGAGGGTTTATGGCGAAAGAATGTTTACCTCATCTTACGAGGAGATTTGGAAGATCCGGCAAGGAGATATATGGGCTAGATCTCATGTACTTGCCCTACTTAGATGGGCGGGTATGGGAAAGGCTATTGTAATGTGTTGTAATAGCTGCACCTCTTCTAATAATACAAGTATTAAGTGTTTTTCAATACAAAAAATCTCATAAAAATGGATGACGAATGCATACCTTGATCTCTAATACTGAGTATGCCAGGGAACAAAGATATGACATCATATAAAACAGTTTTGTCTGTGGCAAAGAAACTCGATGTAGGAACCTAGAGAAATATTCTCTATCAAGAATTTCTTCATTGGCAGAAAACTCTTCCATAACCGAGCACAGGAAATCATCATCATTGCAATTGCAACTATGACCAGAGTGTCCACAATCACAGTTATTCACGAAAATTTCAGAGGTGCAGCCATTCTTTGAGGTCGAAGAAATGAACCCACTGGGAGTGCCTGAATTTGAATCAGATATTGAGTTGTATTGAGAATTTTCATCTTTAAAATATGACCTCAAGTCCATAAATTTCAGAACCCAGCTATTGTTTCTTTCTTGATTGGATTGATCAGATTCAATATGTTTGTTATCAGCATTCGAGGAGATACGGTTAGCATCACCACACACTTGTTGTGCTTCAAGAATCTCTAATTCGGGCTTACTGAGAGGCAGATAACTTTCTTCTCCTTTAATAAAACCCTCCATTGAATCTTTATGATTGCCAGGGCTGCTAGTCTTAGTGTTGCGTCTTTCTGCTCCAGTTTTTCCCTCTGCATCAGATTTTCCATTCCTTTGTTCGGCTTCCGCAACCCCACATAGACTCAACAAAATCTGGTAATTGCCATCAAATCCATTCAGATTGGTTTGAGATACTTCATTCTTAAGAGCCCTTGAATCTGGTTTAGTGTCTTCTCCAACTTTCTCCTCAATGCTTCCGTGGTGCGAAAAAAATCTCAGAAAAGGACTTGTTGTGGAAAAAGATTTGGGGTGAAGTTGAGAGGGCTGCTGAGAAGAGTCCTGGAGGCATCTAATATCCAATTGGGAAGGCAAGTTCCGAGCATTACAATTACAAAATTCTTTCAAGTTCGTTTCTTCGATAGCAACTCTCCCTATCATCGCAGTTTTCCAAGACAGAGCTTCCATGGATGGAATCTGTGGCAAAAATATCAACTCCATGTACATTTTCCCCAATTTATTCTATATGATCTCACCTGCAGCACTTGTGTATTAAGTTTCTCAATGTTTCCAACTTTGATTGCTTCTCCTTTACGCTAATTCAATTGTCTCCATACATACTCTTATTATTTGTTGGCATTGCAAAAGCCAAGCCAAGCCAAAGTATGCCCTCAATTGGAAGAAATTCGAAAATACGTTAACCTCTTTTCCCTTGTGCTCCAAACGAATTTAAAACAAAGTTCGTTCTTTCTGTATTTGTACCCAATTTTATCAACTGGGTTCAGTTATTTTTCATCCAACACCACGACGGTGGAGCAGCAAAAGCTGCCAGAACCCCTAGGTGAGACTGCGATTTTCAGGCGCAAAAAATCAGTACGATTTGAATTCGATGGAGAAAGGGGCTCAAGAAGGTAGCAGGTGGCCAATTTGTGGTTAGAATCTCAGCTTTCAATCACAAATTTGCGGGAACACAACACCCAACCGCCCAGAATTGGCACGAGTTACAGAAAGATTTAATATCTGGAAGGCTCTTTTCGTACTTGGATTCATATTCATCCATTCATTCAGTGTGGACTCCGATGGGACAACTTAAAAACCCAAGCAAAAGAATAATAAAAGACATGTGTTCTTCCTTTTAAGTTATGACCCAAAACGGATGTCGTTAATCTGTTGGCACGTCACCGAAGATAGGAATGAATAACTGACTTGCGGTATCAAAATTGAACTTTTCAAAGGACTTCCGAATGGTTAAAGTATTAACGATTTATGAATCATATGAAATATTATATTATTATTATTATGGATATATTATATAATTAATTATGATTATTATTGATTAGCTACTTTCATATTACCGACGTTTATGGTTATCCTATCTTTATTGTAAAAAACTAGTGAAGGTAGATGTAAATCAAAATTTAAATTTACGATTTGATTTATGATTAATAAGAAATGTTATATAATTAATTATTATTATTATTATTAACATATTATATAATTAATTATGATTCATTATTATTATTATTATTTTTATGAATATATTATATAATTAATTATATTTATTATTAATTAGTTACTTTTATATTATTGATGTTTATGATTATTGTATCTTCATTGTTATTAAAAAGTGAAGGTTAAATACAAATCTAAATTTAAAATTAAGGAGTCATTATTTTTTTTATCTTTTGGTAATTTCATTTATAAAAAGGATATTGATTGCTATGGTCACAAAAGCTCAGCTCCATTATAACTTGAGATTGCAAAATGAAGACTCCTAAACCATAATGTTGGTTTTCTTGTTTTAGTTTACAAGTAAACAGAGTGCCCCAATGTGTCTTGAAATGGTTGAAATTTATGTTGAAATTTCTTTAAGATTGTGGTAGTATAGTTATGTGTGTGAATTATTGTTGTTTATCTTGATGTTGTTAGTTGTGTTCGTGGTCATAGTGAAAAATCTCATATTGTAATAGTGTTAGTTTTACTCATAAAACAATTTTCATTAGCAAATTTGAATGATAACAACTTTGACATGACCATTGTCCATCCCACGTTGAATTCTAAGATCAATAATTGCTAAAGCTTTTTTGTTGCAATTATTCCATCAAGATTAGCAAGGTGACTACAACCTAGTATGGAGGAGATGACAACACATTTGTCACATTACATAACGTAACATTTACATGACGGCTCATAAAATAAAAAATGTAAACTAGCATAGATCCATCTTCCTTTAGGTGTAAACATTTTCTTAATGTGTAAATATTAAAGAGAAAAACATTTACACCTCAAGAAATTGGGTCCCTCCTGGTGCTTAATAGATCCGAGTTTAAGATGGATCTATGTTGGTTAAGCTACATTTCTAATTATGTCCATGAAGTACAGCAATTCAATGACTAGTGAGCTTGATGACAAACAGAGATAGGGTTGTACGCAACACACAAACCTTCTATGGCATTGTACACATCTCCAGTAGCTTGTACACAACAATTGTTGATCCTTTGAGGCCATACGCACCACTGGATAACATTTCATTACTTTTCTTTGTTCATCGAGTGGTTTCATGTAGAAAACACATGGGGTTCAACCAACTTCATTTAATATATCTTTCCAACATCGTTGCACAATCTCCATAGTTGGGGAAAAGTCACATTAAACAGTCATTTAACATTTTGCTACTTTGTAAAGTTGCATCAAGCAAATTGTTTGGTTTTATTACCTTGTCTTGTGCTCTTTAATTGCTATATATATAAGTTGTTTTCATGTTGGATTGCACTCACATGGTAATGGTTGAGATTGAGGCTATTTCAAGTATGAGCATATGGTCATTCGCATTCCCTTCCTTAATACCTTTAAATGGAAGAGTGATGGTTGTGCAAGATATTCATTGAAGTAAAAACATTCTTCCCATTGACATTGCTTGGGATGTTCCTCTCTTCTCAATAGAAGGGCGATAAATATTAATGAAGTAAGGTGAATTGAATGCTCAGAATGGTTCTGTTGCACCATGTCTACTAATTCATTGTTATCCGGCCATCAATATATTATGAATGGACAACAATGTTGGCATGTATATCACTAAAGAGATTGATATATCTACACACTATCTATGTGAGAGATTCAGCAATTGGATTAGAGAGCTAGGCATGTTTTGTACAAACATATATGGAGTGCATGTGTCATACCATTGGTAATTTCAAAGCATAGGAGCATAGTTGGAAATTGTTCGAAGCATAACCAAAGGCCATAGGACAAATATATGTGATATGTGTTTGGTGTGAAGCTAAAGGTATCCAACTCTCCATACATATTGAGTATTGGAGAAGGCACCCTACTTGAGGGACATTAGTCTTGGAATTTTAAACCAAGACTCGAAGCCAAGAAGCCTATCCATTTTGTGTATGCTTGTTGGGTGAACAACAATAGAGAAGCTAAAACTCAAAGACCTGATTTTCGTTGCATTGTCAATGGATTTCTTGTGTGCAGGTTATATAGAGAAATGAGCCATGCAATCAATCTTAAGCAGAGATTATGAAGAACAAATTTCATTCCACAAAGGATTTGTCTTGGTAAGTGGGTGGGCTATAAGTCCCTCATTTACAAACCATCTATTCATGATGTGTCCTTCCAAAATATTAAATCAATAAAGTAGGTTACACAACTCACAATTGCTTTAAACATAACTTAACGAAATCTTGGACAACTTGGTTCTTAAATCTCCACTTGAATTTGTGTTATGAGCACTTTATATCCTCATAAATATGAAGATTAACATGTCATTTATTATCCTTACTTAATGTGTCTCGCTCTCGTGGGTGTAAATTTTAAAAACATTGGCAATTTATTAGCAATATTAAATGTCAATGCATGGCTTAATAACAATTTTAAAGAGAAAACAATGTATATTGAACAAACAATTTTAAAGAGAAAACAATGTATATTGAACAAACCTAAGGAAATTATTGTTTATCACTCTAAATATATCAAACATGTTGATTCATACTTGTTGTGTTGCATTAGTAAAAATGTGTGTCTATTTGTTTTTATTTTCCAAGGAATACCTTGCAGGGAAACCAAGGGATGATTTCCTACATACTTGGTTGGCATCTCTAGTAAACTTGTTGGTGTAAACTAGTGCACCTAACACAGAGGGATTCACAACCAAGGACTCGCTAGCAAAAAACTAGCCAAATACCCACCAATACTAGTACAAACAATTGAGGTAACCCCTTGGGATACAATGTGTCTATATGTTATCCACCATGGCATGGTTATTTTTTAGCACATTAGCTAGCCCCCCAACCCTTCATTTAATATGCAAGGCATGCCATCCTTGTTATTATGATATAGTTAACAAGGACAAACACAAAAATAATACTTTAATGTAAAGTTGTCTACAATCCACTGATATCTTGAAAAGGTCTAGTCAAGCTCATAGGAAAGTAATGAGTTGTTTTTCTTTGTTGCACATATAAGCTTATTAATGATTCTTTAAAATAAAACACTTTGTCAAGTTCAATGAAAAATTCTAAAATGTATGATCTTCGTTAAGTTTAGATATGAGCTTGCAAAAAATGAACCTTGTCAACATAAAACGGAAGAAGAAAAACTAAATTATGATTACAACAGTGAGAATTATGATTAGGTTCATTTAATTTTATGCATTGTCAAATCTTCAATTCCGAGTTCTTCGGATTGATCATTCCCATTTTCTTGATTCTATGCATATTTATTTATCACACTCTTTCACCTTTTTTCTTGATGTTTCTGCCAACACTAACATCTTTATGATGATACTTCACCTTATAAAATCTTTTGAGAACACCCCCAGTTCTCTCTTTTCCTATTCTTCATCCCAAGCCCAAGATTTCTTTTGTAGCTTTAAATACTTGGAGCAACATGTTTGATGCTTAGGTGAGAGTCTTGAGTAAGCTATGAAAAGGTAATATAATTGTTGTTATAATCAGATATATATGTAAGGGATTATGCTCTAAGAACCACTTTAATAGACATTTTGCAAGGTTTGAGGGATAAAGTGAACACTCAATATCCTCAACAAGGCTAATAGAATTGGTGGTCTTGACCAACAATTTTATTTATCCCTATTTGTATGCATCTCACAAATCTCAAAATCATGGACATTTAAACCTAAAATAAGCACGGATTGATGTAGTAATGTTAAATTTGCATATTTCTAGAGGACCATAAAGCAAGTAGGCTCTCTTCCAGGTTCTTGTATTTGTGACTAACATGTCAATCTGATAATAGGAAGTTTCAAAGCCACTATCTCCCATGGTTGAACATGTTTTATAGTATGCTTGAGATACTAATCTAAGATGAAGATGTAATACTCGGTCATTATTTGAATGCATAGAAAATCTTCTTATATGGGTTGACACAAAAATGACTATTGTGTTTCAAGCTTTATGCTGTGATTTTTAACATTAAGATTCCTTTAAAAAAATCTCTATTTTCAAATTTATTTATTTATGCATGTTATTAGTAATCATTGATATTACAACTTTTTTTAACAGAAACATGTAATTATATTTTATATAAAAAGGATGAGGAGAAACCTTAACAACCCAAGATTTACAGAAGTACCCAAGAAAAAATATTTACCCAAATTTCAATAGATACTTCCAAAATTCCCTCAACCTCAGAGGTTTATATTGTATACAAAATATTCAAAAGGTCCCTACATCTATACTTCCTTACAAACTTGCTTAATAAAACTATGCAACATAAATACATAACATGTTTATTTGAAGACATGGCCACTATGGCTTTCACCCATAGATTATTCACCCTGAATTCGGGCCTAGACTCGAGAGCTTGGGCCTTCGAATATCCCCAAAGCAGTTTGTTGCATTGTCCCTTCTTCAATTTATTTTGTGTATGTGTCATTCCCATCATGAGAATGATTTCCTTGGGTGAATCCCAATATCATGTTGAAATGCATTTTAGTTTCGTAAACAAGTTGCTCAATTTTTCCCAGTGATTCCTAACTGGAATTTCAAGTCCATCATCCTTTTGGTCCTCTTGTTCCATATGTTGGTTGATATGGTCGATGTAATACTTCATTCCCTCCATCTGGGAATGCATCCTCCTCAACATCCTCTTTATGTCCCAAATCTCACTAAGGGCATCACCCACATCCAAATATCGATTTATAGGATGGGCCATCTCTATCGTCGTCCACTTCAAAAGGGACACTATGATCCTAGACTCAAAGAATACTGTGTAACTAACCAATGAGTATAAATAGGATGAGCATCATTGAATGCGCCCCTCCAAATCAAACTAAACCAATAGTCTAAGATTCCCAACAAAAACTTTCCACGGCTAAATGAATAGACAACCAACCATATAAATCGTATCGATTGTACCCACGCAATGAAGATGTTGAAACCTATATGTTGGTTCTTTATCCCACAACATCACAAACTATCCCACTTGCATTGCTTATACCAAAGCCAAGAGCCACATTACAAGACTTGTCTGTGAAGTAGAGCATGGATAAACAAGGCCGAGTGCACACAAGGTTGAGGGGACTCTCCCTTGCTTGAAATTAACACAATATGACTCCACTCTTTATGGTTGGTACTTATCCGTCATTTGGAGGCCATGTGTTGAATGCCTCCAAGGCTTAATTAATTCAAAAAATATTTTAAGACACAAAAATCATGCTTAACCTCTTTTTGATTCATGGCATTCATTATTGTTTCGAGGGACTCTTATTGCACATCATCACTCCTTTGTCGATTTTGTTGATCCGCCATGCTATTATTACGTCTCCTTATATGCATGAAATTGACTTCTTTTGCACCATTGAGATTCCAAGCAATTATGTTATATATCCTACTCTGATCGTACATTGTTTTGTAGCTTAATCCCTTTCTTGCTTGATAACGTAAAGGGAGTCTTCAAAGATCGCGACTTGGTGTAAGCTAAGACCCTTCACACATTTCGATCCTAGGTATAGGCATACACCCCAGCTTGATTATTGGTCGTTACACCCAATCCCCAAGAGAATTTAATTTCCTCTTTTCCATAGGGCCAAGGAAAACCCAGTGCCCTTGCTACCCCAACAACTTGTTTATTTAGTGGTAGGCTACTTTTAATAAATAAAATGAAAGAACAATATTTTATCTAGTATTTTTTTATGAAATGTACAATTATCAATTAAAATACAAATACCTTTACAACTCTTAATCATGAAAGGGTTTGATGAATATATACCCTTCACTAATCCTCTAAAAATTTAGTTATCAAGAGACACCTATTCTACAAACAAGTATATAATCCTTAATTTTTTTTAAAGAAAGTATTATACGTTTTTAAAATTTAATAAAAAAATATTAATCATTAAAAAAATCTAAATTATATTTAAAAAAATTAATGTATATTTTTAAATTTAATATAAAAATCCTCTTATTACAAGATTAATTTACTCCAAAAAATCATCTACCCAAGCCCAATGTTATTTTTTTTCAAAGAGAAAAAAATTCAACTTGTTATTATTTTATATAGAAATCAAAGCTATAAGGTTAACAAATCAGATAGTCCATTTACCTTCGTCATCCAGTTATGAACCCAGAGTATCAAGTTTGGTTGGTTACATCATATCATCAATAGAGTGGACGTACAGTCCCAATAACCCCATAGACCTGTGCAATCATCACACAAGAAAACACGATAAAAAATCAAAGAAACAAAAACTAGAATACCGAGATACAACCTGAGTCCATCAGCTGATTCAATATGGATTCCTTAAAAAATAACTTTCCATCCACGTGACCAATAACAACCTTGGAGAGGGCGTCTACATCAACTCACGGAAGACATGAGTGAAGGAGATCTCTTCAAATTCTTCAATCAATGACTAAGTTCTACCAAGCCAATGATTCAAAAGTGAACAATGCATCTTCACCGGATCATTGCACCAATCAATAACAAACTTAGAATCTTCGAAGAAGCAAGCTCTGGTCAAACTTCTTCTCCTTGAGAACCAAAGAAGACCCCATAAAGCCAAGATCTCTGCCCTCGAATTAGTACCCACACCCATCGCCAACCGGAGGCAAATTCGGTGGTCCTTCATGATGCACAAGAGCATTCCAAACCCACAAAGGCCATTCTTGGTAGCCCCGTCGACAAAACCAAATGGTATAGTGCCATCCAAAATTGGAGGGATGGGAATCACGTGTTTAGCTGGCTGCACATGCGAAGGTGAGACAAAATGTCCCTATAAAACCCTGCTGCAAATATGAGCCACTGAAAGCTTGATGCCCTAAAAAATAAGGCGGTTTTTTTCTAAGTTTCCCAGAAACAAAGAAAAAACAACTCTTTATATTTTGTTTTGGATTAAAGCCACATGAAGATGCCACTGTACATATCAAAAATGTTATTATCTACCAAAACTAAATGTTATTAGATAATGTGATATGTTCAACTTTACACTCTAAATGTATGGAACATAATCTCATATGTCAAAGTTTTTAAGAAAAGAGTTGTCCAAAATTAATCATTTTATTTCACAAGGGTCAAACATACATAATTTTGTAAGTCATAAGTGTCAAATATGATTTTATAGGTTGAAGTTTTGAAGGCTTAGCTTCTTATCTTAAGGGTTTTGAGGATAGAAATTATATTAAAAACTTAAAATTAAAAGTTATACAAAATGAACCATTTTATCTGGAAGTTTTAAAGGCATAGTTTCTCCTCATCTTAAAGGGTTTTAGAATAGAAATTACATTAAAAACTTGAAATTAGGAGTTATCCAAAATGAGCCATTTTATCCTAAATAACCTGAAAATTTAGAAGTTCTATAAAGTTGCTTAAACACCTGAAAAATCTTAAAACGGCTATATTTGTTTGCCTCACCAAATTTTACCAAAAATTATTTTCTTTTTGCCATTTTGAGAGCGCCAGTTCCGTAGCGATTTCCTCGTGTCTACGATTAGATAGCAATGCCGTGAAGTTTTGTCAATCCTCACCCCTGCTGCACTGTACCTTGCGTCTGTCTCATCATCATGTATATAGAAAGATCACTACGGAACTTGAGTGGGCCTACCATTTCTTGGCTGCTTCTTATTTTTGTTGCGATTTCCAACAACATTTCTTTGAACATCCGTATGCTCTCCATTATTATTCACGGTTATGTTCAATTTCTCTCTTCACCGTTCATTCCGAATTATGAAGCATTCACAATTTCACATCATACAAATGCAATTTACTGCTATTCGTCTGATTTTGTCAACATTGTATTATTAGTCTGATTTCGTCTGAAATCAAGTATAATTTAAAGCTTTACACGTTAGCTATTGTACTCTTGGTTTCATTTGACAGTGTCAGGAAGATTTTACATATTTTCTTTTTTTTTTAATTATAATTGCATCAAAAGATGGGCTTAGTGCTCTATAACATAGTACTGGGAGATCTAAGTTAATTTTAATTCTAACTTTATTAAGTATTTAAAGAAATCTAAATAGTAAAAAATGTACACCTCAAAAAATTGGATTTTTCTCTCTATATTTGAGAGATTCAAATTTAAAATAGATGTATACTAATTTAAATATATATTGAATTTAATCATTATTAAAAGTTGGCAAAAGTTGAAATGAATTTTTTTTTAATAAAAATGATAAGTTAACGCACATTTTCAAAAATAACAGTAAATATAAATATCACAATAATCGACTTAATACTTAATTATAATAAAATTTGCCACCTTTCTGAAAAGAAAATACTGAATTGAGTAAAATGTTTTCAATCATCAGTTGTTTCCATAGGGTTTGTGAAAAAGTTCTTATACTATTTCAGGACAGTTACGATTCAAATTTTCTGACATGTGTTTGAGAACTTATGTTTGAAATTAAAGGGTTTATATGATTTTATAAACATAAAAACTGGGAATCTAAACAAATTTTTCAAGGTGGCTGCTTGCTAGAGAGGTCTGAACTGGATTGAAAGCCTCTTCGTAGGTATGTTCACTTCTCAGAGATACTGGCAGATCGGCCACAGATCTAGCTGGAGTGCTTGGCATGTCGCCAGGATGGTCACTCTACACTCCTTGTGGTGAAAGAGATGGCCCAGAGAAAAATCTACTAAAATCACAAGTCCTTGATTTAAGGTTTATGGCAATAGAATATTGTTTACCTCATCTGAAGAGGAGATTTGGAAATCACAGAGGGAGATATTTGGGGTATCAACATTTTTTTTAAATGAAAAATCTGTAGGGGTAGGTGAAAGTTGTAACAAGATAAATATCAAAGTTTTTTGTAAATGAAAAATCTTAAAAAGTGAACGAAGAATGCATACTTTAACCTATGCTGGCGCATAAAGAAATGACTGGTAGAAAACAATTTTGAAAAATCTCATAAAAATGGATGAAGAATGAAAAAATCTTAAAAAGTGAACGAAGAATGCCTACTTTAACCTATGCTGGGGGCATAAAGAAATGACTTGTAGAAAACAATTTTGAAAAATCTCATAAAAATGGATGAAGAATGCATACCTTGATCTCTGAAACTGAGTATGCCAAGGCACAAAGAAATGCCATCTGAGAGAACAGTTTCGTCTGCGGCAGAGATACTCGATGTAGGAGCCTGGAGAAAGATTCCCTATCAAGAGTTTCTTCTGTGGCACAAAATTCTTCCATGACCGAACATAAGAAATCATCATCATTACAATTGCAAATATGACAAGAGTGTGGACAATCACTGTTGTCCACGAAAACTTCACAGGTGCAGCCAGTCTTTAAGGTCGAGGAAATGGACCCATCTCGAGGGACTGAATTTGAATCAGATACTGAGCTGTATTGAGAATTGTCGTCTTTAAAATATGACCTTAAGTCCATAATTTTCAGAACCCAGTTACTGTGATTTTCTTGATCAGATTGAGTGTGTTTGTTGTCGGCATTTGATGAGATTATATGTCTGGCATCAAGAATCTCTAATTCAGGGTTACTAACAGACAGATACCTTTCTTCTGCCTTAAGAAAGCTTTCCATTGAATCTCTACGATTGCCAGGGCTGCTAATCTTAGTGTTAATCCTCGCTGCTCCAGTTTTTTTTGCTGCTTTTCCATTCCTTTGTTGGGCTTCCTGACTCAACAAAATCTTATTATTGCCATCAAATCCATTCAGGTTGCTTTGAGATACTTCGTTCTTAAAAGCCCTTGAATCTAGTTTAGTGCCTTGTCCAACTTTCTCCTCAATGCTTCTGTGGAACGAAAAAATTCTCAGAAAAGGACTTGCAGTGGAAGAAGATTTGGAGTGAGGTTGAGACAGCTGCTGTGAAGAGTCTCGTTGGCATCGAATATCCAATCGGGAAGGCACATTCCGGGCATTGCAGTTACAAAGTTCTTTCAAGTTCGTTACTTCGATAGCAGCTCTCCCAGTGATTGCAGTTTTCCAAGAAAAGGCCTCCATGGATGGAATTTGTGGCAAAATAATTAACTCCATGTTCTATATATTCCCACTACAGCACTCTGTGAATTAAGTTTCTCAATGTTTCCAATGTAGCTTGCTTCTCCTTTACGCTAACTCAATTGTCTCCATACTTGATAGTATTTACATTTTTAGGGCAATGGAAATCCAAAGCAAAGTACGCCCTCAATAAATTCAAAAATGCGTTAAGCCCTTTTCTCTGGTGCCGCATAACGAATTTAGAAACAAACTCTGTTCATTCTTTCTGTATTTTCCCCGATTTTAGCAACTGGTTTCAGTTATTTTTCACCAAACCCCACGGTGGAGCAACAATAGCGGCCACAGCCCCAGATGACGATGCGATTTTTAGGCGCAAAAAATCAGCACGATTTGAAATCGATGGAGAAAAGGAGCGTGAGAATGTTGCAGGTGGCCAATTTGTTATTGGAATCCATGCTTTCAATCCCAGATTTGCGGAAAACAACATCCAACTGCCCAAAATTGGCACGAATCACAGAAATATTTAATATCTGGAAGGATGTGGAATTCAAAGAGACCTGTACGATTCAAATTCATCCATTTATTCAGTCAGTGTGGGCTCCGATGGGACCACCGAAGAAAAGAAAAATAAAAAACATGGGTTCTTCCTCCTGTGTCCTCACCCAAGATGGATATCGTTTCTCGTGGCACGTCAATCAAGATATCAACGGGGACATACAGTTGTCAAATTTGAACTTTCTAGCTCACTAAAAGTGTGATATAAAAAGGAGCTGTCTAACTCGGGGCGATTTCGACTTTTAGCGTGACTCTTTTCACTGAATCTTATGAATTTAATTTAAAAAATCAGTAATTTTTGTTTTTTAGACGATTTGAAGTGTATAAAATATTCTAATACTTATATTAACAGTGTTTTTGAGAATTTTAAAATTCCATAAAAATTTATAACCAAAAATAGAAAAAAAAAATTCCATATAAAATATTTATTATAATTCTTTACCAACTTCCAAAAAAACACCTACATCAACAATAACTAAATCTAACGTTACTCCCATGTTCCATTTACTCAAACACAAACATAAATGGTTGGCAATGTGTATCATGTATGTTTAACCTCCTCCTCCATTTCCTCTCTTGTTACTCATTACATAGCTATTGCGTCAAGTTTTGTACATAATCTTCCCTGATGCCACTATACCTTGCGTCTGTCTCGTATATATTTCCACAGAAATGTCTCGCATATATATATAGAAGGAGTTGAGGATTACGGAACTTGATTGGGCCGGTATATCTTGGCTCATTTGTTGTGAATCCCTACCAGATTTCTTTGCCTCCACTACATTCTCGCCATTATTATTATTGTTATTATCCAGGGTTACTTTCAATTTCTCTCAACCCCTGTTCATTCGGAATTATGAAACAAAAATATCTAAACAAGAAAAGAAATATTCCAGGTACATCTCTATATTGAACAGGAAAAAAATATTCTAGGTATATACCCATCCTTATATTGAACAGAACAGGAAACAAAATATTCTAGGTACAAAAATATTTTAGGTACATTTTTATATTTTATTAGTAAGTAATATTTAGCTAGCTGCTGGTCATTTAATGGTCATTTAATGTGTCAACAAGCCATTTAACATGGAGACAGCATCAGCAAGTTTGATGCCTGTGAGATCTGGATCTGCTTGAGATCCAATCGACATCAAGCCAAAGACATTAAATAACCTGCAGCAAGCTGAATAATGCTCTGATCATTTTATTATTGGTTTGAAATCAGGTACATTCTACATGTTTGATACAACATTACATACATTTTATAGCTTTACAACTGGCTATTGTTTTGATAAAGAAATGAAGTACATATCTGAAATCATGTACATTTTACAGCTTTACAATACTTTAGTTTTCAAAAATAGAGTATCATAAAAGACAACTAAACAGCTTCTTTCTTTTCAGCCATTTTTTAATAATAACTAGTCAAATTTGTTTATGGAAATTGCTATTTTTTCAATTTTGTTATTTCAATAATAATAATGGTCTGACTTACATTAAATGCGGGATTTTAAAACCATCAAATCAGATTACTAGTCATTATTTAAGCAAATAATGATCTGACTTACATTATTTTGCTATTTGAACATTGCACATTGGGATTTAAGCAAAATTTGCTCTTCATGATTTCCATGGTTGAGGACGTTTCAGAAATTTCTTCATATTGATGTGATATTTAACCTATAATATTATTTTATTTTAAAAATAAGTGAAATTAGCAGCAAAGCTGCATATACCTGCCTCTAAGAAATGTTTTAATCTGAGTTGATATTTAATTTAA
The DNA here is from genome assembly GCA_001517045.1 of Pseudotsuga menziesii. Classification (NCBI taxonomy): domain Eukaryota; kingdom Viridiplantae; phylum Streptophyta; class Pinopsida; order Pinales; family Pinaceae; genus Pseudotsuga; species Pseudotsuga menziesii. The sequence goes on from LPNX010133944.1 coordinate 67,967, forward strand.
TGTAGTAGGAAAATATTAAAAAAGAAAGGAGACAAAAATTAATAAAATTAAGCTCTCAAATGAATTGTATCATAGAATTTAAAATATGCCTATATCAATAGTTTAAGGTTACATAGATTTGAGACTTTGACTAATTAAAAATCTTTGGATGGTACATGTTCTTAACCTTATCATTATTTACAGAAGCTTGACAATCACTGAAATAGATTTAAGCCCAACTTGTTCCAATTGAACCAAAAGGAAATGGGTGTAGGCCAAGTTGCTTAGTGCATTTCATAATAAATTGAAAAGGAAAGAGGATTAATGGGGCCTACAATCCAAGTAATGCAATGAAGTTGATTATATATTGTCAAAATAAGTAAGCACTATTCTCAAGGAAAATTGTGTATTAGTTGGGTTTGATGCCCAACTAATCCAGGAGGATATTGGTGGCCACCCACCTATTCCTCTTGGACCCCCACCATTGTTTCTTTCAGTTTTTCAGTTTCCTTAATTGTAGCACAATTTACTATTTTTTGCAGTTTTCGGGTCCTAAACTTTCGGAGTCGTTTTGAGGCCCTAAACGACGTTTTTTCGGCATTGAATGGTCGGGCAAATATGAGTTTGTTTTGAACTTGATATTTGTTATTTATGGATGTAGTCCTTAAACAGATCTTTCTAACGATGTATCATGCGCATCAAACGGAGGTAGTATGCTAAAGTTACAAGCCCAGGAAATTGATGTACCAAGTTACCCAATGGGACCTACATTTTGGCGTTTCACCTCCTAGGGTTAGGTTTTTGGATGTGTAGGGTTTCCATTGTTTCTCAATAATATATAGGCCTTCGAGCCTCATTGTAACACAGAGTTCAGAGGCATGTAGCCGCCACATCTCTTCTCAGAGATAAGCTACTAGCACTCTAGCTAGTTTATTTCCATTCTGTATGTAAAGAAGTTTCAGTTATTGATTAATGAAATGAAGTGTTATTTCTACTGCATATTTGTTTCTATGGTTATTTGTGTATTCTGTTGTGTTCCTGCATAAATTCGGATCAGTGGTATCAGAGCAATCTGCTCTTTCTCGATCCTTCTTTGCATGTCCCCAACAAGGGCGGGGTATAAAGAGTTAGGGCTCGATCCGGTTGAACCTTTGCAAGATCAACCTCGCAAATCCCGACGGCCACCCATGGGGGACGAAAATAAAGACGAGGGCGCAGAAGATCCTATCAAAATGTTGCTCGAGGAGGCCCTTGAAAAACAAAGGAACGCGATGATGGATAACTTTGCCCAGATCCTTCAACGACTTCCCACTGGTGGCGCATCTGCATCTAGCAGCCACTCTAGAGGCGCAACCCCTTTTAAGGTACAAGTAAACTTCGACATTCCCATATTTGATGGCCAAATAGATGCAGACGCTGTAGATAGATGGTTGAATCTATTAGAAGGATATTTCTCGGTTCATGACTTTTCTGACCAGGAAAATATTACTTTTTCTCTACTCAAAGCCGCCCCCCATGTCAAGGACTGGTGGGAACCCTCTATGTTCTCGGCCTTACCCACTTGGAATTCTTTCCAAGATTCCATAAAGGGACAATATTATCCAGTGGGGAGCTATGAGGACAAGTACATACAATGGACTACGCTGCGCCAACAAAGAGATCAAGATGTGCATGAGCTGACGAATATGTTCCATACGCTACGCACCAAGTTGGGTATCAATGATTCAGAGAAACATTTGGTGCTGAAGTACCACAGTTGTCTGCATAGATACATTCAGGAGGAAATGGAGTTCCTCGACATCTCCTCGCTTGCTACTACATATCGGTATGTTGCCAAAATTGAGCAAAAATTCAAACAGAAAAAGCGAGACTTTGGATCTGTGAATCAAAAGCAAGGGAAAGGTGCCCCCAAACCGTAGAGCTAAGGACACAGCCAAGGCATGACGACTCAAGAAAACTTGCCCAAACCACAAGCAAATAGCAACACCACAAAGCCGAAGAAGGAAGCGGGAAAGTTGTGCGAGTTCCATAAGAGCCCCACTCACAACACAAGTGAGTGTCGGGTCAAGCAGTCACTGGTGGCCGAGATAAAGGCTTCTGAATCAGATGCATACTCTGGCACTAAATCAGAAACCGAGAAGGGGAATGACAGAGGGAAGAAGATTATCGATGCAAAGCCCAACGCCACCGTTGCCACTACGAAGATCCAAAAGGAAGAACCAGAAGATTCAGAGCAGGAGGAGCGTCCTTTCCACTCCCAGATGTGGGTAAAGGGTTCCCCACTACAGTTCATTATCGACAGTGGGAGCCAAAAGAACATGATTTCAACAGAGGTTGTGAAGTAGATGGGTTTGCCGACCATAACACACCCAAAGCCGTACACCATCAGGTGGCTTCACCAAGGGCGGGATCTCCGCATCAGCTAGCAATGTCGCCTTCCCTACAGCATCAAGCCCTTCATCGATGAGATATTATGTGATAATGCTCCTCTTGATGTTTGTGATGTATTATTAGATCAACCATACTTATGGAAGCGACATGTTGTGTATGAGTCCCGGCCTCACGCTGTTATTATTACATTGGGAAATAATTTGTACAGGATACCAGAGGTACCACCTCCTGCCGCTATCTCTTTGGTTACTACAAAACAATGCAGTAAGCTCATTTCCAAAACTGGGAAGTTTGTTTTCTTGATGATCCACCCTCAGGGAAAGAAGAAGATTGTGGCCACAACCTCCAGACATGGCCCCTCCACACGACAACAACAAATGGACAAGCTCATGGAGGAGTACCAGGAAATATTCACCTCACCCACTGAGGTGCCTCTCCACTATCAGGTCAAGCACCCCATCGATCTGACCCCAGGTACGTCGCTGCCCAATGAACCGATCTATCGACGCTCTGTTCTAGAGAATGATGAAATCAAGAGGAAAATTCAAGAGCTGCTGCAGAAGGGTCACATCCCGACAAGTTCATCGCCCTGTGGGAGACCGATCGTGTTGGTACAGAAGAAGGATGGGACTTGGAGACTCTGTATTGACTATTGAGCGCTGAACAAGATCACTGTCCGGAATAGGTACCCGATCCCACGGATTAATGACCTATTGGACCAGCTTAAAGGGGCGAAATATTTTAGCAAGATCGACTTAAAGTCTGGGTATCACCAGGTAACGATCGAATCGACCGATGTGTGGAAGACTGCCTTCAAATCCAAGGAGGGCCTTTCCGAATGGTCGGTCATGCCTTTCAGGCTAACGAATGCTCCTGCAACCTTCATGAGACTAATGGACGACATATTTCGGCCATTCACCAACTCATTTGTAGTAGTGTATTTGGATGACATCCTGATCTTCAACCAGACTTGGGAAGAGCACCTCCACCACATCCGATAGGTCCTCTAAACATTACAGCAGCACCAGTTGTGTGCCAATTTGGACAAGTGCACTTTTGGCATGACCTAGGTTCAGTATTTGGGATACATTATTGATGAGTGTGGGGTACATGTGGATCCAACCAAGATCCAAGTCATTAGGGATTAGCCAGCCCCAACTACTCTAACAGAGCTTCACAGCTTTTTGGGCCTTGCTAATTTCTACCGCATGTTCGTGTTGGAATTCTCTCATATCACTTGGCCCTTGATTCAAGTCACCAAGGGAGGAGCGAAAGAAAAATTCTTTTGGTCAGAAACTCAGCAGAAGGCGTTTGCATAATTGAAACATCGCCTCTGTTGTGCCCCAATGCTCACATTACCGGACTTGCAACAACCATTTGAGATTGAGACAGATGCCTTTGACTATGCTATTGGGGCAGTCCTTACTCAACAAGGGCATCCGGTGGCATATCACAGTGAGACATTGTCCGACACAGTCCACAAATATCCCACTTATGACAAAGAGATGTATTCCATTGTACATGCTTGTCGACAATGGAAGCATTACATTTTGGGGAAGGAAACGATCATCCACACAGACCACCGACCCCTGCAGTTCATGCAGGCACAAGGGAAATTACAGAACGATCGCCCTCAGAAGTGGTCCACATATCTACAACAGTTTCATTTGAACATCAAGTACAAGAAGGGAAGCACAAATAATGTTGCAGACGGCCTCAACCGACCACCGATCGTGGCAATAACCACCGTGCTCAACTCTTGTGGGCACGAGACTTCTGATTGGCTGCTTCTCTACAAGAGTGATCCAGAATTCAGCCACACATACCAGACGCTCTTGGAGGGAAACCAAGTTTCAAAATTTCACCTCCAGGATGTACTACTATGTCACATGGGACATCTTTGTGTTCCTTCAAGCGAGCGTGCCAAGATGATTTGGGAAGCGCACTACAATCAGGTCGTTGGGAATTTCAGGGTCGAGAAAACAGTGGCAGTACTGCAAAAGTATTTCTATTAGATGAACCTTTGACAAGACGTCGGGAAGTACATCCGATCCTACACTGCCTACGCCTTTGCCAAACCATCCATCAAGAATCAAAGCCTCTATACTCCTTTTCCTACCCCTAGTCGACCTTGGGAATCCATCTCCATGGATTACATGTCGGGCCTTCCTTCTACTAAGCATGGCAACGACTGTTTGTTTGTGGTCGTTGACAGATTCTCAAAGATGGCCATAATGGCAGCCTGCAAGAAGAATATCACAGTAGAAGCCACTACTAAATTCTTCTTTGAACGAGTGTGGGTACACTTTGGGATCCCATAGTCTATAATCTCAGACCGGGACAGTAGGTTCCTTAGTACATTCTGGTCTAGCCTATGGCCAATGCTAGACACCAAGCTCACAAAGTCCATAGCTTTCCATCCCCAGATAGATGGCCAAACAGAGTTCATCAACAGGATGATCGTACATATTTTGCGCATGTACAACTCAAAGCATCTACGCACATGGAATGAGATCATCCCCTATGTACAACACAGCTATAACCGGGCCCTCCACAGCTCAACCAATCACATCCCCTTTCAGGTGGGCTTGGGATTCCAGCCACTATGTCTCATTGATGTAGCCATGCCATTTGCAGCTACTTAAGCTGATTCAGCTCATATCAAGTCTGAAGTTTCCAAGGCAAACAGATTCATTAAGCTCATTCCGCACATTCGCCAATAGGTTCATGACATATTGGACAGATCCAATGCTAAGTATAAGCAGCGACATGATCAGCATCGGGTGCAACATAAATTCCAGGTGGGCGACAAAGTGTGGCTACATTTGCAGAAGGAGCACCTCGCTGGACCCCACCGCAAGCTTCACCTGTTCCGATATGGCCCATACACCATCACCAAGGTTGTCGAGGAAAATGCCTTCGAGCTCAGTATTCCACCATTACTTGGTCTACACCTAGTGTTCAATGTGGACCGCCTTCGGCCCTACTTTCCACCTCTACTGGACACATCAGACATGGCAGAACAACTCACACCAACAGAGTTAAACCCCAACTGCATGGAACAAGCCACAACTGATCAGATTATGGACACACAGATCAAGAACACCCATCGACAGAAGATCCAGCTATATCAATTTGTCAAAGCAGGCCAACTCCTTCACCAGGGAAAGTGGCTCACCAGGGACCAAGTTCAACAGAAGTTTCATCATCTCATGGAGGAACTCAACGCAATGGGCACCATTGCTTCCTAAGGGGGGAGGAATAATCTAGGAGGATATTGGTGGCCACCCACCTATTCCTCTTGGACCCCCACCATTGTTTCTTTCAGTTTTCCAGTTTCCTTAATTGTAGCACAATTTACTATTTTTGGCAGTTTTCGGGTCCTAAACTTTTGGAGCCGTTTTGAGGCCCTAAACGACGTTTTTTCGACATCGAATGGTCAGGCGGATATGAGTCTATTTTGGACTTCACATTTTTCTTTCATGGATGTAGTCTTTAAACAAATATTTCTAACGATGTATCATGCGCGTCAAACGGAGGTAGTATGCTAAAGTTACGACCCTAGGAAATTGATGTACCAAGTTACCCAACATGACCCACATTCCGGCGTTTCACCTCCTAGGGTTAGGTTTTTGGATGTGTAGGGTTTCCATTGTTTCAATAATATATAGGCTTTCGAGCCTCATTGTAACACAGAGTTCAGAGGCATGTAGCCACCACATCTCTTCTCAGAGATAAACTACCAACACTCTAGCTAGTTTATTTCCATTCTGTATGTAAACAAGTTCCACTTATTGATTAATGAAATGAAGTGTTATTTCCATTGCATATTTGTTTCTATGATTATTTGTGTATTCTGTTGCGTTCGTGCATAAATCCGGATCAACAACATATATTAATTAGTTATGAAATTCCATATCATTAAGTACATGTAAATAACTTCAAGTTGATTTTCCAATTCTATGATTTAAAAGGTTAGGCTTTAATATTGTTAGTAATAATTATAATAATTATTTTAGTCATGTTTTAGTCAAGTGTGGGAGTGTCCCACAAGAAGAAGAGCTTAATAGCAAGGTAAGTTATACGTGACACATAGTAAGATAAGTCAAGCTTTCAAAGAAGGGAAAAAAATGGAATATGTACAATTAAGAAAAATGGAGTTCAGGCTACTTGTTAATTCTGAAGATTTGGATTTTGTTGATGGTTGAGAAATTTTATGTAATGCATAACTATTTAGTAGAAAGATGGAAAATTGTTTTGTTGAGTTTAAGGGCTTTCCAGTAGTAGAAGGCTTCTACAATTTAGAAAAATAATGCAAATTTTATTATCATGCATATATAGAATGTAATATATTTTTGATAATATTTACAATTTTTTTCCTAGAAAAATAATTATGATTTCTTATCAAATTTAGTGCATGCTTCTTAATAAAATTTATATATTAAAAAAAAAGTCAAAAAGTAAATAATAAATGAAAAAATATTTTTTAAATAAACATACACACATTAAGTTTTTGTATTTTGCTTATATAAATTTGCATTTTGTATAATCTCTATACCTCATGAATTACAATAATCTTTTGTTTGATTATCATTATATCGTTTTAATAAAAGCATTTGATAAAACATTAAAAAAAAAACAAGTTTAAATATATGTTTGATCTTGATATACAATATAATTAACTTTAATTAATTTTAAACAAATTAATATATAATTATATATTAGATATATTGACTTTGACATTAGTATTTGGATTTCTTTTACTTTTATTTTATTGATTGTGTATTATGATTTATTTTGTAATTCAAAATAATTTATAAATTGATTGTACATATTTATGAATAATGGTAGTAGGTCATTTATAGATAATAGTAATAGGTTTAATATCTTTAGATAATTCCCACAACAGACCTATTTTTATAGTATATAGATTTAAGTTTTGTTTATATCTTTATGTTTCATAAACTATAATTAACTATTTTTTGATTAATAATATATTGACATGCATAATTAATTAAAATTACTTTTGTAATATTATAATATTTATAATTAGTTTATAATTTATCAAATTAATTGTATATTATTTTGTTTATTTGTAAAGATCACAATTCTTTCATTTACATAATTTGAAGAGAGTATAAAAGTTAAAAATATCATTATAAATTTCATATTCTTAAACATATCAATATTGTAAAATAAAATATGTAAAAATACAACTCACATTTAAATTTAACTTTAATAAAAGTTAATTTACTTTTTTTAATTTGTTTATTTTTTATTTTTAATTAAATTTGTTTATAATAATTATTTGATAAAATTAATTTATTTTTTTAATTTGTTTATTTTTATTTTTATTTAAATTTGTTTATAATAATTATTTGATAAAAGACATTTTCAATTATTGGTAAGTTTTTTTAAATAAGACATATCGTTATATGAGTCAAAATGGCAAGCATATTGTTGTATAAAGGAAAATGGCAAGTTTGATTATGCTCCAAAATCTTCAAAACCTATTTATTTATATATATCGAGTGGATATACCAACCTTGTGCAAAATTCGATCTAACTACTTGTCACTGTTATTTCATATTTTTAATTTGAAAACGTAGTTTTGAATAAAATAAACATATAAATTACCTATAAAATGATAACATATGTTAAAATACTTGTCAGATATGAAATTATAAAATTCAAGAAATTCTCAAATACACAAATGATATACACAAATGATTCGACCAGAAGAAAGTGTTACAGCAGATTCCGAATTTAGTATTCTGAGCACCCCAAAGCTTTATCAGTTTGGTCAGTATTCGCAGGTCAATGCATAAATGTTGTAATAATGTCATGTTTATTATGTTTATTTGAGAGTATTTATAGTGCTAATTAAATTAAAAGACAGTTGGCAAAATCAAGTGTTTTTGTTTTTTATTTTTTTTAATTATTTTTTATTATTTAACAATTGAGTTTTATCCCATGTAAAATTAGTCACTTCATAGATTTTTTTTTTTTTAAACAAAAACGATTATTTTATTAGAGGAGGTTCAACTAAAAACCGTTGATCAAGGATACAAAGAACCACTAATAGACACCATCTTTAGAAAAATGGTCGATTATGGTGGGATTTCCAGACTAATCCTCGAGTTTACCATGAGTTCATAACACCCTAAATCTATGAATTTATTAGCTGCTTCATCCGCAGTCATATTCAGCTCCCTAAGAACATGAAAGAATTCAATCTTCCTAATGCTTTTAGCCATATACCTGATTCTTTTTAACAATCCTTCCAGCCTCTCATTATTCCCCTTTCTTCCCTTGATCAGCGCATGAATAATAAGCCGTGAGTCACCAATAATCACAACTTCCTCCACTCCTAAATTCTGAACTTGTTTGAAGCCTTGCCAGAGCCCATAAGCTTTAGCTATATTGTTAGACTCATGTCCAACGCTCCAAGAATATTCTATTTCAGCTTTCCCTCGTGGATTTATTATAACTCCACCCCCTCCCGCTCTTCCAGGGTTCCCT
>LPNX010133944.1:79964-90471 GCA_001517045.1 Pseudotsuga menziesii
GAGAAGGACCAACTTCACGCCTGGGCAAGGAGCCCCACGCCAGCAACACGGCCTCGACCTCAACGCCCTCGAGATGCAGCACTATCGATCAGCCGATCCTCGTCCTCAACGCCCTGTCGACAATGCAGAAAATATTCCTCGTCACTTCATAGATTTTAATCAATCATAAAAAATTTATTTTTAATTTAAAATTAAAAAAAAAAAAATTTAATTTAAAAAATATTCAGATTAATATATAAATTTAGCAAACTTTGAATAAACTTCAAAAAAAAATTGCAAAGTCAAAATTTGACTTCTAACTTATTGCTATATACTTTGCCTTCTGCAGGTATAATAATTGATTACTATATACTCTGCCTTAGCGAGGTATAATAATGAGTTTTAATAGGAAAAATATTTAATAATTAAAAAAAATTAAATATATATAAAAAAGAAAAATTATATATATAATCATGGTATGGTGTTAACAAAAAGGTCATCCTAGAAATCCGATCTCTTGGATCTCGATTCTCCATTCTTGGTGGAGAAACTATATCTTGTATTGATATATAAATTATTTGTATCCTAATTTCAGCAAAAAAACATCAAATTTTAGCAAATTTAGCTTATAAAAAATGCAGCAAATTTAGCTTAAAAAAATGCAAATAAATATTTAATACTAGTTTCAAATTCAATGGTTTTTTTTAGCGTTTCTAGTCGACAAATAAAATAGTAAAAAATATTTAATAGAGTTCAAATGAAGTCTTTTAGCGTTACCTACTCACTAGCAATTGAGTATCCGCTATTCAAATAGTTCAAAGCAACGCATGGGAGGATTTAATGATTTCATGAGTTTTTTTTAATAGAACATTAATCCATGTCTATTTTAAATATTAAGGATTTTTTATTTTTATTTATTTTTTAATATAATAGATTCATAGTTAAAACAAATTGTTGAGGCCTGGAAAATTGTAGCTAATAACAATTAGGGATTCTCTTCAGTAAACGTTTCTAACTAGCTCGCTACTGTTTGGTATGGAGAATTCGTCCGGTTTACGGTCCGGCTACCGTAGGTCAAGTAACAAAATAAAAGGTTTTACCGGTTACAGCTCGGTCCACCGTATATATTTTTAGTTTTTTGAATTTAAGTATGATGTGCAAGTGCCTATCTAAAAATGCAGATTGATAGAGATAACTAGGAGCGTCACAATGTGATGCGCAGGTTCTTACCTCTCGTCTTAACTCTCTCGCATCTAAATCACACACAGCAAGAAACTAAAACTAACTATCTAACCTATCCCTACGGAGCAAAATTATCAGTTATTAATGAGTAATGTATTTTTGCACATGCATTAAGAAAAATCACAGATAGCTGTTACTTATTTCAGAACACATGAACATTAATAGATAGATGAACAACAATATAGCTTATTGTTTATGAGAACCTTCATTACTCACAGTGGAAATTTCACAAAATAGACTAGAGTGCATTCATAACATGAACATAGGTTCAAAGAGTTAGAATGATCTCACAGTTAATGGACATAAGCTGAAAACGAAATAGTTCGCATTCAACTGATCCATAGCAAAGCATTTGAAACATTCCACCAAGCTTTCTCCAGCATGAAACTTGTAATTCTTTATTGCAAAAGGAAATAGTTCTTCTTACAACATACTTCTCACAAATCTGTCTGGGAAAAAGTCCTTCCTCTATCTAAGCTCTCATATATTTATACCAAAAAAGCAAAACCTTTGGGCTACCCCCAAATGACTTTTGGGCTTCCCTAACGTTTTAATCCCAAAATTGTGTCTTGTAGTGGCTGCTCATAATTGTATACAATATATTACATTTAAAACAAAAAATAATAGAGCACGTCATGAAGAGGGGCCCGCTTGGTCATTAATGGAATTTTCCCATGCTTGGGCATCTGTCGCTATTGATTATGCTCAATAATCCGTTGGTCTTTTTTAGATCCTGTTGATCTTAGACCCTCACTTTCTTCTTCTCTTTTCTTCATCTCTGCTTCTTCCTTTTTCTTTCTCCTGTTCCATTCTTCAGCCCACTCTCTTCTGCTTTGTCTTTCAGATATGTCTTCTTTGCAGCAGCGATCACCCTGTCATAAACATAACAAAAACTATATCAGTTTATTTACCTCCTCCATATGTATTCTGTAAAATAAAGTATACACAGTATTAATGCATGAAAGGAAAGCATGATAAGGCAAAGAAAATCCTGCAAGCTGAGTCTGAAAATCCTCTAAGTCTGTCTGCAGTTAAAAACACGACCTTAATAGAAAAACTCATCATTAATCCGGACTGCATTCAAGATCATCTAACTTTTCAATAAAACATGAACCACACTATCAATAAGACTAATCATCAAATGTGAGACCCTGTACTGTGTTCTCATAGCGAAATCCCCAAATCGATCAAAAATCAAAAACCTCTGTCACCCATGAAATAGGGTAAAGCACACCAAATCGGCGGGAAAACCCTATCGGCAGGAAAAACACTATCGTAGGATGGAATCACTAGATGTCGGGCAGATAGTGCACTAGACAGCCGCAACGGTGGGCCACAAATAGACTAAGGATCCCGCAACAAAATAAAACGTCGGTGAAATAAAGCACTAAAAACCCGCCGATAGTTAAGCGTCGAAAATCGGAACCACTACCCACTAATGCATCGGCAGGATAGTGTACTAGACAGCCGCAACGACGGGTAGCAGACCAACTACGAGTCTTGGTAATCATGAAACCTTCGACGATCGGGAGCTTTAACAACTATGTATCGGCAGCTCAAGACACAAAATACTCCACAGTATCGGCGAGACAAACGACAAGGCCTCCGAAACGGTGGCGTCGTTGACGACTAAACTCCGACCGCTAGTCAAAAAATATTCGGATAATGAAAATAAAGACACAGTCATTGAAAAATAAAAAAGGTTTGAACAATAAAGGCCACGGAATCGGCGAGGAAAAAACTGTCCATCGGCGGCATAGAGGAGTAATGCCCCGATTCCTTCATCGATTTACCTTCGATAATGATAAAAAGTCATTGAAAAATTAAAACGTTAAGTGCTCAAAATACTTTCAGCTGGGCGGTGGTAAAATTAGTTCGTTTAACCTCCGAAACAGCGGTGGCATAGAGGACTAAAACCTTGACTCAATCCTCAATAAACTTCCTATAGTGATAAAACAAAATCATCGGGAAGCAAATGGTTTGAGCAATAAAACCACGAAATCGGTGAGAATAAGAACTATCCATTGGCACGTTCTCTATTTGCACTCCGAAACGACAGCGATATAGAAAACTAATGCCCCGATTCACACATCAACAGACTTTCGATAGTGATAAGAAAAATCATCGAATAATCAAAAAAACGTGAAGTGCTAAGAAACAAAACTCCACAGTCAAAAGCATTGGCTAGACAAAAAGGCAGTTTTAGATCATTTAACTTTCGAGACGAGGGTAAACAGTTGACCTCACTTCAACCTCAAAAAATCCAAACTTATAGCAGAGGAAAGACAGAGTTCAGGAAACCAAACAATCCCAGGAAAGATAAAATCAAAAGGAGGGTCCAAAATTTTTTAAAATTTGGGAAAGATGTTGCAGCTGCAACAATTGGCGACTACCTGGTGAACATAGATCTCTGGATAACTTCTTCTTTGAGCAACAAACTGTTTTGACAATAAATACCAACATGCTGAATTTTCTAGATGTCTGGATTTCCCAAATGACAGATGTATGTACTTTAATCATTGATGATAGTCCAATTTAGGGATAATGGGAACCAAGATTTAAAAGTCTAGATAACTCTTTTGAGGCTAGGAATATGAATTTCATTTTTTTACCTCTGTCTTCGGGTAGCTCCCAGCTTGGACACCACAGGATTGTAACATATGGTAAACAGAAATATTCGTTTGTTCCTCATTCCTATGCCATTTTGCACTTTTGTATTTTTGGATTTTTTTGTCATTTCTAAGTCCTCCTGCATGCCTTCTTTCTAAATTTTTATTCAGGCTCCTCTATCCATAGTGTCCTTTTGTGTGAGAGATGTATTTAATTTCTAGCTCAGGGACAAAGAAGAACTTTGGCAATCTTGTACTAATATGGTTCAGTACTTTAATTTGATACATATTGCTTTCTTAGAGTTTTTTTACTCTTATTTGCATTTTGGCTTTCAATTCTTGGCATGGGATCTTTTAAATATAATATATTGTTTACCATGCTTCCTCTCCATGGGTCTTTGTTGTCACCCCTTAAGACATTTTAAATGTGAGATGGATGGAGCCTCAAAATAGTATTACAAACCTTTTGATCCTGAGTTATTTTACAAGGATTAAGTAGGACTCCAATGTGTTCATAGCCATTTAGGAAAATTGCTGAACTAGAAGAAGTTCTTTCAAATAAATCAATAGTACATAGTCTTATAATCAAGGATTTTAGTTAATCCAGAATTCTGATGAACTCCATGCAACCAAAAGTTGTGCTTTTATTGAAATCAATCAAACCCTAACTAAAAACAACCAAAACTAAGCAAATCAAAACAAAACAAAGCAATCAGTTTATTTATATACAAGATAACCAAGAAATAAAAATCAGGAAAAATAAGGTTTGAGAACTAAACCATTAACTGGCAAGTTCTCTTCCCACCCCTGTAGATCTTGCAACTTGTAAGTTGAGGGGCCAAGCTTGGCTGCAATTAGAAAAGGGCCTACCCATAACTGTTGAAACTTAGTGTGCTTCCCCTTTTCATCATGCGGATGATCCCATTTAAGAACCAGATCTCCCACTTCAAATTCTTTGTTTCCAGCTTTATGCTTATCAAACCACCATTTCACTACTTCTTGTTGATGCGTAAATCGTTCTTTGGCTTTGGACCTAAACTCTTCCGCCTTCAAAAGATTATAGATTCTAATCTGTAGGATTTCGTTATTGGTACCTCTAGACTCCTGAGCTATTATGGAAGATGGTAACATAATGTTGGGAGGGAGAATCGCTTCTTTTTCGTAAACAAGGGTGTATGGGGACACACCTAAAGAATTCTTGGGTGTGACTCTATCAGCCCAAAGAGCATTAGGTAACGCTAAGTGCCAACTTCTCTGATTTTCTATCACGACTTTCTTTAGAATTCTAATCAAATTCTTATTTGTAGATTCTACCAACCCATTCTTTGCGGGTAATAGTTTGCAAAATAATGCAACTTCATTCCTCTTTCATCAGCAAATGCAATTAATCTAATAGAAGAAAAATAAGTAGCATTATCAAAAACTAAGGAAATTGGAACCTCAAACCTGGTCATGATGTGATCTTGTAAAAAATCCATGACTGCATCTTCATTTATTTTGCATAACGAAATGGCCTCGACCCATTTAGTGAAGTAGTCAGTTGCCATCAAAATTTATTTGTGCTGCAAGGAAGAATTTGGTTTTATCTCTCCAATGATATCACTCCCCCATTGCTCGAATGGTTCTGTTATCATCACAGGCTTCAATGGTCCTGCTGCTTTGGCTTGTCTTCCCACACACCTCTGACAGACATCACACTTTCTGACATGGGCATGCGCATCCTTAAACAGTGTGGGCCAATAGTATCCGGCTCTGAGAATCTTGTGGGTTGTTGTATCTCCAGGAAAATGACCTCCAGCTGGCCCATCATGTAATTCTGTTATGACCTTCTTTGCATCTTCTTGCTCTAAGCACCTGAGAAGAACTCTATCAGAATTCTTTCTGAATAATACTCCATCAATGATCTGATATGAAACTGATTTAAGGCGTAATGCTCTTCGTTGTTTGGAATTCCAATGTTCTAGAAAATATCCTTCCTGAAGGTAATGAACAAGGTCTCGGTACCAGGAATCTGGAGCTATGAATAGAGGGCATACATCCACCATACGTAACTCAGCTTCATTGTCCCAACTATTCTCTTCATTGTCTTTACCTTCAGCTATCAGTTTGCACAGTCCTTTCCCTTTAACTATGGATGCTGGTTTGAATTCAAGGTCATATTCCTCTAAAGATGTTACCCAGTTGCCTCTTCTTTCTCCTAATCCTTTTTGTACAAAAAGAGATCTCACAGCTGGGTGTGGAACTATTACCTTAGTCTGGTTCTTAAGTATGTATGGTTTGAATTGTTTTACCGCTTTGAAAATTGCATAAGCTTGGTTATCAACAGCTGGGTAATTCAATTCGGCTCCCTGCAAACCAGTGCTCATAAATGATATGGGGTACTCATCTCCCCCATCTTCCTTCTGTGTAAGCACCGCTGCAAATGAATCATCGGATGCAAAAGTGTACAAAATAAAATCTTTTTTCGAAATTTGGAATTTTGAGAGATGGTGCATGAGCAATAGATGTCTTTATCTTACTGAATACATTATTTTCCACATCAGTCCATTTGAATTGTACACTTTGTTTCACCATTTGCTGCAAAGGTTTGACAATTTGAGCAAAATTTGGTACAAACCTCCCCACAAAATTAATTGTCTCCATGAATGATTGCATACCTTTTTTGTTATGGGGTAAAGGGATATGTTCTATGGCCTTAATCCTTTCTGCGTCTATGGAGATCCCTTTTTTAGAAACAACATGACCCAGTAGCTTTCCTTCTATAACCGCAAACACACATTTCTTAGGATTCAATGAGATACCATATTTTCGACAATGCTCAAAAATTTGTTTTCGCTGGAATGCATGTTCTTCTCTTTTCTTTGAAAATATCGTGACATCATCGAGATATACCACAACACTACGGCCAATCAGACCGCGGAAAGCTACATCCATGGCCCTCTGGAAAGTAGCTCCAGCATTGATGAGTCTAAAGGGCATTCTTCTATAAGCAAAAGTTCCCCACTTTGTTCTAAATGTAGTTTTAAGTCTGTCCTCTTCAGCTACTAATACTTGATTATAGCCAGAGAATCCATCTAATAATGAAAATAATTCAGAACCTGAAACCATCTGCAATATTTGTTCCATGGGTGGAACGGGATAGTTATCTTTATATGAAGCACGATTTAGGTTTCGGAAATCTACACAGAGCCTGATTTATCCGGATTTTTTTTCTTACTGGCACCAAATTCGAAACCCATTCCGAATGTTCGACTTTGAATATAATTTTAGCATCTAAATTTTTTTTTCACTTCACTCTGAATTAAAGGTTCCAGTTTTGGATGCATCTTCCTCAAAGGCTGTTGATAAGGCTTGACTCTAGCTCTAATGGGGATGACATGTTGTATAATCTGTGTCATAAGTTTTAAGCTCTTCATATGTCCAGGCAAACACATATTTGTACTATTTGAACAAACTAATGAACCTATTTCTTTCACCCAGAGAACAACACTTTCCCAAATTTACATATCTGGGTTCAACTACAGTTCCCAAATTTATCAACTTGAATTGTAAGGATGAGCTATGAGTTTTGACATTTGCTGGCCTTCTGAATTTGTTGTCTAGATCAAACATTCGCTCTAAGGTCTTGACTCCTTTAGGAATAAAGTTGTCGAATTTTAATTCAGCTTGGTGTTCTTCATCATCGATTATTGCTCCTTTGAAAGTTTCATCATTCATCAAACATTCCAAATTTTGCTTATCATCATCAAAAACCCGTAGATTGGTGATCATGTCTGGAACCGAAGGCCTGAAAAGTAATTCAATAGAACATCTGTTATTTGAAGGAACAAGCCTTGCAGCTGAGGTAGCTCATAAGTCAGTTGCTGCATTCTTTAGTCGAGGAATGGATACAATATTAAATGCATCAAAATTTGTCAGCAAATCCCACACTTCATTCTAGTAAGTTTTTAAATTCGGTGAAATGCAATGTATCTGATTTCGAATTTGCTTTACCACTATTTCAGAATCCCCATACACTTTCAGATTTTTTACTTTTAGTTCAATTGCTTTTCTTAGTCCCTGAACTAGTGCTTCATATTCGGCTGTATTATTGGTACATTTGAACTCTAATCTACATGAAAGAAAATGTTTATTTTTCTTTAGATCAATCAGGACACAGCCAGTTCCTGATCCTTCCAATGTTTTAGATCCATAAAAAAAAAGGGGGCCAAAACTATCTACTTCTATTGTACTTGAATCAAAGACTACATCTGAAACTAAGTCTACTATTTTACAATCAATCTCATCAGCCCGTGAAAATCGAAGGAGATCGGGCTGGGTGTCTGGTGTACTGCTGGCTTATTCAGCTAGGTAATTTCCGGGTTCTAGTTCAATGGAGTAATTTCCCAACACAGAATTCACTGGTTCATTTTTTTCCTCCAACTGAGTAACATTGTACTTCATCTTAGGCTCTCTTAATATTTTTATCTGATTGGGACTTCCCTTATGGGGCAACCATAAATGTGACCAATCTGATGCGAAGTATCCATTTAGCCTTGTCGACCAGTGTCGACTCAAAACAAGTCCATAAACATCAGGTATGTCTGCTACTACAATATTGATGTACTAACATACCTTCTCATTTGCAGATAAGCGAATTAGAACATCTTCCATTTCTCCTATTACTTTCACAGTTGTCCCGTCTAATTGAATAACCTGCCAAGTGGATGGTTTAGGCTATCCATTGATTCTCTTGCAGGCCGAAAGTGGCATAACATTGATTGATTCTACTAAATAGTTGTGCATATTATAGTTGAAAATCTCAAAAGTTAAGAGAAAAGATGGGGTTTTAAACTTAGACTTACCTCCCACACTTGCTTCAACAACTTTTTCTTCAAGTTGGTTATCAATAGGAAGCTCTTCTTCTTCAGGTTGGTTATCAGTATTTTTGAGAATTTTAAAATTCCATAAAAATTCATAACTAAAAACTAGTAAAAACCAATCAAAAAAAAAAATTCCATATAAAAATCATCCTATTTAAATTTACTTTTAAATGATAACAAATATTATATAAATTAAATAAAAAAATAGAAAATTCATATTTTAAATTATTTATCAATTAACTACTTTCAAGTTATTAGTATTAAAGGATATTAATATTATTCATTATCAAAATTTAAGGTACCTATTGCTTATCTTTACTATCTAAAGCTAAAATTAAATAGCTTATAGAGTTCACAATTTCTAAAGTATCATTTCTCGGACCCAATTTGAATGAATGTGTGAGTAAATTTGAAAAACAGTTATATTTTTAAAGATATTTAGTAAATTGATTTATAGTTATGATGAAGGTATCTAAATTAATAATTTTAACCAAACATAAATTGTTATGTTAACTTCTTTGTTACTATGTGTTAAGTTTTTGTTTTATTTTGTTGTGATTTTGATTATCATAATGATAATTATGATTATGTTTATTAATTTCTTTTTGTTTGTCTCAAGCTTAAAATAATACTTGAACCATCATTTTTTATTTCCGTTTCTACAAAAATGGTCATTGTATTTTAATTAGAAATTTAATTTTTTTCTCATATATATTATATAAGCAATTAAAAATTATTTTTTAATTTTAAATAAAATAAAATATTTTATAATTTAAGTTTATTAAAATGATATATTTAATTTAGGATTATTATTTATAACTGTTACATAATAAAATCAAAATGAAACTCAACTCAACTTGTATTTTTATAAAAGACATTTTTTTCTAAATTATTAAAAATAAATTTATTAAAAAATAATATAAGATAGATGTTTTTTTGGTAAAAAACTAGAACATTTATTATAATTCTTTACCAACTTCCAAAAAAAGCCTACATCAACTATAACTAAATCTAATGTTATATTTACTCATTACATAGCTATTGCGTCAAGTTTTGTACATAATCTTCCCTGATGCCACTATACCTTGCGTCTGTCTCGTATATATTTCCACAGAAATGTTATGTCTCGTATATATATAGAAGGAGTTGAGGATTACGGAACTTGATTGGGCCGGTATATCTTGGCTCATTTGTTGTGAATCCCTACCCGATTTCTTTGCCTCCACTACATTCTCTCCATTATTATTATTGTTATTATCCAGGGTTACTTTCAATTTCTCTCAACCCCTGTTCATTCGGAATTATGAAACAAAAATATCTGAACAAGAAAAGAAATATTCCAGATACATCTCTATATTGAACAGGAAAAAAGTATTCTAGGTATATACCCTCCTTATATTGAACAGAACATGAAACAAAATATTCTAGGTACAAAAATATTTTAGGTACATTTTTATATTTTATTAGTAAGTAATATTTACCTTGCTGTGGGTCATTTAATGTGTCAACAAGCCATTTAACATGGAGACAGCATCAGCAAGTTTGATGCGTGTGAGATCTGGATCTGCTTGAGATCCAATCGACATCAAGCCAAAGACATTAAATAACCTGCAGTAGGCTGAATAATGCTCTGATCATTTTATTAGTCCCTGCTCCGCAGGGATTATAGCGATCGATTGGTCGCCATGTTGAGTTGACTTCGTTTTATTTTACTTTTTTAAAATAATGTTATCTAAAGTTTTTTAAATTTTCTATATTAAAATTATTATTTTTTAAATTAAAATTACTTTTAAAATTTTAGTAAATTAAATTATC
>LPNX010133944.1:98418-257190 GCA_001517045.1 Pseudotsuga menziesii
AATAATAATATTAAAATGCGTAGGTGCACCGCAGGTTCCTGCTAGAATGCCATCAAACATCGATGTTGAGATTAATACGATAGTCAGATCAGTATTGAGATATTTCAATATTTGTGGCTGCCAATACTCTCCAGAAACCTCCAATCGTTTGTGAGTAACGAATCCACTGTATATCGATTGAAATTGCTTGTAATAAATCGAATGGGTCTCCTTCAAGTTATAATCTTGGCAGCCATTGCGACCATTTTGGTAGCAGAAACTGTTTCAGGCTATGCGATTAATTTTACATCTTTCGACTTCAACACGGATAGCTCTAAGTTCTTTATGCACAACGCCACAATATCAACCAATGGAGCCTTGCAAGTCACGGCGGATTCAAGTAATACCGGTGAGGACCCCATGAGAAATTTATGCGAAAGAGCGATGTTGAACAGAACATTTAGCTTATACCAAGGAAAAAACGTGTCTTCGTTCAATGCCTCATTCGTTCTGAACATTTTACAAAAGGAGGAAGGTGGCGGAGAGGGTCTGGATTTTATAATAACTTCTGTAGATCATGATAATATACCATCTAATTGCTCTCGCCAATGGTTGGGATTATTCAATTCCTCCACTAATGGGAGTAACAGTAGTAAGGTGGTGGCGGTCGAGTTCGATACAAAGAAGAGCCCAGGGACTAGCGATCTGGATGGTAACCATGTAGGCATTAATGTTAATAACATAAATTCAGAAAATTGTACATCGCTAGAGCAAGATAAGATCAACTTGAAGGGCGGATACGATATCCAGGCTTGGATTCTGTACGATGGCTATACGAAGAAGCTGGATGTTTACCTTGCAAACAAGTCTGAAGATCGCCCATTGCAGTCTCTCGTCTCCTCCACCATCGATCTGTCTGACGGAATCCTTGACGCCGAGGCTTATTTCGGCTTTTCTGCCTCAACGGGCGAGGCCACAGAGCTCAACTGTATCAAGTCATGGAATCTCACAGTTATCGAATTTCCATCTTTGGATCCCGAAGATCGCACGCCATTACTTATTGCACTAGTTCTTGTGAGCCTCGTATTCTCATTCGTCGTGGGGATCGGAAGTATAGAGTTCGTTAAATACCGTAATTCCTAGGCAGAGGTGACTATCATATCGGGTGCCTTACAGGATCTTCCAGGCCGGCCACAGGAGTTCAGATACAAAGATCTGAAGAAGGCCACGAATAAGTTCAGTGTCACATCTAAGCTTGGAAGTGGCGGCTTCGGAACCGTTTATAAAGGCATTGTCCCCAAGGAAAACAGCGTGGTTGCTGTAAAACGCATAGCCAAAGATTCCAAACATGGTAAAGAGGAGTTTATATCCGAGATCAGTGTCATCAACCGTCTTCGCCATCGAAACTTGGTGTCGCTGCTCGGGTGGTGCCATGAAAAAGGTCAGCTAATTATGGTTTATGAATACATGTCCAATGGCAGCCTGGACAAACATATTTTCAACAAGAATTCATGTGTAGGTGGATTTCTGGATTGGGAGCAGAGATACAAAATTGTCTTGGGCGTAGCCTCCGCTCTGTTGTACCTCCACGAGGAATGTGAGCAATAGGTAATCCACCGGGACGTGAAAGCCAGCAACATCATGCTCGACTCCGATTACAACGCCTGTCTCGGTGACTTCGGCGTCGCCCGTTTGATTGAGCACGACAGGAGAGCTTTCGCTGCTAGCAGTGTTGTTGGAACCGCTGGTTACATCGCACCCGAGTGCTTACTAAGTGGGCAAGCCACGGCCGAATCAAATGTCTTTAGTTTCGGAGCCGTTGCCCTTGAGGTGGCATGCGGAAGGCATCCCAGATCTCATGGCGAAGAAGAGGAATCAGATTTAGTAGGCGAAGGCCTGTGCTCGTCGCCGTGGTCGCCACTGTAGAAACCGACGAATTTAAATCTGACGACCAATACCGGCAATGGCATATAATTTTTAATTTTTTATTATGACGTCAGGTGGACACATGTCAACCCAAATCCAGATACCAAATCCCAAGGCTGACATCACCTCCTATCCACCAATCAGTTGTTGACAAAAATTGCTTTTTAACAAAATTAAAAAAAATATTTTACACACCCCTAAGTCTCACTTTGCAAAACAGGCTTTGATTTTTTTAAACTGCCTCAAAAGGCACCAGCTAATAGCAAAGACAAAGCAAAGTCAAACCTGATCAATTACAATATACCTGTTGAGGTAGGTATAAAAATAATAAAACTTTGGCATGTCTTTGTATCAACTCAAATCATATATTCAAAAAATAATAAAACTTTGGCATGTCTTTGTATCAACTTTATTGAACAATACAATATCAATCAAAAAAATGAGCTTTCAATTTTTTTAATTCTTTTAATGAAAGAAATATTTCTTATATTTTGAAAATGAAAAAATACATCACTTAAATTCTTAAAAAAAAAATGGTTTTTATATTCAATTAAAAAATAATCTCATATATAAATAATTATATATGAAACATTTATATAAAAAGTAATCTTTAAATGCACTTTGCATTAAATGCAATAAATAAAAAGAAAATTCGAATGTTCTACTTCAAATAATGAAACCATTCAAATGTTCTATATTAGATATGAAGCAACTGTGAACACCTAACTAAATTTTTCTAATAATTTAAAAAAAAAAATTATAACCAATTATACAAATTATAAACATTATTTTGGAGCAGGGACTAGCTGCTTTGCAGCTATTTTTCTTGTTATTGGTTTGAAATCAGGTACATTCTACATGTTTGATACAACATTACATACCTTTTATAGCTTTACAACTGGCTATTGTTTTGATAAAGAAATGAAGTACATATCTGAAATCATGTACATTTTACAGCTTTACAATACTTTAGTTTTCAAAAGTAGAAGTACATATCTGAAATCAAGTACATTTTACAGCTTTACAATACTTTAGTTTTCAAAAATAGAAGTACATATCTGAAATCATGTACATTTTACAGCTTTACAATACTTTAGTTTTCAAAAATAGAGTATCATAAAAGACAACCAAACAGCTTCTTTCTTTTCAACCATTTTTTAATAATAACTAGTCAAATTTGTTAATGGAAATTGCTATTTTTTCAATTTTGCTATTTCAAAAATAAGAATGGTCTGACTTACATTAAATGCGAGATTTTAAAACCATCAAATCAATTACTAGTCATTATTTAAGCAAAATAATGATCTGATTTACATTATTTTGCTATTTGAACATTGCACATTGGGATTTAAGGAAAATTTGCTTTTCCTGATGGTTGAGGACGTTTCAGAAATTTCTTAATATTGATGTGATATTTAATTTATAATATTATTTTATTTTAAAAACAAATGAAATTAGCAGCAAAGCTGCATATTGCATATACCTGCCTCTAAGAAATATTTTAATCTAAGTTGATATTTAATTTAATGTAATAGGAAGATATTAAGAAAAAAAAATGAGACAAAAATTAATAAAGTTAAGCTCAAACGAATTGTATCATAAAATTTAAAATATGCCTATATCAATAGTTTAAGATTACATAGATTTGAGACTTTGACTAATTAAAAGTCTTTGGATAGTACATGTTCTTAACCTTATCATTATTTACAGAAGCTTCACAATGACTGAAATAGACTTAAGCCCAACTTGTTCCAATTGAACCAAAAGAAAATGGGCGTAGGCCAAGTTGCTTAATGCATTTCATAATAAATTGAAAAAGAAAGAGGATTAGTGGGGCCTACAATCCAAGTAATGCAATGAAGTTGATTATATATTGTCAAAATAAGTAAGCACTATTCCCAAGGAAAATTATGTATTAGTTGGGTTTCATGTGCAACTAATCCAGGAGGATATTGGTGGCCACCCACCTATTCCTCTTGGACCCCCACCATTGTTTCTTTCAGTTTTCCAATTTCCTTAATTGTAGCACAATTTACTATTTTTTGCAGTTTTCGGGTCCTAAACTTCCGGAGCTGTTTTGAGGCCCTAAACGACGTTTTTCGGCATCAAATGGTCGGGCAAATAGGAGTCTGAATTTGTTTTGGACTTGATATTTGTCGGCTATGGATGTAGTCCTTAAACAAATCTTTCTAACGATGTATTATGCGCATCAAACGGAGGTACTATGCTAAAGTTACGACCCCGAGAAATTGATGTACCAAGTTACCCAACGGGGCCCACACTCTGGCATTTCACCTCCTAGGGTTAAGTTTTTGGATGTGTAGGGTTTCTATTGTTTCTCAATAATATATAGGCCTTCGAGCCTCATTGTAACACAGAGTTCATAGGCATCTAGCCGCTACATCTCTTCTCAGAGATAAGCTACCAGCACTCTAGCTAATTTATTTCCATTCTATACGTAAACAAGTTTCAGTTATTGATTAATGAAATGAAGTGTTATTTCCGCTACATATTTGTTTCTATGGTTATTTGTGTATTCTGTTGTGTTCCTGCATAAATCCGGATCAGTGGTATCAGAGCAATCTGCTCTTTCTCGATCCTTCTTTGCATGTCCCCAACGAGGGCGGGGTATAAAGAGTTAGGGCTCGATCTGGTTGAACCTTTGCAAGATCAACCTCGCAAATCTCGACGGCCACCCATGGGGGATGAAAAGAAAGACGAGGGCACAGAATATCCTATCAAAATGTTGCTCGAGGAGGCCCTTGAAAAAGAAAGGACGCGATGATGGATAACTTCGCCTAAATCCTTCAACGACTTCCCACTGGCAGTGCATCTGCATCTAGCAACCACTGTGGAGGCACAACCCCTTTTAAGGTATAAGTAAACTTCGACATTCCCATATTTGATGGTCGAATAGATGCAGACGCCATAGATAGATGGTTGAATCTATTAGAAGGATATTTATCGGTTCATGACTTTTCTGACCGAGAAAAGATTACTTTTCCTCTACTCAAAGGCGCCCCCCATGTCATGGACTGGTGGGAAACCTACTGTCATAGAAAGGACGAGAAGGAACCCTCTATGTTCTCAGCCTTACCCACTTGGAATTCTTTCTGAGATGCCATAAAGGGACAATATTATCCAATGGGGAGCTATGAGGACAAGTACATACAATGGACTACGCTACGGCAACAAAGAGATTAAGATGTGCATGAGATGACGAATCTGCTCCATACCCTGCGCACCAAGTTGGGTATCAAAGATTCAGAGAAACATTTGGTGTTGAAGTACCGCAGTTGTCTACATAGATAGATTCATGAGGAAATGGAGTTCCTCGACATCTCCTCGCTTGGTACGACATATCGGTCTGCTGCCAAAATTGAGCAAAAATTCAAACAAAAAAAGCGAGACTTTGGATCTACAAATCAGAAGCAAGGGAAAGGTGCCCCCAAATCGTAAAACCAAGGACACATCCAAGGCATGGTGACTCAAGAAAACTTGCCAAAGTCGTAAGCAAAGAGCAACACTGCAAAGCCGAAGAAAGAAGCGGGAAAGTGGTGCGAGTTCCATAAGAGCCCCACTCACAACACAAGTGAGTGTCGGGCCAAGCAGTCACTGGTGGCCGAGATACAGGCTTTTGAATCAGATGCATACTCTGACATTGAATCAGAACCCGAGAAGGGGAATGACAGAGGGAAGAAGATTATCGATGTAGAGCCCAACCCCACCGTTGCCACCACGAAGATCCAAAAGGAAGAACCAGTAGATTCAGAGGAGGAGGAGCGTCTTTTCCACTCCCAGATGTGGGTAAAGGGTTCCCCGCTACAGTTCATTGTCGACAGTGGGAGCCAAAAGAATCTGATTTCAGCAAAGGTCGTGAAGTATTTGGGTTTGCCGACCACAGCACACCCGCAGTCGTACACCATCGGGTGGCTTCACCAAGGGCGGGATCTCCGCGTCAGCCAGCAGTGACGCCTTCCCTACAACATCAAGCCCTTCACCGATGAGGTATTATGTGATATTGCTCCTCTTGATGTTTGTGATGTATTATTAGGTCAACCATACTTATGGAAGCGACATGTTGTGTATGAGTCCCGGCCTCGCGCTGTTATTATTACATTGAGAAATAATTTGTACAGGATACTAGAGGTACCACCTCCTGCTATTATCTCTTTGGTTACTGCAAAACAATGCAGTAAGCTCATTTCCAAAACCGGGAAGTTTGTTTTCTTGATGATTTTCCCTCAGGGAAAGAAGAAGATCATGGCCACAACCTCCAGATAGGGCCCCTCCGCACAACAACAACAAATGGGCAAGGTCGTGGAGGAGTACTGGGACATATTCACCTCACCCATCGAGGTGCCTCTCCACTGTCAGGTCAAGCAACCCATTGATCTAACCCCAGGTATGTCATTGCCCAATGGACCAATCTATCGACACTCTGTTCTAGAGAATGATGAAATCAAGAGGAAAATTCCGGAGCTGTTGTAGAAGGGTCACATCCGGTCAAGTTCATCGCCCTGTGGGAGCCCGATCGTGTTGGTACAGAATAAGGATGGGACTTGGAGACTCTGTATTGACTATCGGGTGCTGAACAAGATCACTGTTCGGAATAGGTACCCGATCCCACGATCTGATGACCTCCTGGACCAGCTTAAAGGGGCGAAATATTTTAGCAAGATCGTCTTAAAGTCTGGGTATCACCAGGTACCAATCGAACCGACCGATGTGTGGAAGACTGCCTTCAAATCCAAGGAGGGCCTTTTCGAATGGTTGGTCATGCCTTTCGGGCTGACGAATGCTCCTGCAACCTTCATGAGACTGATGGACGACATCTTGCGGCCATTCACCAACTCATTTTTAGTAGTGTACTTGGATGACATCCTAATCTTCATCCAGACTTGGGAAGAGCACCTCCACCACATCCGACAGGTCCTCTAAACATTGCGGCAGCACAAGTTGTGTGCCAATTTGGACAAGTGCACTTTTGGCATGACCCAAGTTCAGTATTTGGGATACATTACTGATGAGTGTGGGGTACATGTGGATCCAACCAAGATCCAAGTCATTCAGGATTGGCCAGCCCCAACTACTCTAACATAGCTTCACAGCTTTCTGGTAATTTCTACCCTAGGTTTGTGTTGGGATTCTCTCATATCACTTGGCCCTTGAGGCAAGTCACCAAGGGAGAAGCGAAAGAAAATTTCTTTTGGTCGAAAACTCAGCAGAAGGTGTTTGCAGAATTGAAACATTGCCTCTATTGTGCCCCAGTGCTCACATTACTGGACTTGCAACTACCATTTGAGATCGAGACAGATGCCTCTGACTATGCTATTGGGGCAGTCCTTACTCAACAAGGGCATCCAATGGCATATCATAGTGAGACACTGTCCGACACAGTTTGCAAATATCCCACTTATGACAAAGAGATGTATTCCATTGTACAGGCTTGCCGACAATTGAAGCATTACATTTTAGGGAAGGAAACGATCATCCACATAGACCACCAATCCCTGCAGTTCATGCAGACACAAGGGAAGTTACAGAACGATCGCCATCAGAAATGGTCCACATATCTACAACAGTTTCATTTGAACATCAAGTATAAGAAGAGAAGCACCAATAATGTTGTGGACTGCCTCAGCCGACCACGATCATGGCTATAACCATCGTGCTAAACTCTTGTGGGAACAAGACTTCTGATTGGCCGCTTCTCTACAAGAGCGATCCAGAATTCAGCCACACATACCAGACGCTCTTGGAGGGAAACCAAGTTCCAAAATTTCACCTCCAGGATGTAATACTATGTCACATGGGACACCTTTGTGTTCCTTCAAGCGAGCGTGCCAAGATTATTTGGGAATCGCACTACAGTCGGGTTGTTGGGCATTTCGGGGTTGGGAAAATAGTGGCAGTACTGCAGAAGTATTTCTATTGGCTGAACCTTCGACATGACGTCGGGAAGTACATCCCATCCTGCACTGCCTGTGCCATTGCCAAACCATCCATCAAGAAGCAAGGCCTCTATACTCCTTTGTCTACCCCTAGTTGACCTTGGGAATCCATCTCCATGGATTACATGTCGGGCCTTCCTTCTACTAAGCATGGCAATGACTGTGTGTTTGTGGTCGTTGACAGATTCTCAAAGATGGCCATAATGGCGGCCTGCAAGAAGAATGTCACAGCAGAAGCCATTGCTAAACTCTTTTTTGAACGAGTGTGGGTACACTTTGGGATCCCACAGTCTATAATCTCAGACCGGGACAGCAGGTTCCTTAGTACATTCTAGTTCAGCCTATGGTCAATGCTAGACACCAAGCTCACAAAGTCCACAGCTTTCCATCCCTAGACTAATGGCCAGACAGAGGTCGTCAATAGGATGATCGTACACATTTTGCGCATGTACAACTTAAAGCATCCATGCACATGGGATGAGAGCCTCCCCTATGTACAACACAACTATAACCGAGCCCTCCACAGCTCAACCAATCATAGCCCCTTTCAGGTGGGCTTGGTATTCCAGCCACTATGTCCCATTGACATAGCCATGCCATTTGCAGCTACTCAGGCTAATTCAGCTCATATCCAGTCTGAAGTTTCCAAGGCAAATAGTTTCATTGAGCGCATTCAACACATTCGCCAACAGGTTCATGACATATTGGACAGATCCAATGCTAAGTACAAGCAGCAACATGATCAGCATTAGGTGCAACACAACTTCCAGGTGGGCGACAAAGTGTGGCTACATTTGTAGAAGGAGCGCTTCACTGGACCCCACCGCAAGCTTCACTCGCTTCAATATGGCCCATACACCATCACCAAGGCTGTCGGGGACAATGTCTTCAAGCTCAGTATTCCACCATTCCTTGTTCTGCACCTAGTGTTCAATGTGGACTGCCTTCGACCCTACTTTCCACCTCTACTGGACACATCAGACGTGGCAGAACAAATCACACTAATAGAGTTAAACCCCGATGGCATGGAATAAGCCACAACTGATCGGATTATGGACACACAGATCAAGAACACCCGCCAGCAGAAGATCTAGCTATATCGAGTTGTCAAAGCAAGCCAACTCCTTCACCAGGGAAACTGGCTCACTGGGGACCAAGTTCAACAGAAGTTTCCTCATCTCATGGAGGAACTCAACGCAATGGGGACCATTGCTTCCTAAGGGGGGAGGAACAATCTAGGAGGATATTGGTGGCCACCCACCTATTCCTCTTGGACCCCCACCATTGTTTCTTTCAGTTTTCTAGTTTCCTTAATTGTAGCACAATTTACTATTTTTGGCAATTTTCGGGCCCTAAACTTCCGGAGCCATTTTGAGGCCCTAAACGGCGTTTTTTCGGCATCGAATGGTCGAGCAAATATGAGTCCGTTTCGGACTCAACATTTATTATTTATGGATATAGTCCTTAAACAGGTCTTTCTAACGATGTATCATGCGCGTCAAATGGATGTAGTATGCTAAAGTTACGACCCCGAGAAATTGATGTACCAAGTTACCCAACGGGGCCCACATTCTGGCGTTTCACCTCCTAGGGTTAGGTTTTTGGATGTGTAGGGTTTCCATTGTTTCTCAATAATATATAGGCCTTTGAGCCTCGTTGTGACACAGAGTTCAGAGGCATGTAGCCGCCACATCTCTTCTCAAAGATAAGCTACCAGCACTCTAGCTAGTTTATTTCCATTCTGTATGTAAACAAGTTTCAGTTATTGATTAATGAAATGAAGTGTTATTTCCGCTGCATATTTGCTTCTATGGTTATTTGTGTATTCTGTTGCGTTCCTACATAAATCCGGATCAGCAACATATATTAATTAGTTATGAAATTCCATATCATTAAGTACATGTAAATAACTTCAAGTTGATTTTCCAATTCTATGATTTAAAAGGTTAGGCTTTAATATTGTTATTAATAATTATAATGATTATTTTAGTCAAGTTTTAGTCAAGTGTGCGAGTGTCCCACAAGAAGAAGAGCTTAACAAGAAGTTAAGTTGTAGCAAGGTAAGTTGAGCTTTCAAAGAAAGGAAAAAACTAGAAATGGAATATGTACAATTAAGAAAAATGGAGTTGAGGCTATTTGTTAATTTTGAAGATCTGGATTTTGTTGATGGTGGAGAAATATTATGTAATGCATAACTATTTAGTAGAAAGATGGAAAATTGTTTTGTTGAGTGTAAGGGCTTTCCAGTAGTAGAAGGTTTCTACAATTTAAAAAAATAATGCAAATTTTATTATCATGCATATGTAGAATGTAATATATTTTTGATATAAATATATTACAATTTTTTTCCTGGAAAAATAATTATAATCTCTTATCAAATTTAGTGCACGTCTCTTAATAAAATTTATATTAAAAAAAAAGTCGTCAAAATGTAAATAATAAATGAAAAAATATTTTTTTAAATAAACATACACACATTAAGTTTTTGTTTTTGCTTATATAAATTTGCATTTTGTATAATCTCTATACCTCATGAATTACAATAATCATTTGTTTGATTATCATTATATCACTTTTAATAAAAGCACTTGATAAAACATTAAAAAAAAAAGTTTAAATATATGTTTGATCTTGATATACAATATAATTAACTTTAATTAATTTTAAACCAATTAATATATAATTATATATTAGATATATTGACTTTGACATTAGTATTTGGATTTCTTTTACTTTTATTTTATTGATTGTGTATTATGATTTATTTTGTAATTCAAAATAATTTATAAATTGATTTTAAGATTTATGGATAATGATAGTAGGTTTAATATCTTTAAATAATTCCCACAACAAACCTATTTTTATAGTATATAGATTTAAGTTTTGTTTATATCTTTATGTTTCATAAATTGTAATTAACCATTTTTTGATAAATAATACATTGACATGCATAATTAATTAAAATTACTTTTGTAATATTATAATACTTATAATTAGTTTATAATTTATCAAATTAATTGTATATTATTTTATTTATTTTTAAAGATCACAATTCTTCCATTTGCATAATTTGAAGAGAGTATATCATTTTAAATTTCATCTTCTTAAACATATCAATATTATAAAATAGAATATGTAAATATAACTCACATTTAAATTTAACTTTAATAAAAGTTAATTTACTTTTTTTTAATTTGTTTATTTTTTATTTTTATTTAAATTTGCTTATAATAATTATTGGATAGAGTTAGTTTATTTTTTATTTTTATTTAAATTTGTTTATAATAATTATTTGATAAAAAAGACATTTTCAATTATTGGTTAAGTTTTTTTAAACAAGACATGTCTTTATATGGGTCAAAATGGCAAGCATATTGTTGTATAAAGGAAAATGGCAAGTTTGATTATGCTCCAAAATCTTCAAAACCTATTTATCTATATATATCGAGTGGATATACAAATCTTGTGCAAAATTCGATCTAACCACTTGTCACTGTTATTTCATATTTTCAATTTGAAAACATAGTTTTAAATAAAATAAACATATAAATTACCTATAAAATGATAACATATGTTAAAATACTTGCTAGATATGAAATTATAAAATTCGAGAAATTCTGAAACACAAATGGTATACATAAATGATTCGACCAGAAGAAAGTGTTACAAAGTGTTATAGCAGATTCCGACTTTAGTATTCTGAGCACCCGGTAGCTTTATTGGTTTCGTCGGGATCCACAGTCAATGCATAAATGTTGTACCTCAATGCATAAATGTTGTAATAATGTAATATCCTTCTTGCGACAATGAGGACGGTGATGTCGAGTTTGGTGCAGCCGGGATGCTGCTATGGTGCTCGGGTCTTTTCATGGAGCAGCTCTCTCCTTCTCCTGTGACCTCTGTGGGGTACTTGGGAACCAGGTCCTTGCTTCTATCTGTCGTCTTTTGGGGTGGGTTGTTTCTTTCGCCCCTGTATCTTGTGCGTTTTCTCGACTGGGGTTTGGTTTTGCAGGGTGTTCTCACCTAGTTGGTAGCCTCTCTTGGAGTCCCTCCCCTTCACTAGGGGACTAGTACCAACCAAGATTTAAAAAAAGTGGGAAGGAATCACTCTGTCTTGGCTGCTCTGGTGGATATCTATCTTTCGCCACCCCTGCATGGGTTTTTCGTCGTTAATTTCTGTATTTTTGTCTACTGTCACCTCCGGCTTGTACTGGGTTGACTTTCTTTGTTTTCTGGGTCCGAGATTCGCACTAACTTTTCTCATTGAGTCTCCCTCGGTACTCAGCCCTCTCGCTCGGTTTTTCCTAGGGTTTCTGCACTTTCTCCTTGTATTCGAGTTTATCCACCCCTTTCTTTCTGCGGGTCTTTTGGATTGGTGTTGACCCCTGTAACCCTTCTGATTGGGTTAGGGTTTCTCACGTTCTCTTCTCTATCATTGTGGGTTGACTTTGGTTTTTCTCCCGTCATTTTTGGGGACCTGGGGTTCTATCCAGGGGGTTTCTCTTGGGACTCACTTCTCTTGTGTTTGTGACCCCCTTCTTTAGTCTCCTTCTGGACTGCTGCTTTTCTGTGGGCCCCTTGGGCGCTCCTGTGGTACTTTGATCGTGGCTTGTGTATCGTCCCACTAGTTAGGTTTTTGGGGGTTTTAGTATCTGCTCTTTTGGGTTCTCTTGGCCCGGGGTTCCTCTTCACCGGATTTTCTTTCGGTGTTGGGTGATTCCATCTAGGGGATTATGTTATCTCTTGTTCTAAGTCTTTAGTCTGGGGTTTGGTATCTTTTGTGTTGACTTGTGGGACTTTTCTCCATGGCTGAGGTGGCTGCTCTACCTCGCTTTCGTCACAAGCGACGTTCCAAATGTATTAAGGCCCAAGATGGTCGTTTTCGATATGTTCTGGGTCATGATATCTTTATGGAGCATGTCTCCTCCCTTTGCACTCGAGCTCTCGTCGGGAGACTGGAATACTGCCGGATGAATAAAGCCACCTGGGTGGAGTGGGCTTCGGAGCACTGGAAGCCACTCTTCGATTATATCCCTACTATCAGCCTGTTGTCAAATGGGTGGATTGTTTTTGTGTTTCTGGAAGAGGAACACTGTTCTCGAATCCTGGATGGTATCTGGCGCATTGGAAAGGGTTCTCTGGTTCTTGGGCATTGGCACTCTAAATTCGAACCTCTCCGGGAAAGGATTTCTAAACGTCATCTCTGGGTGTTATTGCCTCACCTCCCATTTCCTCTATGGAGCAGACAAATTCTGGAGGGCATAGGAAATACAATCGGCCGATTTGTTGCCGTAGAGACTGATTTTCATCTTGCTTATTACAAGAGGGTCGCCAGGGTTCTTGTCAAGATGGACATCTCTCGGGGATTGCCGGCGGAAGTGGAAATCCTATGTAATGAGCGCCTATTGATCCAGAGGCTCGACTACCTCCACGTTCCATTCAGATGCAGCTGTTGCCATGCAGTTGGCCACCTGAGGAACACTTGTCTCGACATGCATTCTAGTTGCGACGACCTGGGCTTCGATGACTCTCTGTTGAGTACCTCTCCGGTCATTCCCTCCGAGCATCAGCATCGAACTCCAGGTATCTCCTTTGAGTCACCTTCTCCCACTGAAGTTGTCTCAGATGCATTTCTTGATGCGGTAGATGATTTGATTTTATCACATACAAAATCTTCTATCCCTGTCACCTCCAAATCTCTATCGAATTCACCATCTTCGATGCCCGTGATGGCTCAGGACCTTTCTCTCCCTTCTGACTCCCTACCATTAGCAGTTGTCCTTTGATCGACACAAGAGTCTCCCACAGTCCCGGGGGGCTTACCTCTGCACCCAAGTCCTCTTCTCTCACTGGCCTCCTTGCAGGAACCCTCTCCGCAATTATTTAAGGAGCAGACCCCGCCATTACTGGCTTCTTTGGAGGACTTTCCTCCCCTTCTACGCTCTCGAACGCCTCCGACCCATAATTCTCCCTCCCGTAGTCCCACCTCATCACCCTCCTTCTCCAACCCTTCACTCAAAAAATCCTTATCTATCTTCACCACAACAACTCCATCATCTCCTTCTACTATACACCTCAATTCCATCTGCTTCGCCAATGTGACAGTCCGGAAAAAATCACAAGGGATAAGGTACAAAAAGGTGGACCTCTCCTCAGCTTCTCCACCCTATATCCCTCTTTATGTCCGCATCAAGGATGTCGCCCGTGGCAACTCTATTAGGGGTCTTAGAGCGATGTCTCCCCATAGGGATGCTATATGATGATGCTCCTTTCGCTTAATATTTGGGGTCTTGGAGGTAAGACCAAAAGCCATAACCTCCATGCTCTCATTAAATCCCTTGGTCCGGATATTATCCTCCTCCAGGAAATTATGTGTAGCTCGTCCCCTGCATTATTTGCCTTCTCAAAAATCCTTCCTTCTTGGGAGTTTTGTGCGATTAGTGAGTCGGGGCTCTCTGGTGACCTCCTCACTACCTGGAATCCTCTGAAGGTTAAATGCAGGGCCTTTCAGACCTGTGCTGGCCTTTTGGTTCAGGCTTCTGTCCGTGGGATGCCTGCTCCTATATCCATCCTCAACGTGTACGGTCCTTATCGGGACCGTGAACTATTTTGGGACAAGGCATTACGTGGTGGGTTACTCAGCATTTTGAATCTCATTTTAGGAGGGGACCTCAATCTCACCCTATACTCATCTGAGATTTGGGGTAATAAGGCCTCCACGGATCCCCTCTCTAATCACTTCTTATCCCTTTTCAATTCAATGGGTCTCATGGACTTGGCTCCTCAGTATGTTGGGCCTACCTGGCGCAATGGTCGAGTGGGTAAAGAGGGTATCAGTAAGCGTCTTGATCATTTCCTTATTCCCGGATCCTTGATTCCTTCTTTGGGGGTTCATAGGGTTTGGACTAAATGTGCAGACATTTCAGATCATTTTCCTATTTGCCTCGAATGGGGCAAGCAGTGGGGCTCTTGTTCCTATCCATTTAAATTCAATCGCTCGTGGCTCAGTGATCCTGATTTCAATGATTGGTTTTTACAGTGGTGGTCTTCCCACTCCTTTAGTGGCAGCTTCCCTGGCATTGAGGATATTTTCCATAAGCTGCGTGCCCTTAAACATGACTCCAAGGTGTGGATTAAGGCCAAGCTTGCTAGTATGGATTCTGCTTCTTCTTCCCTTGACCAGGCTATTGAATTGATCCTTTTCGGCCCGACAAATGGTATCCTGTCCATGGATTATATGGAACATCTGTCTCAGCTTAGAGCTGAAAGGCAGAAGATTTTGGACCATTTTCTGCTTACCTGGCAACTAAAAAGTAGAACGAAATGGGCCCTTCAGGGCGACTCCAACACTAGATATTTTCACTTATTAGCATCTGGCAGGCGAAATCAAAATACGATCTGGTCACTGGAAGATACGGATGGAAATTGTATTGAAGATGAGGCAGCTCTTAAGGAACTAGGTAAAGCACACTTTGCTAGTATTTATAAGGATGATGGAGGTACATGTTTGGTCCATCAACTTAAGGTTCTCATGCTTTTTCCTAGGATGATTCCTATCGAGCACTCATCGCTCATTTCCTGCCCTGTCTCTCTTGAGGAGATTGAACTCTCATTGAAGTCATTTAAAAAAGACCGGAGCTCAGGCCTAGATGGATGGCCTGTTGAATTCTACCTGAACTACTTCGATCTCTTGGGTCTTGAGTTATTGTCTGCAGTTGACTCGACTAGGGTTTCTGGTTATGTTCCTCCTTCCTTGAACTCGACATTCCTTACACTCATTCCTAAGATGGACAAGCCTCGGACCTTTACATATTTTAGGCCCATCTCTTTATGTAACCATTTGTATAAGCTAATAGCAAAGGTCATTGCAGGCAGGATTAAGCCTTTCTTGGATTTGGGTATCTCTCAAGAACAATTCGGTTTCCTTAAAAACCATCAGATCACTGAGCCTATTGGAATTGTTCAAGAGGTTCTTCACTCTGTTAAAACAAAAAAATTATGTGCCTTCATTCTCAAATTGGATCTTATCAAGGCTTTTGACCGTGTGGATTGGACCTTTGTCCGACTCATCTTGATCCAAATCGGGGTTCCTCTCCTTACTGTCAATTGGATTATGGGCTGTCTTTCCTCTGTGAATTTTCCAGTTCTTGTTAATGGGACCCCCTCGAATTTTTTCACTGCTTCCCGTGGCATTTGACAAGGCTGTCCTTTATCCCCTCTCCTCTTCATTCTGGTCATCGAAGGTCTTAGCCTTCTTATCACGGATGCCAGGAACAACGGTCTAATTCGGGGTATTTAGATTTCATCCTCTCTTGCCCTAACCCACCTCCTCTTTGTGGATGATGTGATCCTTATGGGTTCCGGTACTCTTCTGGATTGGTCTACTTTTGATGTTATCCTGGAGACTTTTTGTAAGGCATCGGGTATGAGAATCAGTACTGAAAAATCTTGTTTCCTATATAACAATATTGAATTTGATATTTTCCTTGAATTTTCCAGGGTTCTACCTTGTAGGGTGGAGCCGATTCTCACTGGGTTTAAATATCTCGGTTACTTCCTGAAGCCCCTTGGTTACAGGGTCAGTGATTGGCTTTGGCTTGTTCAAAAATTTGAAAAGAGAACCTGCAATTGGACCCATAAGCTTCTGTCACTTGGGGGTAGGTTGATCCTTATTCAATCGGTTCTCTCCAGCATACCGGTTTACTGGATGGGATTAGCTCCTATCCCAGTCTCTATTATGCACAAGCTCAGGAGCCTTATGTTTGTCTTTTTATGGGGTTCTTTTGAAAATTATAGAAGATATCATTTGGTCAGTTGGCAGGAGCTCTCTTGGCCTAAGGAATTTGGAGGATGGGGAATAAAAAATCTTTAGTGGTTCAGTATATCCCTGCGCCTTAAAAATCTTTGGATGGCTCTACTTAAGGACGGCTTATGGCATCATGTATTAATCTCTAAATACTTGAAAAAACTCTCGGTGATTGATTGGCTCAGGAACAAGAGATTCAGCTCTCGCAGTGTATCTATCATTTGGAGAGGTTTCTTACAGATCCTTCCTTGGCTGGGTAATCACCTGGCATGGCAGGTTGGGGATCGTAATGACATTTTTCTTGGAGTGGACCTGATCATCGGTGCACATACCCCTCATATCCTTCCTGAAGAGCTAAGATCGTACCTGGAGGACTTGGATATCAGTGCTCTCTCACAGACCCATAACATTCTACCCGATGCACGGAGCTATTGGTATACGGCCGATGAGCTAGGCCTTGGAGGTTTGTTGAAAGAAGCCTGGAATGCTTACACAGAGGGTTTATTAAGTGGAGGCATTCATCTCTCTCCGCTAGCTGATTCCCTTGTATGGGATTTCAACAAAAAAGAGGGCACAATTTCTGCAAAATGTGCATATGATTGTATCGTTCATTCTTTCTCTCATCCAGTTGGTTCTCGTATCTACTCATTACTGTGGAACAACGCTCTCCCAAATAAAATTGGTGGCTTCATATGGTTGGCTATCAGGAACAAAATACTCACTTGGGATAACCTTCAGAAAAGGGGACGGTCTAGTCCTGGCATTTGTGCTCTGTGTTATTCAGATGGAGAGACCGTGGATCATTTATTTTCAAAATGCTCTGTTTGGAGAACTGTTCTAGTCCATATATGTGATCAGTATCAGCTTCCTTTCATCCCTCCCATGGTATCTCTCTCATCATTTATAAGGAACTGGGGTGGCAATTTTCCTAGGAATCCGTTTCTTAGTCATATTCCATTTCATATGATGTGGATTATCTTGAAAGCACAGAATCAGGCCATTTTTTATGGAAAAAAGAGGAATATTTACAGCATTGTTCAACAAATTACTTACTCTGTCCAGACATATTCTTCTCAGCCTGTCAAAGCTAAAAAATGCAGAGAGATTGGGAATCCTCCCTGTTTGTTCTTTCCTTGTGGATTTTTCGATGGTGCCTCTAATAGCAAGGTTGCAGGTGTGGGATATTGCTTATATTTGAATAAGTCACATCATTTCAAGTTCACGTTGGGGGTCGGGTATGGCACAAATACCAAAGCAGAATTACTTAGCCTTTGGGCTCTTCTGCTTTCTTCCCAAATGATGGGGATCCCCTTATCCCACATATTCGGTGACTCACAAGTCATCATTAATTGGGCAAAGGGATCGACTGCTCTCTCCCCTCCAGATCTCTTTCACTGGTGTAGGGAGACAAAAAAGCTAATTATTAGCTTTCCGGATCTGTTGTTCACCCACATCTACCGAGAGCACAATCGGATTGCTGACCGTCTCTCTAAAACTGCTCTCTCTTATTCTCCTGGTACGGGCTGTTTCTCAGAATTTTTGGAGGACCGATTGGTCTCTCATGATTACTTTCAGCTCTTTTGAGCATGGATAGGGGAGCTTGCTCCTCTTTTCGATTTGTAGTCTTGCTGCTTTCCGAGCGGCCTCTTTTAGATCGCTGATCAGATCCCTTTGGTTCTTGGTAGATGAGGCTGATGCGACTGACCCACTTTTTATGATGAGACAGTTTTCTGATGGGATCCTTTACTCTTTTGTATTGCCTTTCCCCCCGGCAGCGTCTTCGAGGAGACTTATTGTCTTATGAGTTGTATTCTTCTTAATTGTAACCCATTTCTGGGATGGCAGGATTGATGCCCTTTGATTCTTAATAAGAATAACAAGGACGGGCTTTTTTCTTCCTGAAAAAAAAATGTTGTAATAATGTCTTGTTTATTATGTTTATGATTTTTTTCTGAGAGCGTTTATAATGCTAATTAAATTAAAGGACAGTTGACAAAATCAAGTTTTTTTTGTTTTTTATTTTTTAAAATTAATTTTTATTATATGACAATTGAGTTTTAACCCAGGTAAAATTAGTGCTGACCGTCTCTCTAAAACTGCTCTCTCTTATTCTCCTGGTACGGGCTGTTTCTCAGAATTTTTGGAGGACCGATTGGTCTCTCATGATTACTTTCAGCTCTTTTGAGCATGGATAGGGGAGCTTGCTCCTCTTTTCGATTTGTAGTCTTGCTGCTCTCCGAGCGGCCTCTTTTAGATCGCTGATCAGATCCCTTTGGTTCTCGGTAGATGAGGCTGATGCGACTGACCCACTTTTTATGATGAGACAGTTTTCTGATGGGATCCTTTACTCTTTTGTATTGCCTTTCCCCCCGGCAGCGTCTTCGAGGAGACTTATTGTCTTATGGGTTGTATTCTTCTTAATTGTAACCCATTTCTGGGATGGCAGGATTGATGCCTTTTGATTCTTAATAAGAATAACAAGGACAGGCTTTTTTCTTCCTGAAAAAAAAATGTTGTAATAATGTCATGTTTATTATGTTTATGATTTTTTTCTGAGAGCGTTTATAATGCTAATTAAATTAAAGGACAGTTGACAAAATCAAGTTTTTTTTGT
The DNA here is from genome assembly GCA_001517045.1 of Pseudotsuga menziesii. Lineage (NCBI taxonomy): Eukaryota > Viridiplantae > Streptophyta > Pinopsida > Pinales > Pinaceae > Pseudotsuga > Pseudotsuga menziesii. Next base: position 117,698 of record LPNX010133944.1, read on the forward strand.
TTTTTATTTTTTAAAATTAATTTTTATTATATGACAATTGAGTTTTAACCCAGGTAAAATTAGTCACTTCATAAATTTTAACCAATCATAAAATTAAAATTTATATTTTAAAATTTTAAAAATATTCAGATTAATATATAAATTTAACAAACTTTGAATAAACTTCATAAAAACATTTGCAAATTATTTAAAGTCAAAATAAATTTGACTTCTAACTGATTACTATATACTCGTATAATAACTGATTACTATATACTCTGCCTTCAATGGGCATAAGGTATAATAATGCATTTTAATTAAAAAATATTTAATAATTAAAATATATATATATATATATATATATAAAAGAAAAATTATATATATAATCAGTGTATTGTTGACAAAAAGGTCATCTAGAAATCTGATCTCTTGGATCTCCATTTTCGGTGGAGAAACTATATCTTGTATTGATATTTTTTTGGAAGTGACCTAAACTCTAAATTACTTGTATCTTAATTTCAGATAAAATATAAAAAAAATTCATCAAATTTAGCTTAAAAAAACTGCAGCAAATTTAGCTTAAAAGAAATGCAAATAAATATTTAATACTGGTTTCAAATTCAGTGGTTTTTTAGCGTTTCTAGTCGACAAATAAAATACTAAAAAATATTTAATAGAGTTCAAATGAAGTCTTTTTAGCGTTACCTACTCACTAGCAATTGAGCATCCGCTATTCAAATAGATCAAAGCAACGCAGGGGAGGATTTAATGATTTCATGAGTGTTTTTTTAATAGACACATTAATCTATATCTATTTTAAATACCAAAGATTTTTTATTTTTATTTATTTTTCAATATAATAGATTCATTGTTAAAACAAATTTATACTTGTAATGTCTTAATTTATTACAAAGAAGTATCGTTGTGTAATTTTGTAAAGGTCACCGTAATTTATATGTGTAATTTATTTTTATTTTTTTCGTAATATAATAGATTTATAGTTGAAACAAATTTACATTTGTAATGTCTCAATTTATTATAAATAAATATTATTGTATAATTTTGTAAAATTTGTAATAATATACTTCTAAACATTAAAATACTTGATATATTTATAATAATAATAAATACATTGTAAATATATCATGAACTAGCACATTTATATCACTTAGAGATGAACATTATTATTTTTTTGAACTTGAGTAGTGTAGGTAATCTCCAATTCCAGTTACATAAGAACATAACTATTGTTTGTCATAGAAAATACCATAGAAAAATAGAAAAAAATATATTATATTTCATTTATAAAAATATGTTAAATGGAATTTAAAAATCAAGAAAATTATCCAAACCTAATACATTTTGAATTGAATGTTATATTTCAACCATATTCATAAATTAAATTTTAAAAAATCTTTGACCAATCAAATAGATTAGTGGAAAGCGTAATATGATGAATGGAATACATCAAACTTAAATTTAGATTGACACCACACATATTGACTTATGCTTTCAGGGACATGGGGGATTTTATAAAGCATAAACAACAACTGGAAGGAATGCATATCACACCCTTTCTTTATTGTGCACTGAGTTTATGTCGTTTCATTCACATGAGCTTGACAATAAATTGTTAACTATTTTATGGGAATTTTATAAACCCTAAATGGCAATAGGAAATAATGCATATCATAATTATCCCCATAATGGCATGTTGTCAACTTAGATAATGAATCGTTGCTGCATGAGAACTATTGTTGTAGGTGGCAAGAGGGGGGATAAAAAACAACTAATTAAAGAGTCGTTGATTAAACAAACAATTAAATGACTGCCTAAGGGAGAAATATAGACAATCGTTGCCTGCAACGCTTGCAAAACAAATTAAATTTGAAAGGAAATTAATTGCTAAGATCTCATCCCTTGATTATTGGATGCAACAAAGAATCAAAATTATGGAACCCCACCCTCGCCCTATGTTGAAATAAATAAACCTATTGACATAACAATTAATATTTTTAATGCTCTCACTCATACATTGTCCATAGAAGGTTTCAAGAAACAAACCATTTAATAACACTATTTTATGTTAGTTACCATTAATTTTGGATAAGTGTCGAAGAACTTATGCCTGAAATTTATCTGATTCTAAGGAGTATAGTCATTTTTCGGCCAATTATAGAAAAGTGAACCAATAACAAAACAAAAAATCCAACCACAAAGTAGAAGAATCACTACATATAAGAAAGTGATTTACTATGTGAACACACTATCATTGAAACTTTTACAATAAAATGCAAAAAAATGTTCTCACAAAACGTCTTATGTCCATTATGCAATTTTTGATATGTCAAATATTCCAAACACATGCTCAATTGACATTCTCCAATCCCCCAATCATTCCTATGTCTTCATGCTCAAAACTAAACATCAAACCACAAGAGGGATCCAAGCCCCCCTTCCATCTCATGCATAACTTGAAACCAACATCTATGCACTTGCCTTAAACCAAACTCTAGTGCAACCAAGCCTTGTGCCACCACATTTCACCCTCCCACTCTACCTTAGTTATCTTGTAGCTAGAAATTGCTCAATCCACTTGATAGAACCACACTAGCATCTCAATAAAACCACTAACTAATCTCATTTCTAAGCATTTATGTCTAATGCACACTTCTTTTATCCAAGTACTAAGAAACCTTTTACTTTTGTGCAAGCAATAAATCAAGTTGAGTCAGTGAAAGAAGGTTGTTTCCATTGTCTTGTTTGTTATTGCCACTACCAAACCCTCGTGGTGCACTTTCCTTTATTGTTTTCTTGCTTCCTTCACCCTCCCAGAGATGGATTCAGGTGGGGGCCTCTTCCTCCCTCTCCCTTCTATAAATGCATCCACCTTCCAAGCATTGATATACTCCCTTGGTAAGTCATTTCCCATGCTGCAACCATCTCCCTTTGTTAAAAAACACGAGCAAATCCTATAATCCAAATTACTTGTTGCGGTGCCTTCTCACAAAGCTCTAGCTCTAGCTAAAAGGGGTCTCAATGGAAAATTCCCTTGTATTTGGGCCTCTTCAAAACATTGATATATGATTGTAGAAAAACTTGGTGGCTATGATAAAATGAATTATCATACAATTTTTGTGGTTGTGGTTTCTATGCTTTTATGTTTGAATTGAAAAAAGAAAAACACCTCATCTTTAGGAATGGTCCATATTTCATGGGGCTAAGAGGTAAGCATTTAAAAAAATGGACCGTATTAGGCGCCAGAGTAGTTGTAGTGTTCCAACGAGGCTAAGGCTAGAGCATGGGGTCAAAAAAAATTATTGTATAGTCCAAGGTGGGATTTATTGTATGGATATTTGGTTTGGGGGTTGTTTACCCCTGGAATGGACATGTCATTCCCCCTTGGTTTCACTCCCAGAAGTACCTGGTTTAATGGATTTTCTGACTACCCCTTCTGTGTCATGGTTATATCCACCATGTAAGGCTTTATGCCCATGGGTTGGTGCTTTGGGGCTTTTGGGGTGACCCACTAGAGCACATGCCCATCCTAGCTATTTGACTTGCAGAGGTGCTTGCGCTTTGTAAATGAATGTTATCTTCCCCTCACACACATTCTTGCACCCACTTGGAAATTTTCCAGCTTCTAGAGACCCCTCCTATGATTCCTCAATCCCAGTGCGCCCTTCTTATAGTTGTTACACACCAATTGAGCCTACAGTGCCTTGGAGGGGGGCCATTGAGGGACTTTTAACACTTTGGGATAAGATGGGGAATGACGCACCCCTTGCCTCACTACTTCGTCAAGTGAAGTCTTTTCCCTTATTATTTTAGCTTATTTTTATTATTTTGTATAATTTAGGGTAAAATTCCTTTATTTTGTAGAATTTACCCAAAAATTAATATGATTTTATTATTTAGGCTTGTAGGCTCAAAATTAAAATATTCTAATGAGAAAGGTATAAATAAGACCCATCTAATTCCTTGTAAATCATAAGATAAGGGTTCCATTATGAGATTATTCATTTTTCTCTTGCTTTATGAGCTCTCTTGGCGATGTGCACTTCTCTTGGATGATTCTTCTTGTTTGATTGTGAATGGTGGATGGATCTAGGGATTCTTTTTACACATGCTATGGCTAATGCTATAACTGTTTGTTAACACATGCACAAAAATGACCTAAAGCACTTTCTTTGCTCATATCTTGCTCATATCTTGGTGAATATTGGTAAGTCAATGCTTTTATGTGGATTGATGGTGGTGTATTGCTACATTTTTTTTGAATTAGGGATTTTTATCAAAATTATGCCAATCTTGTGTGGAGGAAATTCCTTGCATTAGGGTTTACTTTCTTCTTTTAGGGCCTTGGACTTCTCCATTTTCCTTAGTTAGGATCACTTATCAAATCCTTGAGGTTGCTAGGTGTTTCCCTAACTTGCAAGTGCTAAAGGGATACTCCAAGAAAGGGACACTAGCCATGATATATCAAATCCCTAGGGATTGAGATGAAATCATAATTCCGTTCTCTTGTCAATCCTTTTAACTCATATTTTTAGCATTTATTGTATTATAGTTAGCCTAGTTAGCTACAGTTTTATCCATAAAACCCTTAAAATCAGAAAACCCTAGAAAAACACTAAAAATTAGAAAATTCATAACTCCAAAAGTAGCCATGAGTTTGTAATTCTAGTCATCCCTACAAATTATCCCTATTGGATTTATCCATGGATCTTGAAGGGCGTCCTTATTTTATGTATAAAAAACCTTAAAAATCATATATTGTTAAAAAAGCCCTAAAAATTTACATAAATTCAAAAACCTAAAAATATTTGGAATTTGTTAAATTTGATCCACCCATCAATTTTTCCCTAGTGGATTTATCTACAAATATTGAAGGGTGTCCTGATTTGAGCACTTGCATCAGGAAACATGAAATTGGCATATCTCACAGACCCTACCCTGCATTTTGTTGGTGAGGCTAAATTTGACCTTGCATTTACCTTCTTGACCTTCTCCCACTAAGGGTGCACCTTTCTAAGGTGTCTTTTGGGCTATGTGATATTCATTGGTATATGTGAAATTGTGTTGCATAATCTATGTTATCATTTGTGGTGGAGAAGTGTTAGGTTGATTTAACTCCTATGTAGGTTAGATTATCTTCTTTATTCATTGATTTGACTCCATATAAGGCACCGATCTATGTCATAAAATTTGTTGGAAGGTATCTATGTGTTGTGTTGACACGTATCTTAATTAGGGATCTTCCCTAGGTTAAGGAGTTCCCAAAGTAGTTGAAAGATTGAGTTGAGGTGACATTATGTTCAAATCTCTCCCATGCTTACCTTTCACTAGAAAGCACTCCAAGTTGTGCTACAAATACCTTGACTACTAGTTTGAACGGTAACATTTTTGGCACAGTTACCGAGGACATTTCAAGATACTTGACGTGGCTGGCTCAGGTCATGTTTTCACATCCTTGGAAAGAACGACATTGAGTAAGAAATTGAGATAAGCCCATGCTTGATAATTAAAGACAAATATTATTAAGGACTAACCATGCAATTCTTATCTGGTGACTCCAATCGAAGGTACTTCATTCAAGAAGGATTCCTCGACATTTTCCTTTCATCTCAAGTATGTTCTTGTTTTTGTACTTTGGTGAGATTTGTTGGTTCTAAATTGACAGGGCTCTCCTGGATACTCCTACCGAAGAAATTAAAAAAGGTACTCTAAAAGGACAAGACCAAGAGGTAAGCTTTGCTTTGTATTTTGATAATATTTATTTAAAGGCTAACTTGCATTTCATATCACATGAATCCACTAAAGAAAGGAAGTTAAAGACGTGCAATTCAAAGCAAGAAACCCTAGCTATTAAAAATAAAAAGAGATGGGGCTCCTTCATCTGGTGGATTTCTTGAACATTCCAAGATATGCAAATAAGTTGGATAAACCTGGTTGTCTTAAGTCTATCCCAATATTTCATAAAAGTGAAGATACAGTTGTAGATCACATTACGAAGTTCAAAGAAGTTCTTGTGGCATGGGGCATCACAGACGAGGATATTAGAATGAGCTTATTTGTAATGTCCTTTGGTTTGGGAGGAGATCAGGATGTCGACGATTGATATGATATAGTTCCTCTTAAGGGGATATCTTCCCTCTTACAATTGGTTGAGGCATTATGCAATAAATGGGATCCCAGTGTTGATAAATAAATCTAGGAGATCATTACTTCCCTTCTCAAGAAGGAATATCACGTGGATATTGTTGAAAAAGTCTTAGGAAAGAATGAAGCATTCCTTGACGAAGAAATCCTTGATGAAGATCAAGCCTTGGAGGGTTTGCTTGAAGAAACCATTGTTCAATATCTAGTTGATGACATCCTAAGCCTTATGGCAGAATGTGAAGCTTCTTTTGAAGATGAATATGATCAATATGTAAGAAATGAAGACCAAGAATCCCTAGTGGAAGAAATTGAAGAACACAAGGAAATGGTGAGTATTCCTTACCATCATATTACAATTTCTTATGATATCTCGGGACTCTTGAAGAAAATGACAAGGTTCTTGAAAACAATGATTATTGCAAGTTCATGGTTCCACCAATTTATGATTCCTCAAGACCTAAAAGTATTTTTTCCGAGCCTTTTTCTCCATTTATTGAAGAAAGATGAGTTGGTAATGACTAGCCCTAGTCATACTATTATACAAGATTTGAAGCAAGATAAACAAGTCTTAATCACATAATGGAAGGATATCAAATACATAATCTATGAAAGCTCAGTTGGCGAATATATGCTTATTTATTCTCCTTGTACTATCAATGATGAGGATTGGATCAATCCTTTTACACTTACGGTTGATGGTGAAGCACCTTGAGATGTGGGTCCTCTTGCTTTTATAGAAAATCACAATATGCAACTGCTCCATACAGGATTTGAAGATTTTGGAAGCTACGTCTCCAATAATATTTCTTTGGGCTTAATTCAGTCACACCTACCCAGTATCAAGTAAGTTATAGGATGTCATGCATATAATTATTTTATAGTCATTCAGTCAATGATGGGACCAAATTGTCATTCTCAATAGTGTCCCTTGAGAAGTATTGCAGAAGTTGATCAACCCTTGTTATCTACTACTAGTAAGTTTTCAATGATGCATTTCAACAGAATAGAGATAGGTGTGTGGAAAGGTATAGTATTTACTGCCCCTTTCCATGATATTTTTTATTTATACTTTCACTTAAAACTTGAAGGTATGGACTTTGTGGCTGGAAATTTCAAATTTTTAAGGATTATTGGGGATACTAACATGATTATTACTAAGATGAACAACATGCTTGGACGCCCAAAATAATGTTTGAACATATATAGGGGAATATTGCAATTGGTCCACCAAGATTCTCCAGAAATTTTCCAAGGATCATCTTTGCAAACGGTCTCCCAAGCTCAAAATCAACCAACCAATTCCATGTGAAAAGATTTCTCGGAGCAGATGTATGATGATGATCGTGTATACATGATCCCATAACATATATGGATAGAAATATTGTGAAGGTAATCCTTCTCCATGACTGAAATTTCAAGACTTACAGGTTCCCACATTCATCCAACATTCTTTCCTCATCCCGACAAAGAATGTTGGTATGTATAGAACTTATTCTTGATATGATCTTTTCATGTATTATTTGCAAACAAAGGAAGAAAAATTGGTATGAATCAATTACTTAGGTTCCTACACCGGTGGTAGGATTTCACTTGACCCTTTTTGTTATCATGATTAGGGTAGGAAGGTTTAGTTTCATTTGAGTTATTTATACATTGCATTTGTTGTTCTTTCATTTTCAGTTATTTGCATTTCATTTTGGACAAGGCAGGACAGAAGTGTCTGCCTCCGATGAATTTGATATAGTATATGTTGTTAGATGTGTGTGTAGGTCTATAAGCACCCATAATATTCAAGAGGTTATCATGCACTCCCGAGAAGAGCACATGTCCCATAGTTGGAGCAATTGTTACACACTAAAGTAGTTGCATTGTTCCAGGGAGGCTGATGCTAGAGCATGGGTCAAAATGTTTTATTGTACATGTCAAGGCATGATTTATTGTATGGATATTTGGTTTGGGGGTTGTTTACCTCTTGTATTAGACATGGCCCTCCCCCTTGGTTTCACTCTCATAAGTACCTTATTTAATGAATTTGTTGACTACCCCTTCAGTGTGATGGTTATCTCCACCATGCATGGATTTATGCCCATGGGTTGGTGCTCTGGGGCTTTCGTGGGTGACTCACTAGGCCACATGCCCATCCTAGTTATTTGACTTTTAGAGGTGCTTGCGCTTTTTAAAGGACTCTTATATTCCTTCTTGCACACCTTATTTGACCCACTTGAACCTTTTCCATCTTCGAGAGGCCCCTCCTCTGATGCCTCCAATATAGTGCACCCTTCTTGTAGCTGTTGCACACCAGTTGAGCGTACAATGCCTTGGAGGGGGAGCGTTGAGGGAATTTCAACACTTTGGGGTTAGATGGGGCATGATGTCCACCCCTGGCTCACTACTTCATCAAGTGAAGCCATTTCTCTGATTATTTTAGCGTTTTTTTATTATTTTGTATAATTTGGGGTAAAGTTCCTTTATTTTGTAGAATTTACCATAAAATTAATACTATTTTATTATTCAGGCTTGTAGGATCAAAATTAAAATATTCTAGTGAGAATGGTATAAATAAGACATATCTCGTTCATTGTAAATCATAAGATAAGGGTTCTATTACGATATTATTATTATTTCTCTTGCTTTATGATCTCTCTTGGTGATGTGCACTTCTCTTGGATGATTCTTCTTTCTTGATGGTGAATGGTGGATGGATCGGCTTATTTTTCCACATTCTATGGCTGATGCTAGAACTATTTGCTAAAGAAAATCTCAAGAATGACCTAAAACTCTTTCTTTGATCATATCTCGGTGAATATTGGTAAGTTAATGCTTCTATGTGGATTGAATGGTGGTGTATTGTTTTTTTCTAATTAGATATTTTTATTAATATTATGTCAATCTTGTGTAGAGGAAACACCTTGCATTAGGGTTTATTTTTATTTTAGGGCCTTGGGCTTCTCCATTTTCCTTGGTTAGGCTCACTTACTGAATCCTTGAGGTTGCTAGGTGATTCCCTAGTTTTCAAGTGCTAGAGGGATACTCCAAGAAAGAGACACTAGCCATGATCTCTCGAAGACCTAGGGATTGAGATGAAATCATAATTCCCTTCTCTTGTCAATCATTTTTACTCAAAATTTGAGCATTTAGTGTATTATAGTTAGTCTAGCTAGCTACATTTTATCCATAAAACCCTAAAAATTAGAAAAATCTAGAAAAACCATAAAATTAGAAAATTCATTACTCCAAAAGTAGCTGTGAGTTTGTGATTCTAGTCATCCTTACAAATTCTCCCTAGTCGATTTATCCATGGAACTTGAAGGGCATCCTCATTTTATGTATAAAAACCCTAAAAATTATATATTGTCAAAAAATCCCTAAATTTGTATACAAATTCAAAAACCTAAAAATATTTGAAATTTGCCAAAGCTGGTCCACCCATCAATTTCACCGTAGTGGATTTATCCACAAATATTGAAGGTTATCCTAATTTGAGCACTTTCAATGGAAACATAAAATTGCCACATCTCACAAACCCTAGCCTACATTTTGCTAGTGAGGCTATATTTGACCTTGCCTTGACCTTCTTGACATTATCCCATTGAGGGAACACCTTTTTAGGTGTCTCTTGGGCTATGTGATATTCATTGGGATACATGAAATTGTGTTGCATAATCTATGTTATCATTTGTGTTGGAGAATTTTTAGGTTGATTTAACTCCTATGTAGGTCAGATTGTCTTCTTTATTCATCGATTTGACTCCATATAAGGCATTCATTTATTTCATAAAGTTGTTGGAAGGTATTTATGTTTTTTGTCATGTATCTTAATTAGGTCTCTCCCCTGGGTTGAGGAGTTCTTGAAATAGTTGAGAGATTGATTTGAGGTGACATTGAGTTCGAATCTCTCTCATGCTTACCTTTCACTAGAAAGTACTCCAAGTTGTGCTACAAATAACTTGACTGGTAGTTTGAATCGTAGCAAACCCTATATTTCAATCTAGAATTTATGTACCTTCAATAGTCCTAGTCTAAGTAAGATCGCCTCATCTTTTACTACAAAGTTGGAAAGACAAATCCTTAAGGGTTATAAGAAACACCATGGGGGAACATATTGATAGATTTGATCCTAAATAGGGAATGTTTGCATGCACCAAAATATGTGTAGAAGTGAATATAGAAAAAGGACAAGTCGAAGCAATAACCCTAAGTCTAGACAATCGTAGTTATCTTCAAAAATTATATTAAATGAGAAATTGTTATTTAAGTGTAAAACTTTCCATGAGTATAGACATTTCACCAAAGATTGCAAGAAGATATCCTCAATTTAATCTCCTCCAGAAAAAGAAGAATAATGGCAAACAATAGAAGAATACCAGATCCAATCAAGTTGCCCCACATATAGTTACTTTCTATAAAGGAAATGTGGGCACATCGGCTAACAAATTTGAAATCCTATTTTAGAAATAGGAAACTCCCTCATCAATAGTAACAATCCCTAATTGATGAACTCCATTGCAGGGACATTGGAATTTCCTCGTGTCACTAAAATGTTCTTCATTCAAATATTTGGGGATTCCTATAATGCTAAGATATCTGAAGGCGATAGACTAGAAAAATATAACTTAGAAAATTTAGAAGAATATGAAGCAATTGGGGGTACATTGAATCAATCCAATAGATAGAGTGATAATGATCAAATTTGTCCTCTCTTGTTTCCCTCTATTCCAAGGTATTGTTACACCGATCCTATTATTGTATATTGTAGCTTATTCGAAAGATATTTGGAAGTTTCTTTAGAAGGAGGTAAAAGTGACACTAATAAGTTCCAACTCATTAATTGGAAGAATAATATAAGAGAACCATTGGATCAAGGTAACATTTAAATTAAAGATCCTCAACTAATGAACTTAATGGGAGAAAAAATATTGCGGAGATTGATATCCAGTAAGAAAGAATGGTAGAGGTTTGTAATCCATAAAAATATATACATACAATCCATCTCAGAAGTTTAATTTTGTTGATTATATATGCAAGGGATCATCAATATAGAAGTTGTACAAATAAGAAAACCATATCATTTAAGGCCAACTCTCTTGAGTTCTGAGAGACATATAGCAAATTCAATTTTGGGAAGATTGAATTCTTGGGAAGCCCCGTCTGAATTAAATAAAAGAGATAATTAGTCTAAAAGAATGGATGCAATCCCAAAAACATCTATTGTCTAATAAATTTGAGTGGGACAACCTAAATTCGATTCTTTGGAGACAATCAAAGAGTTTGGATGTTCTAGAATAACTAAAGGAGCAATGAAACAATTTTCTTCTCAATGTGATTGGAGTATCTCCATTGCGTAGATAAATTATTGATAACAAAGGTTGGGGACTATATAACGACTCTTGCTAAGTAAAAAAGGGGATCTTCCATATAGATTGAAGAACAAATCCGATTTTTCAGGATCAACTATGGAGGAGAATTGGAGAAGACATGTATTGCTAAAAATTATGATTTTTTGTTGGAAATTAATCCATCGAAAGATTCCAATGACTTGGAAATTGAACAAACAAGGAATCCAAGGCCCAACTAGGTTCCCATTGTGCAACTAGAATAAAGAAACACATATGCACATGTTCATGGATTGTGAATATATAAGGAAAGTTTAGAACATAACTTTATCATATCTAGGTACATAGATTGACATGTTCCAAAACTAGAAGGAGATGTTCCACTTTTGAAACAAAAAATATACAGGCGCCTTTCAATCATGAAAACTTTTAGGGGCTAAATTTCATCCATGGGCTAATTTTCCATGTTTTTCGAAAATGATTCACCCAAATTCTATAAGATAAAAGTATTTTACTCTATAAATCACCAAATTTTATAGAAACTAAATAAAATCCTTAAAAGTTTGAAGTTTTTTACAAAAGTATTGCCAAACATTGTATTGCTTCTACTTTAGGAACTTAGTAAGATTCACCTATATTTCTACACTTTAAGATAAGTATAGATCATTAAAATTTTCCTTTTCTTTCAATATAAGATCTTGCTAAAAAGGGTGTGGGTTTATTCCCTCATGTACATGTGTTGGAAGGTTTGGATAGCCATGGTCTTCCATCAAGACATGATTTCCCCAAGAGTAGTGGCATTGTAGGTCCACAACCTTCTCATTGAGGTGATATTGTTAAAAGGGTTGAAATGACAAAGTTCTTCAACTCTAGAGGTTGGGGAAAGACTATGTGTCACTTCCCCTCCCACCCAGGAGGAGAGAACGCGACCCAACTCATCTACTTGAGTTAACCATCTCTGATTCTGCATTCGTATGATGATTCTCGATCCCTATTTTTTTCTTTAAAGATCTACACAAGCAAGAATTACTCCTACTAACATTCTTATCCACGACACCGTCTATAAAATCTATATCTTCCCCAACCATTGAGAGAACAAATGGCTAAGAAAAATCGCAGCGAAAATCAATGGTCATAGTTTGTTCCGCATCCAGAATCAGATCAAGGGCTGAGAATCATCAGGCAGAAAATTAACAGTAAATGGAGCTTCACTTGCAGAATCGGAAACAAATAAAAATTTCACCCTCGCACTCCGCACCCCGCATGCCGCATCCCACATGTGGAATGGATATTACGGGGATCAAAGTTGTGGAATTCAAAATTTACCATAAGTCATTTCCGCATCACGCATCCCGCAAGTTGCAGAAAAGGAATTGCGGAAAGCAAATTTCGCCAAACGACATTTCTGCATCCCGCATCCCGCAAGTTGTGGAAAAGGAATTGTGGAGTCTAAATTTCTGCAAGGTGCATTTTTGCATCCCGCATCCTGCAAGTTGCGGAAAGGGATTTGCAAAAGGGGAAATCTGCGGAAATTTGATCTATTCATGAAAATTTCTAAGTATAACACTGATTTCCAACATCCAGGACATCACCAATCCAACTTATCTAACTTCATACAACTTAGAAAATTCATTGAAGTAATTACACACATAGATGCATCATTCATGAAATATACAGCTAAAACACAACACATTTCATTCAAGCATTCATCATTTCATATTAATTTATAAACAAGTATAGTTGCATGGATTGAAACAAAATAGATACTTATCTTTATCAGAAGCTTGTCTTGCAACCAGCGATGTCACTGCAACGTTCCACCCAATCATAGGCTAGTGTGCTCTTCAATCTCTCAGCAACACTGCCACCCTCGAGCTGAGCATGATTTCCCCAAGGAATAAGGAACACTAGCAGACTTCCCTATAGCCAAGGATACAATAAAACTCAGCCAAGCCAACACAGTTGGGTTTATCAGGCTCTCACAGGTAGTGATTTACACATAACCAAAGTTATACAAGTCACAACCAAGCCAACATATGGGTTTATTAGGCTACTATCCAAGCCATCCTTCCAGTTGTATTTATCAGGCTTACACAGACAATGTTTTACACTTAGCCAAAATTCACATGAGACACAGCCAAGCCAACAGAGTTGGGTTTATCAGGCTACCAAGGAGGTGGAAAGACTGACTGCTAAGCTAGTGAGCTCAATCCCAGAGCTATGGACACCTACACCAGATCTAGCCTGACTTCTAAACATTTACACACCCAACACAAGGAAGCATCTCGTTCTCTGCCACACAGTCCCTTAGGCCATGCCTTCCCTTCCAGTGCTATTCAGGGTATGCAAAGAAGAAACCCAGTCCTCTATATTGGTTTGTGAGGTTCCTTCACACACTGGGTTTATCAAGCAAGTCCAGACTCCATTTCCATTCCCCAAATCAGTTCAAATGAGGATGTACACACATCGATCTCAGTTCTGGGATTAACAAAATGTAACCGAACCAAGGAATACACACACACAACAATTAGAAAACTCTGGGCATTGCCTGAGCCAGAACGACTACTGCAATCATAGGATTGGAAACGTTTTGAGGGTCCTTCAATTCAAAAACACAAACACGGTTCTGGAATGCACATTCCAGAAAAAAGAAAAAAAAAGAAAAAAAAAAACCCAACTATTGGACAAGAAAATCGTAAAAAGGAAAAGCAATTCACAGAACAGGAAAAAATTCATGAAGGATAAAGACTTAGAGTGGTTTTGCTTGTTGCGGGAATGTCAGAATGTCTTGCCAAAATGTTCCCCCGCAGCACAAATTGTGAGGGGAAGGTGAAACGCGACTGCATGAAGGAAAGGCAAGTGTTTTTTTGGTGTTTTCTTGCCCAAGAAAATTTAAGAACGTTTTTCTAGAAATGGGTGCTCTGCCCATTTCGATTTTCTGCCTCCTCTTCCCATCACCCCCCTTATCCTTAGGAAAAAATCATGCCCCCATCTCATTTTGTTGCATTGACATAGCTGGTTGTAGGATTTTAATTAAAAATTTCAAATTTAACATGATGTCCAAACTTATAACGTTCAACTAGCATAAAAACACCATCGACCTAAATCTTAATCGCCGAAACAAAACACTAAATCGATGGTGGAGATTTTTCCTTGAGCTCCACACCATGATTATTTACATCATATTAATTAAATAAAAAACGGGGTCAAAACCAGGGTGTTACATTCCTCTCCCCGTTCAACAGCACTGTCCTCGGTGCTTAACAACCTTGAACAAAAATGCTTTGCTGGCACTACGCTTAGCAATCCGCATAATTGAACAAAAACGGATGTGCCAGTCGCATGGCATTCTCCAACTCCCACGTAGCTTCTTCAGGACCGGAGTGCTCCCATTGCACCTTCACCTTTCCTATTGCTCTGTTCCGGAGCATTGTGACCTTCCTAGCGAGGATGCGCATAGGCTCGATTTGGAACTCTCCCTCTGGGTCCACCTACATCAGTACATCCCAATTTATTACATGGTTAGGATCATGTACATATTTCTTAAGCAAGGAAACATGAAAGACATTATGAGCCCTAGCGCTAGCAGGCAATGCAAGTCTATATGCAACTAGTCCTATTCTTTCAAGCACTTCAAACAACCCACAGTATCTAGAAGACAACTTGGCACAACTCCCAAGCTTCAAGGAAATTTTATTTTCCTTCACCTTAAGGTAAACATGATCCCCAATATTGAACTCTCTGTTCACCCTATGCTTATCTGCATAGCTCTTCTCTCTGTCCTAAGCTACCTTTAGATTCTATCTGATCTTTACAACCTCCTGCTCCATCTCCCTGTGCAATTCTGGACACTGGGTTATCCCAAGTTACTAGCGTTCTACACCTCCTGCCATACCAAGCTTCATATGGACTCATCCCCAAGGATGCTTGTTGTCCATTGTTATAAACAAACTCTACCATGTGTAAATAGTCTTCCCACTTGGATGGTTTTTCCATCACATACATGCGAAGCATGTCTTCCAGCACTTGGTTAACTCTCTCGGTCTGTCCATCAGTCTGAGGATGGTAGGGAGTGTTGAAATTCAACTTTGTTCCCAAGTCTGCAAACAATCCTTTCCAAAAATTAGAAGTGAACTTCACATCTCTGTCAAAGACTATTGCCTTAGGAAATCCATGCAATTTAAAAATTTCTTTCATGAAAATCTTAGCAATGTCATCAGTCTTATACGTAGACTGCACTGGTATAAAATGTGTTTCCTTTGTCAACTTGTCCACCACAACCATGATGGAATCATGTTGTCTCCAAGTTATTGGCAATCCTGTAATAAATTCCATGGAAATAAATTCCCATTTCCATTCTGGAACTGGAAAAGGCTGTAACAAACCCGCTGGGTGTTGATGCTCCACCTTTACCTGTTGACACTTCATGCACCTTGAAATATATTCAACCATGTCCTTCTTCATGCCTGGCCAAAAGTACTGCTTCCTTGCTGTAGCAATTGTCTTCTGATATCCTGGGTGACCAGAATATGGTGTTTGATGGATTTCATCCATAACAACCCTCCTCAATTCTGCTACATTTGGAATATACATTCTACTCTTATAAGTAAGAAGTCCATCCTCTTCTAACTTATAACCTTCATACTTCCTTTCAAGGCTTTGCTGATGTAATTTGTCCTTTACCTATGCATACATTTCAACTTTAGCATTATGATTAAGAATCTGCTATCTCAAATCTGATTAGCAAATGCTAATATATGCCACATGCATCTCTTGTACTTTCCTGCTGAGTGCATTAGCTACCTTATTCTCCTTACCTTTTATGTGCTTGATTTCAAAATCAAGCCCACATAAAAATTTCAGCTATCTAGCTTACCTAGCATTTAGAGTAGGCTGATCAAACAAATATTTCAGACCATAGTGGTCTATCCTTAACTCAAATTTTCTTCCCATCAAGGAATACCTCCACATATTGAGAGCATGTACTATGGCTGGAAGTTCCAGATCATGAGTAGCATAGTTCCTCTCATGCTCCTTCAACTTTCTGGATTCATAGCATATCACGTGGTTGTCTTGCATAAGAACTCCTCCAAGTCCTTGACCACATGCATCCATACATACCACAAAATCTTTCTCTGGGTCTATAACTTTTAATACTGGTGCACTTGTGAGAAGATACTTCAACAGCTGGAAACTTTCTTCGCACTTTGAGGTCCATTCGAACTTTATACCCTTCCTTTGCAAAGAAGTGATAGCATGTGCAGCCTTGGAGAATCCTTCAATGAATCTCCTGTAGTATCCTGCAAGCCCCCATAAAGGATCTTACCTCTGTCACATTCTTTGGAGTAGGCCAATTCTTGATAGCTTCAATCTTGTCAGGGTCCATAGATATACCCTATTCTGAAATAATGTGACCTAAGTACTAAATTCTATCTTTATAGAAGTCACACTTACTCAGCTTTGCATGCAGCTGATGTTCTCTGAGCAATTGCAATGTTAGTCTCAAATGTTCTTCATGCTCTTCTTCATTCTTAAAATAAACAAGAATGTCATCAAGGAAAACAAGAACAAATTTGTCCAAATACCTGCTGAAGACACTATTCATAAGGCACATAAATGTTGTTGGTGCATTCGTGAGACCAAATGGTACCACTACAAACTCATAATGTCCATACCTTATTCTAAAGGTTGTCTTATGGATGTATTCATCCTTGATTCTTACCTAATAGTAACCAGACATAAAGTCAATCTTGGAAAATACCTTTGCTCCTTTCATTTGAACAAAGAGGTCATCAATTCTCGGCAAGGGATATTTGTTCTTCACCGTGACTTTGTTTAGCTATCTATAATCAATACACAATCTAAGTGTACCATCTTTCTTCTTTATAAGCAGAACTGGTGCTCCCCAGGGAGACACACTCGGCCTGATATACTTTTTCTCCAACAATTCTTAGAGTTGCATCTTCAGCTCTAACATTTCTAGTGTACTCATTCTGTAAGGTTCTTTGGACACTGGTGTCGCTCCTGGCACAATATCAATCATGAAATCAATGTCTCTCTTTGGAGGAAGCCCTGGAATCTCATCAGGAAAAACATCTTTGAATTCTTGCAACACGTGATAGTCTTCCAACTTGAGAGTTTCATTCTCTGCTGCATACAACTGACAACCTTTTCTACAAAACTTCTTCAATTGCATAGCTGAAATATGCCTTACAGAAATCACCTCTGGAATGCCTTTTACAACTATTGGGTTCCCTTCTCCATCTATGCATTCAAAACTCTTGTTATAGCAGTCAAGATTCACTCTATGAGCTTCTAACAAGTCCATTCCAATGAGAACATCATAGGAACCGAGTGGTAGAACATTCATATCTACACAAGTGACCAATCCATTCATCACCAATGGACATTTCTCCACCACTTCATTAACTTTTATCTTAGTTCCAGTGGCTAGATGAACTAACCACGACTTGCTATGCTTTGCTTTCCTAAGAGCACAAACCTCCACTACTCTAGGAGTAATATAACTGTGAGTAGAACCAGGGTCAATCAAAATAAAAATAGATTGCTCAACAATCTTACCTGCAACTTCAACCACAGTTGACTAGTGATCTCCCTGGTGGTCTTTTGGTGCTGCATAAATTCTAGGTAAGGCCTTTGCTACTTGTCCCACTGTTTCCGCCTCTTGAATATTGTATTACGGCCTTGCATTCTCATTCTCAAGTGGACAGTACCTGCGCATGTGGGTTCCTCCACATTTCCAACATTGGACTGGTGCTTTGTTCTGTTGTGGATCTCTTGTCTCTTCTCCCCCCACTCTAGCTAGTTGATTCTCAACTTGGGATGGCTGCTTCTGCTGATTCTTGAAGTTAGAAGGTTTGAAACCTTTCTTCCTTTGATCAAACTTCTCTTTCAGCTTGTTCTTCCATGCCTTCTGGTAGTCAAGTTTGCTCTTTCTTTGCTTGTAGCAATACTTAACTTTTCTTATCACCTCTTCCAGAGTTATGGGTTCATAGAACTCAATTCGATATTTGTAGGACTGATGCAATCCACTCAGAAAGCGCTGGATTTTTACCTTCTCATCTTTAATATACCTGACATACCTCAGCAGTTCCAAGAACTTGTTTGCATATTCCTCCATGGTCTGCTTTCCCAATCTCATCTCATGGAATTCTTTGATTTTGTCATCATAGTATTGGTCAGAGAGGTACTTCTACTTAAAATATTTCTGGAATTGTTTCGAGACAATCTTCCTTTCATTTATCTTCTTTACTTTCCTTAAGTGTTCCCACCAAATAGACGCTCTCCCTGTCAAATTAAAAATGGCTACTTGAGCTTTCATATTTCCATAATAGTCTTGTACTTGGAAATATTTTCTTATTCCTAGAATCAAAGCTTCATCATCTTGACCATTCTTTACCTCACCATTGAAGGTAGGCAGCTTTGCCTTCCTGAATTCATCTCATGAGTGGTTTTGGTAACACCTCTTCCTCCTACCCCTGTGAGATGAAGAGCCTGAATCTTTAGTGGATCTTTCATAGTCAGACGACCCACTAGGAGATCTCTTCCTTTTGTTCTCATGAGAGGAAAAACTTGAACCATCAGTGGGTTTTTTAGAGTCAAACGACCCACTAGGAGATCACTTTATTCCTCTAGTAGTGTTATTACTTCCTTCTGGATTTACTGTCTGGTCCCCAGAGTTCATCTTTCTCTGATTGTCTGTCAAACTGTACAATATGGCTGCGTTCAGCTGATTCTGCTCTTCCTGAACCTTAATCAGTCTTTCGTTGTCTACTCTGTAGCTCTATATCTCCACCCTGAGGCTTCCCATGGTGGTTTCACTGTCTAGGGGAGTATCTTGAAACCTTATCCCATTAGACTATGTCTCAGCATTTCCAATTTTGACATTTCCCCCCGTAGCATCTTCCTCATGTGCATTGGGGTCCCGTGCATAATCATTCGTATCGCCTGTACTCATGGCTGAACCAACTATTCAGAAACGTGTTGCCCTTTCTGAAGGTGACTGTAACTCTACAAAAGTGTGTTAGATAACAAAACTGTTAGATATAATCAAAACCAAAATCACTTACCCACTGCCCATGGCATTTTTTCTCTGTTATGCAGCCAATAATACGTTGGAACTATTAACCAAGAGCTCTCTAACTGTCCAACTCGGTCCATCGGGGCCCAATACTGTAACCACTTTTCTTTCTGACCCATCCAGGCCCAACGCTGTAACCTCGCTCTGATACCACACTGTCACGTTCCCTCCCACCCTGGAGGAGAGAACGCGACCCAACTCTTCTACCTGAATTACCCATCTTTGATTCTACATTCATATGATGATTCTCGATCCCTATTTTTTTTCTTTAAAGATCTACACAAGCAAGAATTTTTCCTACTAACATTCTGATCCAGACAGTCTATAAAATCTATATCTTCCCCAACCACTGAGAGATCAAAAGGCTGAGAAAAAGCGTAGCGAAAATCAACGGTCACAGTCTGTTCCGCATCTGAAATCAGATCAACGGTTGAGAATCATCCCGCAGAAAATCAACGGTGTGGGGAGCTTCACTTGCGGAATCGGAAACATATCAAAATTTCACCCTCACACTCTGCACCCCGCATGTCGCATTCTGCATCCCGCATGTGGAATGGCCGTTGTGTAGATAAAAGTTGTGGAATTCAAAATTTACCATAAGTCATTTCTGCATCCCACATCCCGTAAGTTACAAAAAAGGAATTGCGGAAAGTAGATTTCGCCAAAAGACATTTCCGCGCATCCCACAAGTTGCAGAAAAGGAATTGCGGAAAGGAAATTGCGGAGTCCAAACTTCTGCAAGGCGCATTTCCGCATCCCGCAAGTTGCAGAAAGGGATTTGCGGAAGGGAAAATCTACAGAAATTCGATATGTTCATGAAAATTTCTAAGTACAACATTGATTTCCAACATCCAGGCCATCACCAATCCAGTCGATCTAACTTCTTACAACTTAGAAAACTCATTGAAGTAATTACACACATAGATGCATCATTCATGCAATATACAGCTGAAACACGACACATTTCATTCAAGCATTCATCATTTCATATTAATTTATAAACACGTATAGTTGCAGGGATTGAAACACAAGAGATACTAATCTTTATCAGAAGCTTGTCCCGCAACTAGCTATGTTGTTGCAACGTTCCACCCAACCATAGGCCAGTGTGCTCTTCTATCTCTCAGCAACACTACCACCCCTGAGCTGAACATGATTTCCCCAAGGAATAAGGAACACTAGAAGACTTCCCCTTAGCCAAGGATACAATAAAACTCAGCCAAGAAAACACAATTGGGTTTAGCAAGCTCACACAGGCAGTGATTTACACATAGCCAAAGTTTATACAAGTCACATCCAAGCCAACATATGGGTTTATCAGGATACCAGCCAAGCCATCCTTCCAGTTGGATTTATCACGCTTACACAGACAGTGTTTCACACTTAGCCAAAATTCACATGAGACACAGCCAAGCCAACAGAGTTGGGTTTATCAAGCTACCAAGGAGGTGGAAAAATTGACTGCTAAGCTAGCGAGATAAATCCCAGAGCTATGGACACCTACACCGGATATAGCATGACTTCTAAACATTTACACACCCAACACAAGGAAGCATCCCCTTCTCTGCTACACAGTCCCTCAGGCCATGCCTTCCCTTCCAGTTCTATTCAGGGTATGCAAAGAAGAAAACCATCCCTCTAGATTGGTCTATGAGGTTCCTTCACACACTAGGTTTATCAAACAAGTCCAAAATCCATTTCCATTCCCCAAATCATTTCAGATGAGGATGTACACACAACGATCTTAGTTCTTGGATTAACAAAACGTAATAGAACCAAGGAATACACACACACAACAATTAGAAAACTTTGGGCATTTCCTGAGCCAGAATGACTACTGCAATCACAAGATTGGAAACGTTTTGCTGGTCCTTCAATTCAAAAACACAAACACAGTTCTGGCATGTGCATTCCGAAAAAAATCGACAATCAGATAGGAAAATCGTAAAAAGGAAAAACAATTCATAGAACAGGAAAAAATTCCTGAAGGATCAAGACTCAAGACTCAGAGCGTTTTTGCTTGCTGCGGGAATTCTAGAATGTCTTGCCAAAACGTTCCCCCACAGTACAAATCGTGAGGGGAAGGTGAAATGCAACTGCATGAAGGAAAGGCATGCATTTTTTGGTGTTTTCTTTCCCAAGAAAATTTTAAAACGTTTTTCCAGAAATGGGTACTGTGCCATTTCAAATTTCTACCTCCTCTTCCCATCAACACCCCCCCCCCCCCCCCCCCCNATTGACATAGCTGGATGTAGGATTTTAATTAAAATTTGCAAATTTAACATGATGTCTAAACTTATAATGTTTAGCTAGTATAAAAACACTATCGGCCTAAATCTTAATCGCCGAAACAAAACACTAAATCGATGGTGGGGATTTTGCCTTGAGCTCCACACCATGATTATTTACGTCATATTAATTAAATGAAAAACGGGGTCAAAACTGGGGTGTTACACTATGGATAAAGGATTTGATTTTAGTAGGGACAAAACCTCCCAAAATTTAATTTGGCAAACCAAGGAAATTAAGAATGACATAAGAATAAATGGATATGAAATAGAAAGAACCACTCTATTTTATTGGATGGAGTCTCAAAAGGAAATTTGGGGGCGATGGGTGCGGGGTAGGGAGGTCATCCTTCATCCCAAAGGAAAAAAAACAACCTTTACATGGGGTCTAGGTGAGACCACTAACAATTATAAAAATTAGGTAAAATCTTTGGCACTATTGCAAGGATTGATGTGTTGTTCAAGAAAATGGGAATTGTTACCACTCAAACTAGCAACCCCAACTAGGGTATTTTTTAAGGGAAAAATTCCTCCATTTGGCTATTTTTTTACCATAATTTTAAAAATATATTCACCAATTAGCTTAAAAATTTGCCTATTTTTTTACATAAGATATGATTAAATTGATCAAATTCACCAAAAATCTCTAGTTTTAAGTGTATATTATGTGTTTTTTTATTGAATATTCACCTCCATATCTATATGCATGATTTTTTCAATCCAAATAGTCACCTAGAATACTATACATAGGTATAATATTAGAATCCTTTTTGTTCTGTGACAGCAAATGAAAGGTATTTGAACCGAATGCATATGACAGGCTAGTTTTTTTTATTAGTTTAATATGAGAAAGCAAATTTATGAATTGGATATTCATAATTGTTGGGTTGTTACTAGTTGATTCTGGGACAGCTATGTAATTTTTGGTTAATAAGCGACTGATAAAACATGACAATGTAGGGATCCTTAGGGATTCTATTATATGTACAGATGTAATTTTGTTCTTCTATGAAATAAAATTATGAATTTTTTCCGAGGAAAAAAAAAATAGAATCCTTAAAAAATACCATGGCCCCAACAGAATTAGGTTGTGTGGACCAAGGATAGATTTAGTAAGCTCAGGATGGAGTTAAACCCAATGTCACTATAGTATAACCTCTCAACACTTCAAGCAAATCAAAACCCATGGGGAGACCCTAGTCAATGAAACATACATGTAACCACCAACAAACCACAAATACCTTCCATAAGACCTTAATGGCTATGATCAGTTCCTTGTCAAAGTGAAACAATATTAAACAAGACACAATAATCATACGATAATGGAGTTATTCATTGTATCACAAAACTCAGAAAATGCCAGGTCTTTCAAGGAAATTTCACGCTTTTGTAGACAATATCACACTCCCCTAAGCAATGCCTTATAAAGGTGCACTCTCAAGGGAAAGAGGATAACTGCACTAGGGTGCACTTTGAGGGTGAACTAGAAATACCCTAGGAATCACCTAATTTCAATCATTACACATATCATAATGCACTTGATCAAAAGAGGACACCCTATAGGGATTATGATAAAACCCCAAGGATAATTTTTAGGGATGACCAGAAATACGAAATCACATATATATATATATATTTTTAATTTATTTATATTTTTAGGGATTTTCTAGTAGTATACTATTTTTATCTAATTTTTGTATAAAAAAAACATGTAAAAACTTTGATAAAAAAGAGATGGAGAGGTTTGTTAGGATAGGACAATTAGATTCTTGTCTCAAACCATAGGGGTATGAGAGATCGAGGCTAACATCCCTCATCTTAAGATGGTATTTAATAGTTGTAACTAGGGCTAAGCTAGAAACCTCAAGGGTTAGGTGTGAAACCGTAATTAGCGAAAATAGAGAAGTCCAAGGCCCAATAAAACAACAGAGAGATGCTTGGTAGGATTTTATCCTCAAGCAAGTTGATAAAATGCTATAAAACAAACCCTAACTCAGTCCAAAGAAATTCAAGAGCAATTTTAAACTAGGGTTAGGAGATAAAATTACCAACAATAATCAAGAATGAGTAAGGAAGTGCACCTTAGGTCACCGTTGAGCATGAGTTATTACAACTAGTATTAGAATCAACTTGTCATGTGCAAAATCAACCATTAGAATACATTCCATTCATCCTTGAAGCAAAAATAGTCATCCCAAGAGAGGTGCAGATACCTCAGTTGCTCCAATAAACCAAGAGAAAAAGAATAAGTTTCATGTTTGAACCCTTGTCCATATTTTACAAATGAAGTGAGGTTGTCTTATTCACATGAGACAACCATCAACCTCTTACAAATTCAAGCCTATAAAGTTAATGACAAATTATAAAATTTTAGGTTTGTGCACCCATAACATGGGGAGTAAAACAGATAATGACATAAAATAAAAATAGAATAAATATGTAATTAGGCTGCACCAAGTGCAAGGTGAGCCCAAAGGAGGACGTCATGCACCAACTAACCCCAACATATGTTTTCCCTCAATGCCTTTATTTTTTTAACAATGTAGGCCTATTCTTTAAGGAATGGCGTTTATGGGTATAGAGCCCAAAAGTAGGGGTTTTGCATTAAAAGAAGAGGTCCAAGTGGGAAAAATGAGGTGTGCTAAAACACGTATGACAACCCTTATGCACACAATCACCTATACAAAGAAAAATATGAGTGTGTCCATGTGTCCCAATTATTTTCCTTAAGGGAACCACCCACCCACCAGAGCCACAAGGTCGACACCTACTTCAGGTGGAAACCAATGGGACATGCCATGACTTGACCAGAGGTATTTAGCCCCAAAATCAACACTGTACACAAATATTCCAAAAAACTTGGCCTTTACAAAAGAAAAGAGAAACCCTAGACTATGGCACATCTAGATGCAACTCTTCATACACTTTGAGGGATGACAATAAACCAGATATCAAGGACATGGGATTCAATAATTATTCACCGTATGGTTTATTTCTCACTACCACAAGAAACCCACCTAACTAGGTTAGTTTATAGAGCTCAAATAATAGTAGGAAGTTTTTAATACATGGATCCATATCATGTTTTTCAAGCACTCAATTCATTGATGGATAAGAAAACAAATGTAGGTTAAAATCTTCAATCTAGAATGGTGAGATAAAAAGGGGGGTATCATATTGTCTCACCTTACATGAAACAAACAACAACAAATATCCAAAGTATGATGCAAACATACATAAAGGATATATCGTGAGCATTATTAGAAAGTTGTAATGCCACACTAATGGATCCAATTCATTTCTCTCTTCCATATAAATTGGCATGAGAGGTAAGCGATAACTACTCTAACTGATGGAATGCCTTAATGCACGTGGTGTTTTGTCAAGCTCAAATTGGAGGTTATACTTCCTTATATATTTTACTTCTTTCATTTCTCTTTAGAGGAAGAGGATAAAGAAGTGCCAAACAATTTTTACCTCAATGAATGTTTTGAGTCAGTTATTGGTGGTTCACTCAAGCTCAAGATTGCAAATTCTCCAGCTCCTATGGCACTTAGACAAATGCGCATTATGTAAGACTTCCAACTTGTGTATAGGAGTTCGATGGTGTGAGTCAGATTATGTTGAATCCTAAGACTTTCTTTCAATGTATGTGCCGAAACAAGAGGGTTGGAGAAATGAACAAGAGATCATGGAAAATCAAGTGTTTCAAAGACAAATAATAGGGTCAAGCAATTAGGTAGAGAATATCAACCACATATAGATGTAACTGGATATTAGTATGGAAATAAACAATTAGATATTAGAGGAATTTGAGGAGAAAAGTAGAATGCTTCAAGATATAATCTCTTAAATTGGTCATTTTACCACTTGGGATTAATTAGCTCTGACATACGTAAGAGTATGCACAACATTATCTAATATTATTGACAACATATTATATCTTAGGTTGACTTAGAATTGAATTTCATGAAGAATTAACATGATCACCATGCCAATTCAACACCATTTTGCGTTGTTCAAATGTTGAAATTAAAACTTGCTTGCAACATCAGTATTATGTTGTTTGGATGGCACTTCTTTTTCAATGTCTTGAATGTCGAACAAATGTCGGAGAAAATACTCGTTTTCACAACATTATTTGGGATTAACATCATTTAAGAAACATATAAATGACATTACTTCTACATTCGAGGCATCTATTGAGTGATGTCTATCAAGTGGACTAGATATCCCTTAAGCGACTTCTCAAAGATGTTTCTTCCATGTGGCACATGTTGAATAAGAAACATATGTCACATGGAAGTAATGTTGCTTAATAGATGTAAGGGAATCATTCCCTCCACGTGACAAACATCTACTAAGGGATTTTCATTCCATGTGACAAAAGTTTCTTAAGTGGCCTATGTCATGTGATCTAAACATGGATGATGCATAAACAAAATAGGTTGCATAAGAGATAGCATGTCCCTTAAGAGACGTATGTCACATGGACTAAATTTCACTTAAGAGACATTACTTCCATGTGACATACAACACATAAGGGACTCTTGTCATGTGAATCTGAACATTGCTTAAGAGATGCTTATCCATTGTTCCCTCTCTTAAGAGATGTTTATTCATAGTGACCTAAACGAAGTAGGTTGCATAAAAGGTAGGATGTTCTTAAAGGATATCACCATCCTCATACCATATATGATGATTAGAGTG
The DNA here is from genome assembly GCA_001517045.1 of Pseudotsuga menziesii. Taxonomy (NCBI): domain Eukaryota; kingdom Viridiplantae; phylum Streptophyta; class Pinopsida; order Pinales; family Pinaceae; genus Pseudotsuga; species Pseudotsuga menziesii. Next base: position 144,271 of record LPNX010133944.1, read on the forward strand.
GAAAATAAGATATGACTTTGGAAATGTAAACTAGAAAAATGGTAAATAATGGGGGGAGAATCAATGGATTCCATAATGTTGAGGGTTACAATAGGATTATGTGAAGAACCATAAAGAGGCATAGATGGCACTTGGGTCTTCATGAATTGTTTACCTTTAGCAATGGTAAATGTTTCAAGTATAGGGGCCTCTACACCTTTAGTAGAAGAACATGGAGTAGTAGAGGTAAAATAATTATATGCTCTGAAGACAATTGGATCAAGGTTAATAATTTCACATCCATCACTACTAGAAAAGGGTGCAAAGCAATTATAATTCCAAAAATCATTAGTTGTTAGGGAAACTATATTAATCTCTAAAAAATTAGGGTGAGGCTTTAGAGCAAGTGGAAATGGCAACAAAGGAGATCGGGCATAAGAGTTATCACATAAGTGGAATGTTTTGGATAAATTAGAAAATTCTTCTACATCCTAAGGCTTCATGATCGATTACCTCCATAAAATCACATTATATGTACCACCAATAAGAGACTTTTAGATGGATAAAAGAATTCTAAATAAAACTCACTAGCAATAATGTGAAAGACACTAAGTAAAATGGAAAAAGTGAGTATTACCTACATGCATCCATGAGTTGAATGGGGTAGAAATTTGCATAACCATGCCACACATATGTGAAGTACACATAAAATAACTATGAAAAGGTTGAAGTGATCTTCATTTTTTTAAAATTTCTCCTTCATGTCATCTCATTGACTAAACTTGAAAACAAATCAAATCCGTCTCAGTCAAAAGTCATTGTATTTATTTAGAATTATTATTCTAAGGAAAATATGCTTGCATGTAAGCTTATTTAGTATATATAATAAACATTTTATATACTATTAAAATATAAATAACCAAAGTCATTGGGTTTACCGCCAGTCGTTAGTTGCATTTTCATTGGATTTACCACTAGTCGTTAGTTCAAAGATCAATCTACAATATGATACATATTCAAATAGTTAACTTACTAACAACATATGTGGTGATATATTGTCACAATGAACATTATTCTTTTGCCTCACATTATGGCCATGAAGTCATACAATAGCACACGACCACATACACTGTTCACTGCAAAATATATTGTGTCATACATTGTAATTCACCACTCACACAAATATTGTTGCTCTGGTATGAGAGACTTGCATGCAATGATTAAGTCTTTGTCATAAAGATTTAATGAGGAAAGAACTGGCTTAAATTTATATTAACCATAAGTACAAGAAGGACTGCTTGGATGTGAGCTTATTCAGTATATATAATACATTTTTTATGTAACTATTAAAATACATATAACCAAAGTCATTGGATTTACCACCGGTTGTTAGTTTCATTTCCGTTGCACATGAAGACTTGCAGAAATCATGATACATGAATAATTTTATATGGTCAAATGATAAATAAATAGAAATATCAACATGTATGAGACTCTAAAAAGACTAAAGGGGAATACCTATATGATCTTCTCTTGGTTTCGATAATAACCTATTCTTTATTGAATAAGGCCAACCACGTGAAAGCGGAAGCTCATTTGTCCCCTTCCTCACCTCACATCATTTTCAATTCCATATACCCAATCTATGGATTGGAAAACAATTGAAAATAACATGACATCATAAAACATGTAAAATCCATGCATATATAGTATCAAAACAATGTGAGTGGTGAAGAATAGTGTATGTGGTGATATGTTCTCATAGTGAACAATATTCATTTGCATCACATTATTCCCACACAATCCATACAATATCACACTACCACATATATTGTTTACAATAAGAATATATGGCCACATACATTATTCTTCACCACTCACATAAATATTATTGCTTCGGTCATTGGATTTACTACTAGTTGTTATGTGCATTTTCATTGGATTTACCACTAGTCGTTAGTTGTGAGAATCCACTATATGATACATCTTTGAATAGTTAACTTACTAACAATGTATGTGGTGATATGTTCTCACAGTGAACAATATTCATTTTCCTCACATTATGGTAAAAAAATCATACAATATCACACAACCACAAACATTGTCCACTACGAGATCATATCGTGACATACACTATAATTCACCACTCACACAAATATCCTTGCTTTGGAGCAAGAGACCTGCACCCAATGAGTTAGTCTTTGTCATGAATATTTAATGAGGTAAACAATCATTTAAACTTATACTAACCATAAGTATGATAATAACTACTTGCATTTAATCTTATTTAGTATATATAATAATTTTATTTATATAACTATTAAAATATAAATAACCAGATTCATTGGATTTACCTCTAGTCATTAGTTGCATTCTGTTGTCCCTGCAATTAACCTCAAATTACAATAGTCAAGTTGCAATTAACGTCAATGAGCACGCATAACATGAATGAACAACTTATCATAAATGGGGATCTTAGATCAAGAAGATAAGGTTAAGTTGATGCTTATCCATTAAGGCCAACATAGCCATCTGAAGGACTATAATGAAAAACTATTAGAAATAACAAATGGTTTAAGCATCATCTATATATGTTCTATTGAGTTTTTGTTTTTGGTTCAAGGCTAGTTTTAGTTTACTAACTATGAATTCTTTATAATCGAGTTATTTTTCCTTAGTTTACTAACTTTGATCACACTAGGTTGGGACCCTTTATCATGGATTATATCACTACAAACTCTAAGGGAGAATCATTGGAGTTTTTCATTAATGTGATAATTTCCCTTAGAAGGATAATTTATTCTAACCAAATGCAACACCCCTCAATTTTTAGTTACCAATATCTTATTCCCAAGAAAATTTGAGTAGTATGCGAGTATGTGAGATCTAAACTATAACAATAATCTTAATTCTTAGATGACATATAAGCACAAAGAAAAATAATTATTTAAATTCTTTCTTATAAAGTATTTATAATCCAAGTTAGAAAGTCTCTACTCAATTATTGATCTATTTGAGATCTCATTAATGAGATTCTTAGAAAAGATTATATGTGATATTTTTCAAGCCCCCACTCACAAATTGTGATATCATATCATGGTGCAACATATGTTGATTCTTGTTCGATTAACATATATTAAAGATTAATAATGGAATCTTTCTCAAAGTTCTATCATACATATAAGTAAATTCTAATTATGTATATATTCAATGGATATTTTTGAGAGGAGTGTAATTTCCTTAATATATTTTTTTACATATACATAGACCCATAGTTATATCCCTTGAAGTCAATGGGGATCATGTCCCCCTCTTCAAGGAGATAGAACTAGAATAAATGTGATATCAAAGACATGAATGCCTTGGAAATAATGGCAACTTTGATCATATTAGGTTGGGACCCTCAATCATGATTTATATCACTACAAACTCTAAGGGAGAATCATTGGAGTTTCCCATTAATGAGAAAGAATTGGATCTTTTCATCCACTAATGGTCAATTGTTCTACAACCTTATACATATTCTGATAGGATTTCTTTTTCTAATTTATATCTAATTTTCCCTATGATTGTTTCATAAACATATACTTTTTTTAATGTAGATGTGGATACAAAAAATGATTCCCATGTGAGACAAAAAATACACTCATGTGGCACTTCTCCTGATTTTAGCATAGAAGGATGCATAAGTGAGATATGGTCACCATTTTAAGGAATTGTGAATAAGGGGTGGTTCTTGTGTTTAACACTAATTATTAGGGACTTAAGACATAAAATTCATCTCAAGGTTCTCATGGACCACTCGTGGTCCCCTAGGACATCACACATGCCTTAAGTAGAGAATTTTTTTCCTGCAAGTTGAGTATGGTGAAAAATTCCAAGATTTGGTACATTGATGATGGATGATATGGCCTATTATATGGAATATGACAATAATACATGGTCTTAGGCCATATCATTTATCTTTGGGGCCCATGTTTCATGTGTGGGGCTCTAGTGTGTTGAAAGGGAGTTGTAACAGACCCTCATTTACCTACCTAAAATGCCATAAGGTTAATAATTGCCTCCTCTTATGGGAATGAATAAAATTACCTCACATGTGTTATTAAGGGGATATGGTAGAAACGTAAAATAATTATTGCACTACAAATGATCCATGACCAAAGTTATGGAGGACCCAATGAACAACTTGCTTACCACCACTATTCACTAAAATAACAGTTCCATTGGTGGAGACATGAAATCATTATTGATTTGGGGTTAATATTTTTGGGGTGAAACAAGAACCTATTTGAGGTGTTAACATACTCCCTCTATCTAGTGTTGGCATCGTTTATAGTTATAGTGCCATGCCTTATGTGTCATGCATGGGTTACGTGTATGGATTAATCAACCTAACACACCAATCCATTAACATAAAATATCCTAACCCGCTTACTTAGTAACCATAGCTCATCTTAATTTCATATATATATATATATATATATATATGATGCAACATATGTAGTTCCCTTTACAATCATGTAAGCCTTGCATTGGGAAATTTTTTCCTATAAGTGAGATATTGTCACCATTTCTAGGATTGGCACAATAGGTATGATTATTGGTAGTATGTAAGAGATATAGAAGAAATAATTTGAGGTCACTCCTATGTCTCAAAAAAATCATTAGAAATCTATGAGAGCTCAATACTTAAAAACAATAAAATTAATGACAACAACAAGATATTTTACCTCTAAAGAGTTAAACTTCTCATAATGAGGAGAAGAAAAACCATCATTGAAATTGTGCACAATATCTCCACCATCACTTACTCCATACCCACTCCTCCAATCCACCAATACCCTTCTTCAAAGAAAATCAAAGTTTATAAAAATTCATTAAAAACATTAGCTCATCCACAACTAGAATCCTTTCCTCTCTCCTAAACTCTAATTATATTTTTTCTAGGTAGATGGAAGTAGGTGAAAATTTGAAAGAAATGGAGGCGACTTATAGTTATGGTGTCAAAATGTCAAGTGGTGAGTAAGCACAATTTCCCTTACCCTTTTCCTTTATTATCAAATAAAATTAAATCTAATTTTGGTGACTATTAGAAAATTAATGAAAAACATGTGACAATATTAGGCAGCGTGTAAATTATGATCTATGAGTGCAAGTCATGTGATGAAAAAGTTGTCACAAAAGATGGAGTCCATTTCTACTTTACTAGTAAAGAATTTAGTGGTTATGTGTGATTGTAATTCAAAATGTATTTTATAGGCACATGCATACTTATCTAATGAATTAATAGACATGCAAATCTTAAATGTAAATACTAATGGCCCGGATGTGATGTCTAGTGGGGCCAACTGTGGGTTCACAATTGAGGACAATAGGCTCATCATTAAATTTTATGAGAGTTGTATTATACTATAAGTATACATATTTAACAACTAAGAAATTCTTGAGTGTATGCACAATTCCTTAAAATGGTGACCATATATTTGTCATATGATACAGTTTCAAGTGTTATTACTACTACAATTACATATCTCAAATTGTGTTCCTTATTAAGATTGTTGTTCTTATAACTACAATAATGATGTCAATACTCTCTTATGATTGTCTAAAGCAAATAAAATCTCAAATACATTCAATTTTATGCACACTTAACAAGTGGTGGGAATGGAAACAAAATCAATGGAAAGAAGAAAAAAAACATCAATTAGAGCAAAAAGAACTCTTTAAGAATCAAAGTAAATAACATAATGTGAATTTTTATGAATGTTACAATAAAACAATATGACCTACAAAATAGCTATCCCTTGCTTTGTTTGTCAAGATAAGTATCACATAACATGGTAGTAACATAATAATATGGAAACTAAGTGGTGTTGAAACATATAATCCAAATAATAAGCATGTCTACAATTTATTAATAGCAACAAATAAAATTTTAGAACTTAGGAATTCCATGCCACTAAAATCTATTTAGTAATCATCAAAGGTGAATCCTAATCAACTTCTTTCTATAATTTTAACATATTCTAAAAATGGTTGAATGGTGAAAACACTCAACCTTCAAAGTGGCATGAAACGTGTGTCCTAATGTTTGTGAAGGAATTATTATTGCACCATAATCCTTTCATATTTATCCTTTTCAAATGCCATGACTTGGATGTACTCTTTCTCTAAGGATAGTAATCCAAGCCAAATCATTTCCAACAAAATCTACATAATTGAAAATAAAGTTCAGTATTCAATAACTCTATGTAATGGGAGATAGTATAAGAAGGGTTTTGAAACCTATGGGAGTTGCACCATTCCATTGAAAATAAATATTTCCACTTCATGCATTCCATTATATATAATAAAACAAAAATATTTGAACAATCCATGAGGATCAATCTTTAAACTCAACCAAAAAAACTAGACTATATTTAAAAGCCCCAAATTCATCTCCCCAAATTCAATTCTTTAATAATTATGGTAATTATCTCAATAATAAAATATTTACAACTAGAAGATAGAAAAAAATGCAAATAAAGGATTTACTAATCATCATTTTACCAAGCAAAACAAGGGTTTATGAAAATGGGACACTTACTAATGTTCTAGACATTATGGGGTCATCACTATATCCTGTGGGAAAAATATAGGATAGGACACTATGGGATTTTGTGGGTGCACCCTCTACTCGTGGGAACCTATGGGAGCTTGTGACCACATCCTCTATAGGTGTGGGCATGTCTACTACTCTGTGGGACCCCGTACTATACTCGTGGGAATGTGTACTCCCCTATTTTAGTGTGGGGGGCACGTCTACTCCTCCTATACTCCCCTACATGTTTGCTCCCCTACTCCTATATTCCCCTATGTGTATACTCCTTGATTTTAGCATGGGTTGGATTGGTTTTTTATTGGCTTGGGTGTAGGTGAATGTTAAGTGAGTGGACATGGTCGTATGGCCAACTACGCACACACGCACGAGTGTGTTATATTATTTAAGATAATATATAATATATATTATGTATTATAATATATAATATATGAAAATGATAGGGTAGGGGATTGTTATGCGATAGGTGCTTAGGGGTTAAGGATCATCTAGGGTATTTTGGGGTTAGGGGGTTCAGGGGCTAAGAGCTTAGGGGTTAAGGGATTTAGTGGTCAGTTATGGATTTATGAGTTAGAGGGATATGGGTTATCTCAAGTCATCATTATTATCGTCGTCGTCGTCGTCATCATCATCATTGTCAGTGTATTCTTCATTACCATCATGACCATCATCATCATAATCATCATCTTCATCGTCCTCTTCATCATCATTATTATCATGATCATCCTCCTCCTCCTCCTCATCATCCTTATCATCTTCATCCTCATCGGAATCATCATCATCATCTTCATTTTTATCATTGTCATCGTCATCATCATCATTGTCATTGTCATCATTGTTGTTGTCGTCATCGAAATCAATACCCCTATTATCTCTAAATCTAATATGATTTTCATCTTCATTGTTATCATCATCATCACCATCATCATTTCATCATCATCATCATTATCATTCTCATAATCCTCATTGTCATCATCATCATTTTCATCATCATCCCCTATAACCACTAAAATGTGTAACTCCCAACACTTATATCCACGACCCCAAAAAAATTTTGACCCTTAATCCTAACCTTTATTAACCTTTATTAACCCTTAATCATATACCATACAAACCAAATGAGAAACTCTTACAAACCATCTCCATTACCATCATCATCATTGTCATTATTATCGTCGCCATCATCATCACCATCGTCATTGTCAACATCATCATTGCCATTTTCAATGTGATCATCACCTATAGCTCCTAAAACATGTAACCCCCAACAATTCAAGAAAAAAAAAAAAAATTGATGTCATCTTCGTCATCATAATTTCCATCATTATAATAATCATCGTCATCATCTTCATAATCAACATCGTCGTCATTATAATCATCACCATCATCATTGTCTTCTACTTTATTCTTAATAGCATAATTTTTCATTGACATCATCATCTTCTTCATCCCCATCATCATCATCTTCATCATCCCCATCATCATCATCGTCAATGTCTTCATAATCATCATCATCTTCCTTGTCATTGTCATCATGATCGCCATCATAATTTTTGTCATAGTCATCATCATCATTGTCCTAGTCATTTTCACCGTCATCATGATCGTCATCATTATTTTCATCATAGTCATCATCATTAGTGCCATTGTTTTCATCATCATTGTCATCATTTGTGTAATCATCCTCATCATCAATTCCATTGTCGTTGTCATTACACCACTTAATTTGAGTTACATTCTTTCACCATATTTGGTGAGACATACCGAAACTTGGTAACAAGTGAGATGTGATCAGAGAAACAATCAAGTGAAGGAATTGCACCATCTTTCACATCCTCTTCATCTGTTAGCTCTAATAGTGACTCCACCTTTAAATTGGTTTGGGTGTAAAGTATGTAATCCAATGTTTCATGAAATTTTCTTTTGGAATTTTATACAAATTTAGTAAAATGAGTCTCTCATGTTTCACAATTCATTTTTTTACTACGTCCTCCATGGATAGATCACATTAAAAATAAGAAGAGTAAGCACTTCTGAGAGGAAGTGTATGGCTAAACATATTAGCAAACTGCAAAGCACCATTTGGATTATCATAATCCAATATTTATGTGTGGTAGGGATTAATAAACCCTTTTGTAAGAAGTGAGTGGGGAGCACTTCTAGCTAAAGAATTGAAGTCCCCACATAGTACAAGAAGAGCACCATAATTGTTCTCAAGCAACCCCTCCAAATATTTGAGCAAGTACCAAACCTGCCATAACTTTACATCAATGTTTCTTTGATTTGCATGTATATGAGTATTTACAATGCACAAATGTTGATTATTCATTAGAGGAAATTTCAACTCAAAATGGGCCTTTTAACTCTAATTCAAATTCCATGTCATCATGTGTTAGCCAATGAAATTGCTTTAAATTTGAAATATCGTATAGGTCTTAAACAAATTTTTAATATAAATTTGGGGATAGGTATCCATCATCACGTTTTTTCAAGTATTTCTTGTTTTAGGGGTAGCGGGGTCTGTCAAAAGTATGATGAGTGGGTACTCATTGGATGCAGAATTTAATTCCACGTCCAACGAGCTCTCCCGATCGAAATTTGAGTAAAAACACAGGGAGATATGTCAAAATACAAACAAAAAAGTAGTTTTTTTCTTTTCTTCCTCCAAAATTAATAAATATTATCTTATTATTTTAACTATTATTTTATTAATTTTCCTTAGGAGGCCCATTTTGAGTTGAAATTTCCTCTAATGTCCTTTGAATGAAAGGACAACATATAGTGGAATTTTTTCTCTCTAAAAACAAGGACAATATTGACCTAAATCTCCCAAATTGGTCCACTGAGATTCCCAGAAGTTGAATTGACTCCGTCAATAAAATGTTGCACAACCATCAACACTCGAACTATAGAATTATTTCTTCTTTTATTTAAATATTTATTCATATCCATGCTTGGCCAATTCTAGGGAGAAAAAATTACAAAAATGGTTTTGTTGGAGCTCTTGGAGGCAAATGATGTCAACATCACATTGCAATATTTCTTTCAGCAAGTTTTATCGACGGTGATCCCACTTGAGTGCGAAGGAAGGACAATCGGGGTATGGCTCTTCAGTGGCACAAATATCAACCAAAATGTTCTATGTGAGGACCGTGCACTATGGACCTGTGAGGCTTCCAACAAGGTTGTTGCTTCTTTTAAGGTTAATCATTTGATGGCGATGCCATGGAAGTTGGCTCTGCCGAAATGGAATAACAGGCTGAGTATAGAATAATGGCTTCCCTCCACATTCGATAATTAATATGCTACCTACATATTTCATGGTGGGTGTATACAACTTGGGAATTTTTAGATACACAGGATTTTGGAGGTGAATAAGATACCACTTATACAGACCATGTGCATTGCAACAACCGCACATTCTTTTGTGGTCCCTTATCAAATATTCAACACTGACCTAGCTGCCAACAACAAGTTCAATGGAAAGCGTTCTCAAATATTCTACGCCTGCCAAATCCCTAGACCTAGCCCTAGCGCTTTACAAGAGATTTGTTGTCCAATAAAATTTTACAACTAATTATTCATTTGAATATTTTTCCAACAATCTGTATATTTTGAAATTTTGACAAATATTTGTAACTTGGGAATGAATAATAACAATAGCACAAAATCTTTCGGAGCATGACTTTCTGGGGCGACAACAGGAATAGTGATTACTGGAACATTAAATGTTATAGCAACTGACTTTAGAATCATTTTCTTTGCAGGGAGGAAAGAGGGAGAAACAAAAAGATATGCATATGGAATTTACAGCCAAATAAAAGGTAGAGGATGATATCTACGACTTTTTTCAACTATTCATATTTTAAACTTTGGACAAATATTTGTAACTAACCGTGACTAAAAAATGCAACAGTCAAAAAGGCCAACAATACAATACCTAGAATGAAACTCTGACACTCTTTGATGAAATTCTTTCCAATGAAACTATGCCACACCAGATCCAAGAATTTGATTATGCTCTCCAATAAAACTCTCAATTTTTATGCTCTCCAATGAAACTGTGCCACAATTCTCAATACCTCTTGCTATTTAAATAGCTCTCCCATTTTTTTAAACTATGGCATGCATTTTTCTTCCACTAAATTTCCAAACTATAACATGAGATAAAATTAGAGTCGGAACTCCAGTAAAGTTGAGCGTCCTCCTACTATACCTCCAATGCTAGCAGTCAAGATTATGCAAGCCTTCTTGCTATTACGTTTACATTCATAACTTGATCGAATTGCACCATGTCGTATACATGATATCCAGTTGAGCGTGTTTCTCCATGGCCAAATCTACCATAGCGCTCTTATCGCACTGCACATAAGTTGCAGAAGGAGAAAGGGATTTGCAGTGCACGTCAGTTTCTCATTCTTTTTTTAGCCTCGAGACAAATCCAGTCTATCTTCAATATTACATTAAGATGGTAGTAACTTTACTTGTGTTATGTGAATATTTATATTTATTAATTACTATTTTATTTTTATATTTGTTTATTTCAAATTTGGAATAACGATAAAATTAATACTATCTATAATACATTTATTTCATTCTTCTACAATCTAAAAAAATCATAAATATTAATCCACTCCAAATTCTAAAATATAGACACATATAAATAAACTAATCTATAACAATAATTTATAACAGTTATAATTGAACTAATCTATAACCAATTTAATTTATAACCTTTGCAATTAAATTGTCCACAAATAGTCAGCGGGCCACCCATAGTGAGTCTAAACACGGATAAGCCAGACAAGCTTAATCAATTTAGGGATAAAACATGCGTCATTTTATACTAGTGCATGTTTCCTACAACATTTATTGTTTGCAATGTTGACTTCTGAATATGAAATGAAAATGTCAAATATCCTCTGAATTTTTTAGAAAAATGTACACTGAGAGAGACTCAAGAGGATAAAAATGGAGTTATAATTGATAAATTTGAGTTTATATCTATGATTTATAGAATTTTGTATACACTTTAGTTCATTAAATGCAAAATGTGGGTTGTTAATTCATAAATATGGTTAGAGGGAAGGAAGAGAGGCAAAAATCAATTAAAAATGTTGGCAAAAATTTGCTCGATTGAGTTATCAAGCTTGATCCAGTGTTTTTTTATTGTTTAATCAAGCTAATATCTCAATTGAATTATTCCCTTGATCGAATTCTAGTTAACCACACATAAACCCTCAATTGAGGTATTTTCAAAATGCGCACAGAATCAGAATTGAGGATATAAATCTTCGATCAAGCTAATAGCTCTATCAAGAGCTTTAAAAGAAGTTTTTAACCCTCTTTTCAAAAAAAAAAAATACTGCTCTTTTTGCGAGACCTAAACCTTATTCTTGGATGTACTTTTAATGATGGACTTCATACCAATGGATTTGTAAAGGAATCATCTATCCATTAGCATATAATTTATAGGTTTATGAGTTCGCATGACAATTTTTTTCTTCAAAATTTCTTTTGAAATTTACACTTACAAAACCATGTCCACAATTTTGAATAAGCACAAAGAAAAAAAAACAACATAAAAAGTATGCAACAAAAAAAATTCAAAAAATATATACACCCTGGACCAACAAGTGTTCTTCAAAAGGATATTTTTTTGTTTTATTATTATTATTTTGTAACGAGTAAAGAAAAAGTTCACATACACAAACCTATGTATGAAATGCAATTAAAACTTTCCATCACACACACACACATGTATATTTCCATCATAAATTAAGAAAGAAAAACGTGCACCGAGTGCATTTTGTGTAGATTATGTTCATATGTTTTTTTTCAAAATTATGAATTTATCACTAAATTATTTTACATCCACACAAGTCACTGGTAAACTTTTCTTGAGATTTACAAGAACAAGCATATCATTAAATGAAATTTTGGCATATTAAATAATATTATTATTTTAAAAAATAAATAGGTAGAAAGACAACATAATTCCCTACAATTTGTTTTGTTGTGTGTTTGGAATTCACAAGGCATATTATATTAGTTTTGAGGGCTTTGAGTAAAAATTGAATTTTCCCCGTCACTTTTGGCGAAAAACGTGTTACCCATCTTCATGAATTCACCAATTTGTAGGGACAAAAATTAAAATAAACTACATTACTTAAATTTAGTTAGATTCTTCAACCATGTCATTCAGTGAGGTATACCAAAATTTGTAACTAGTGGGATGTGATCAAAGGAATAATCTTGTGAAGGAATTCCACCTTCTTTGACTTGCTCCCTTTCCATTACCTCTAACAACGACTCCACCTTTAAAAAAAAATTCTGAGTGTAAATTATGTAATCCAATGTTCCCTGGAATTTTTACTTGGAATTTGATACAAAATTAACAAAATCTCACAATTCTGATGATATACATCTTACATAGGAAATTGTTTTTTGTTGTTGTGTTATTGTCCTTCAAAATATTAACTCAGCTCAAGTAAATTTAAAAAATTAAAATGAAACCCAGATGTAGGTGCCACTTGTCTAATTGACAGTGTTGGGTGCCTTAGGTCGTGGGATGACAACGTGGCACCCTGCATTCTAGGCCCTTTTTAATCCCCCCCCCCCCCTGCACAAAATTTAAAGTGCATTCATTGCGTGGAGGCTGTCACCCTGGCTAGCGATGGAGAAAGGGTTCAAAAGTTAATACCTCCATCCGACGATGCTCAATCGGTCCTATTGCATGATGGAAGATCCACTTTATAGTTGCATCTGGCGTTGGAAGAGCCACCCCTGTCTTAACTCCCCTTCGATGGCCTCTGAGCTAATTCGTGTGTCCAAAAGGCTTAAGGATTTTGAATGGGAGGCCCCTTGGCTCATTCTCCTTCTCCTGTGTTTCGTGAACAAAGAGTCATCCCAGCTCGGCTCTAGTCTACCCACCTAGTTTTCTTCGAAGACGAGTCTTTACCTGCAATAATAGTCAAGACCTCGGACTCTGGTTATTCGCAAATATTCTTCCCAGCTCAGTTCTGGTCCTCCCACCTAGTTTTCTTTGAAGTCGAGTTTTCATCGCCATCAACAGTCAAGACCGCGGGCTCTCGTTAGTAAGGATTCAAATGTGAACCAACAACATTCTATTCGGTTCACCATGTCGCGACAACGTGGAACCCCTCACCATGGTAGCATTGGTCACAGTGGTGCACAGTGCGCCATGGGAATGATGATGGAAGAAGGTTATGAGACCAGTGTCTCCATGCCTGTGAGAGTTCTGATTTATGAATGGGAAGATCACTTGGTTACTAAGCAATTGGCTAGAGGTAGAGGGGGCATCCAAATTAATAATTATTGGCTTATCAAAAATATGATGTGCACTTTAATGGAGGAAATAGTCAGCAATTGGAACTACACACGTAACTCGATGCTCTCTGTGAAGACCAAGCTGATTGAGCTTGATACCCAACTCAACAGGATGGATGTGACTTCCGCTTGGAAACTCTTAGCCATTAGGATGTGCACTACAAGAAATATTGAAGGAGGATGTGAAAGTGTTATGGGGGGACCGTCAATGTCATTGGATAGGAGCTCGGTTCTTGCGATGGCGACAACGATGAATGCTCCATTCCATGTGCCTTCCACTATCACACCATTGATCAACAAGCGTGTCTGCGAAACTGAGGTACGTGTCCGAAAATATTCTCCTCTTCTTGTTAAGCAGTCGGACAGTAAGGCTAATGAATATTTCCAGGGGAGATGCCCCATCATAGAGGAGATTCCTCCCCCTTAGCTTGTTGCTGATGAAGACCCAAAAGCCGGCTCGGCCCACCACTACTTCCACCTGCTATTTTCAGTTTCTATGTTTTAATTTGCTTTCTAGACTATTGTTTAATGTGTCTTTGAACAATACTAGTATGAATTTTGTGTCTATAGTTTGGCCCCCATCGGTTGATGGGATTTTTTGCCATATTTTTGTAAGACAAGTCCATATTATTGACTAGTTGGGGTGGTGGCTCCTTTGTTTCAAACCACCCCAAAACTATGCCCGTGATGTAAATTTTGATGTAACATTTGTTTCAGTAGTTTAATACAATTTGTAGACTTACAAAAAACAAATTGAAAATTAAAATTATTTTTTAACATGTTGAGCATATTAGAGGTGAAACACCAAAAGGCTATATGTTACAATAGCCAAAAAGTTTCCCTCAAATAGTTGGATGATAAGAATAAATTCTATGTTATAGTATAACTACAATTTACTAATTTACTAATTTTTAGAGATTCATATGTCATTCCAAGTTAGAGTGAGTAGGTCTTTTATTCACATGTGCTAGGAGCAGGAGGTTGGTCATCTGTTGTTAGATATGAAGCAAGAGGAAGGCTTATATATATTATTGTACAAGAAGAACATGATATGGAATATTAAAATCAATTAGATAACACAATGTAGGAAGTAGATGTGTCAATTGAAGAAGTTGAAGAAGTCGATGTTGTAGGTGATTATATTGATGTTGATGTTTCTATGGACAATTCTTTCAATTATTAAGATATTAACTTGGATGAAGAAGAACATTTTTGTTTGTTTTAGTTTCCCATGACTTGATGGACTAGCATGTTTTCTAAGAAACGTGGCACATGGCATCTAAGCCATCAAAATAACCCAGGGGTCACACTCATCCTAGGCCACACCAACCCTTATCATGGCTATATTTTAAGTGTCTCATCTCGTAACACGTTATACAACCTAATCATAACTCTAAATAGTTTTGTTTTTTATAGGGTGCATTTAGTGGCTATTTTTACCCTCAAATAATAAAAAATGGTGTTACTGCTAGCACACCATTTTTGGGGGGATACAATTACAAATTTTTGGAATCATCAGCTAATTTTTTTTATTCACATAAAAAACGAATATTTATTAAAAATGTATAATGTTTTTCAAAAAACTTAAAAATTAAAAAATAATCATAAAATTGATTAAAAAGAAACTATTGAAAAAACTACTAAAAAACTATTAAATAATAATAAAAAAATTATTAAAAAATTTAAAACCTATTATAATAATTTTGAAACACAAATATTACAAAATTTATTTTTTTTATTAAAAAAAAACTCGCGTGCTCCATCCATCCCCTACCACGCCCCCTCCCTTATTTTTTTTATTAAAAAAAAACTCGCGTGCTCCATCCATCCCCTACCACGCCCCCTCCCTCCTCTTGTGCCTTCTCCTTCAGGGGCGAGCGGGGAAAAAATATATTTAGTTTTTTAATAAAAAAAAACATATTTTGAATTTAAAAATTCAATTTTTAATTATTATTATGTTTTTAAAAAGTTCTAATATTTATTTTAACATATATATTATTTTTATATTTTAAGTTTTATTATATAGTTTAAATATATAAATTTTAAATTTGTTTTTATAGTTTTAAAATTTTTAACTTTTTATAAAAGAAAATTATATATTTTTTATAAAATAACTTTATAAAACAATTAGAGAAAAAAGGAGGGGAAGTCATCGTCATGAAGAGGGAAGGCCTTATTTTTCAAGGCCATGGTTTTAAAAATGTTGTAAGGTTAGCACTACTTTTGAATTTAGAGGTTTATTTTAATATTTTTATACCAATGATATTGATTGTTAAGTCTATGTTCTCAAACAAAAATGATAGCCTTTGATAACAAAATAGCATTGGTTTTCTTTTCAAGGGTGGATTTTAAGGTTATTGTTAGCAACAATATGAGTTTTTAAGGAAATGGTTGTAGTTTTAACCTTGAAACAAAAATAATACTATTGGTAGATTTACTTTTTGATTTGAATGTTGATTTTGATGTTTTTGACACACAAAAAATTGTTGTATTTTTTAATATTGTGTAGGAATAGGATCCACCCATATATACCCCCTAGCACTCATTCGATATGAAGTGTTACATATTACACCATGTGTTAATTACCTAATTGCTTATAATTTAAAGGTAATTATAATTACAATTACCATGAATAATTTACAATTACCAATGAATAATTTTATTTTTTTCAAACCTTTAAATTTCTTAATTAAGTATGTAATGTCACTTATATTATTATTAACATTTTATAAATATCTCACTAAATACCATCACACATTTTATTTTATTTTTATAAAATGTCTAATAATATTAAAATAAACTCTCATACACTACCCTTCAAATACTAAAAAATATTCAACAAAATTAAAATTCAATCACATAATTCCAGCTAATAATGTGTGGACATGAAACCATGCTAATATGTTAGTAATGTAGACATAAAACCATATTAATATACTTGTAAAATTTCCTATAGTTTAATTATATATACAACTAACTAAGTGTTTACAAATTAAGAAATAACAATATTATATAATATTTAACGATTACTTCATAATCTTTAAAAATATTTATAATTAACTAGATAATGATATGACTAAATTTATAAAACAGACTTATTAAATTTTCATAAAATAAAGTAATGAGACCATCGATTAAGTCAAACACCCAGTACAGCTGTAAACTTTACTATGTCTCTTTTTTCAGAAAGAAAAAAGCTTTCATTCAGCTGTACACCATGAACAAGTCTCAACTCAACACAGCTGCCAAGGGGGTGATCTAAGTACAAATCCATCAAATACATAATTCCAGTTAGAGACGAAAAGAGAAATCTGTCCCTCTAAACCATATCAACCATGAACATAAGAGCACAGAGCTGCTGTCTAAAAGTGCCCGCTCCAAATCTATCAAAAAAGGTGCTAAAAAAAAAGAAGAACAAGCTCCAAATCTATCAAAAAAGGTGCTAAAAAAAAAGAGAACAAGCTCCAATGCGAAGCTCAAAAGAGCTTGAAAGTGTCATAAAAAGCCAAAAAACCTTCAAAAACTTTACTATATCTCTATGCTGTAACTAAGATACATCCGGCTCTTACATTGTGATATGCTTGTGACCTAGGAATAGGATAGGTGGCACCTCTATGGAGCTATTAGTTTTCATGTGTACGTAGTAAAAAGACACTAAAAATTTTACGATTTTGTCCATAGTTAACGATTGAATTTTAGATATAATGGAATTTGTATTTTACTCCGGCAAAGAGAAGTAAAAAGTGAAAGTAAGTATGTATATATATATATATATATATATATATATATCTGGATCACCGCTGAGGGCAGCTCAGATCGCGTGGGATATTAGCAACCACAGACTCAGATCAATGTCTTGAAAAATAAGTGATCTGTGAGGGTAAATCTGACCACAGTCATCTTATTTACGTTGGGATCTTCCAGAAAATAAATAAATGCATGAACTCTGTTACCGGAAGTGAGCCTCCTCGATTTGCTGATCAGAACACTCTTAAGTGAGCTTATTCTTGTTGTAAAGATTTTGAAGCATGTTTACCCTTTCATGTTGTAAAAATTAAAATATGTTTACTCTTTTATGTTGTAAAAACAAAAATGTGAAGCATGTTTACCCTTTCATGTTGTAAAAATTAAAATATGTTTACTCTTTTATGTTGTAAAAACAAAAATGTGTAGATGGTTTTTATAATAAAAGTTAGGTTGCATATTATATAAATAAAAATGCACAAATTAAATGATTAATTATGATGATGATGATGATGATGATGGTTAACATCCCCTGAGACCAAACTTTGGTCTATCGGACCTAAAGAAGAGAATTAATTAGTTTGCTTTAAAGTTATATTTCTATGCTCAAAGAGCTTGGAAAGAAGCGTCCCGAGCTTACTATAATTTTGACAGGGTAAAAGGCTAGAAATGTCGGTATTGCAACAAATATTATGAAACTGGGATCTAATGTGGGTGTACGCAGGGCACTCTAAGAGGAAGTGATTTTCATCTTCAATGTTCTTACTCTCACATTATAAATGGTTTAGGAAGGAAAACATAAATTGTATAAATGGTTTAATTATTTTTATTCAATTTTAAAATAAAATATTGAAATACGATTTAATTAAACATTAGACAACAAAATACAAAAAAAAAGTCAAATCTTTTGTGAAGTAACAATACATTTTGAATGACAAAAAAAAGAATAAATTGTATTACTTAAATTCAGTTACATTCTTCCACTATCTCATTTGGTGAGATATACAAGTGGTATGTGATCACACTCAGGTGACGGAAGTGCACCATATTTCACCTCCTCTTCATGAGTTAGCTATAACAGTGACTCCACCTTTAAATTTGTTTGGGTGTAAAGTATGTAATCCAATGTTCCCTGAAATTTCCGCTTGGAATTTGATACAAAGTTAGTAAAATGAGGTTCTCTTGTCTCACAACTCATTTTTAAACTATGTCCTATATGGATAGATCACATTCAAAATAAGAGGAGTAAGCACTTTTGAGGGAAAGTGTATGGCTAAACATATTAGAAAACTGTAAATAACCAATTGGATTATCATAATCCAAAAATTCTGTGTGGTAAGGATTGATAAACCCTTTTGTAAGAAGTGAGTGGGGAGCACTTCCAGATAAAGAATTGAAGTCCCCACATAGTACCATCGGAGCACCATAATATTTCTCAACCAACCCCTCCAAATATTTGAGCAAGTACCAAACCTACCATAGATTTACATTGTTGTTTCTTTGTTTCACATGTATATGCATGTTTGCAATACACAAACGTTGATTGGTTCCTTTGAATGAAAGGACGACATATTGTGCAATGTTTTCTCTCTAAAATTGAGGACAATATTGCCCTAACTCTCCCAAATTGATCCATTGAGATTCTCAGAAGTCGAATTGACTCTATCTATAAAAAGTTGCAGAACCATCAATGGTCGGACTATAGAATTATCTTTGCTTATGTTTAAAGATTCCTTCATAACCGTGCCTAGCCAATTCTAGGTAAAAAAATTCAGCAAATTGATTTTGTTGGAGCTCTTGGAGGCAAACGATGTCAACATCACACGGCAATATTTCTCTCAATAAGTTTTCTCGGTGGTGCTCCCTCTTGAGTGTGAAGGAAGGACAATTGGGGTACTAATCTTCAGTGGCACAGATGTCAGCCAACACATTGTATGTGAGGACTGTGAACTGTGGACCGGTGAGGCTTCCAACAATGTTGTTGTTGATTTTAAGGTTAATAATTTGACGGGGATTCCATGGAAGCTGGATCTGCAGAAATGGAATAACATGCCAAGTATAGAATAATGCCTTCCCTCCACATTCAAGAAGTAATATGCTGCCTACATCTTTCATGGTGGGCGTATAAAACTTGGACGTTTTTAGATACACACGATTTTGGAGGTGATTAATGAGATGTCATTTATACAAACCATGTGCATTGCAACAACCCCACATTCTTCTGTAATCCCTTTTCAAATCTAATGGGAAGCGTTCTCAAATCATATATGCCTGCCATATCCAATAGCACTAGCCCTTTACCAGAGATCTGTTGTACAATGAAATTTTGCAACTAATGAGTCATTTGAAGCGTTTTCCAACAATCTATATATTTTAAAGTTTACACAAATATTTGTAACGTGGGAACGAATAATAACAATAGTACAATATATTTCTTTTAGAGCATATTTTATGGGGGCAATAGCATGAATAGTGATTACAGGAACATTAAATGCTAGCAAGTGATTTCGGAATTATTTTCTTTGGAAGTAGGCAAGACGGAGAAAAAAACAATTATGCAGATGGCATTTACAGCCAAATAAAAGGTAGAGGACGATATCTACAGGTTTTTTCAAATATTCATATTTTAAACTTTGGACAACCATTTGTAACTAACCGTGACTAAAAAAACGCAACAATGGAAAAGGCCAACAGTACAACACCTGTAATGAAACTCTGGTACTCACTAATGAGAGTTTTCCAATGAAACTATGCCACACCATATCCAAAAACTTGATTCTGCTCTCCAATAAAATTCTCAACTCTCCAATAAAACTGTGCCATAATTGTTATTTGAATAACTCTCCCATTTTTCCCACCATCCCATTTTTTCAAACTATGACATGCATTTTTTTCCAACTATTTTTCGAAATTCAAAACTATAACATGTGAGCAAATTAGAGTCTAACTCCAGTAAAGTTGAGTGTCTTCCTACTATACCTCCAATGCTAACAGTCTAGATTATGGAGCCCTTCTTCCTCTTAAGTTTAGGTTCATAACTTGGTCTAATTGCTCCATGTAGTGTACATAATATCCAGCTGAGTCAGTTGCTCATTTTTTTTTGCATTAAGACAAATCCAGTCTATCTTTAATATTACATTAAGATAGAGGTAACTTGACTTGTGTTATGCTAATATTTATATTTATCAATTACTATTTTATTTTATTTTTATGTGTTTATTTTAATTGTAAAATAATCATAAAATGAATATATGTATAATCCATTTATTTCATTGTTTTATAATCTAAACAATCATAAATATTAATCTTTTTTAAATTCTAAAATATAAACATTTATAAATAAACTAGTTTATAATAATTATACTTAAATTAATCTATAACAAGTTTAATTCATAACCTTTGCAATTAAACTATTCACAAATAGTTTGTTAGTTTTGTACCTATGGAAGTGTTCAAGTAGATGACTTTAGCCTTTAGTCACCTAGTGAAGGAAAATAAAGTAAACTTGCATTAAATGACTTAAAAAGCATTTAATGTGACTTTAGGACATTAAAGTCACTTTTTGATAAATTTAAGTGGATGAGGGAAATTAACTTTTTAGAAATAAAAAGTGTGCATTTAATTTACACCATTGATCTAATTCATTCGTAGCCATTGAATTAAGATCTCTTCACCTACCTAGGGTTGAGAAACAAAAACCAAGCAAAAGGCAAAAATGAATTCATTCTTGTGAGAGTGAATGACAGAGAGCTGAAGAAGAGAGAAGGGCACGAAAATCAAGACAGCACGCTGAAGGGTTTTGGTGGGCACGATTTTTGAGATAGTCGTTTATTATTTACACAAATCCCAAGGTTGTACGGACTGCATTTAATGTGGGCACGAGCTTTGAGGAGTTGTACGACCTCATTTATTGCAGGCACAAAATTGAGACTTTGGTACGGCTGTATTTATTGTGCACAGAAATCGAGGAGATGTATAGTTGCATTTATTACAGACCGTACTGTATGGATTCGACATAGTTTTCGAGGGCAAAGTTGGGCACAAATTTCAAGGGAGGTATAGGCACGCATTTCGAGGAAGCGGGCAGTAATTTCCATGCACATCTTTCGAGGTGTACGGCATCATTTAATGATGTCTGTATAGTACGGATTTTCGACTGAGATTGGCATGAAAATTGAGGACATAATCTTGTTGATTTTGCACAGAAATCGAGGCTAAGTAAGTTGTTGTTTTTGACACGTTTTTCAAGAAATGTAATGCACAGAAATCGAGGCAGCTTATGCACGAAAAACGAGACAGTCTGCTAGTTAAGATAAGTTGGATTTTGACTGTAAATGCTTGTCTGATTTTTCTTGAAGATAATAATAATAAAAACTCTCTCTCTCTCTGACTGGTTTTCCCCTAGTGGGTTTTTCCAGGGCCATTGGCCAAAAATTCTAGTGTTCTGTGTGATTAAATGGCGTGCTTATTTCTATTTCTTGTCACTGAAAAAAGTTTGTTTACAGCAGTGTTTTAAGTCTGAAAATTTTGTTTATTTCCAAAACTTTATTTTTCTGAGAATGTCATCAACTGTGATATAAAATTTTACTTGAAACCAGTGGCTAAAAACTAGCAAAAATCTACATGGTATCAAAGCGGGTTGTGGCAGAAAATTAAATCTTAGCAGTGAAACAATCATTTCCAGAATTCGGAAAAACCTTTGTGACAATAGTACTTTTTGCTGAAGTTTGTTCTTTGAGAAAAATGACTTACATGGGGTTGAGAACTGAGGATAGGTTGGATGGGGCAGCGAACTTTGTCTCATGGAAAGCCCGGATTTTACTTGTGCTGAATGAGAATGAGTTGTGGGAAGAAGTAGTTAGAAACACTACAGCAAATCCCATTACTATTCCTCCTTCTACTGATGCAGTGTTACTTGCAGCTTTTAATAAGAAGGATATTAAAGCCATGAGGATATATATGTTGTTAAAGACCATGTTATTCCTCACATTTCAGCGAAGGATCATGCACATGAGGTGTGGTCTGCTTTGACCGGCTTGTTTGAGAGTACTAATCAAAACAGGAAGATGGTGCTTAGGGAGAAGTTGAAAAACATCAAGATGGTCAAAGGAGAGGTGTTTATGGCCTGTCTTACTAGGATCTCTTAGGTGAGAGATGAGCTTGCAGCTGTGGGGGTGGTGGTTACTGGTTCTGAGTTAGTGCGGACAACCCTGAATGGGGTGATTGCACCTAGGACTGTGTTTGTTAAGGGGTTGGTGGCCAGAGAGAACTTACCATCTTGGGACAGGGTCTGTGATGACTTTGTTCAGGAGGATTCTCGTAGGGGTTTCTTGCAGTGCAGTGGTTCTACTAGTAGGGGAGATAAGGAGGGTGTGGCATTGACAACAAAAGGGAAGAAGAAGAGCAAGAAGGGTGGGGACAAGCAGCAGTAGGATGGGTAGAAGAAGGATATGAGCACTGTGAAGTGCTTTGCATGTCACAAGATGGGACAATATGTTGTCATGTGTCCGAACAAGAAGAAGAAGAAGCAGCAGACAGCCACTTCAGCTGAGATCGATGATTTTGCAGCACGATTTCAGAGTGAGTTTTCACTATGCACTGGGCATATTGAGAGAGAGAGAGAGAGAGAGAGAGAGAGAGCATCCATTCTCACTAGTGCAGATGTTGACAGATAGAGGGATTTTTCCTGTGTGACAGACCATTCTTACAGTGCATCTACTTCCAGCACTTGGTACATAGATAGCGGAGCCTCGAGTCACATGATAGGTGCTCGTGAGATGTTCTTCGAGCTTTCACAGGCAAAGACAAATGTGGAGGTTGTGTTGGGATGACTCAGTAGTCAATGTAGTTGGACATGGCACCATTACATTTTATAGGGATTCCATGAGTCCCATGGTATTGTGGGATGTATTATATGTACCTGGGATGAAGAAGAACCTAGTGTCAGTTTCCACGATCGAGGATCAGGGTCTTGTGGTGTCTTTCCTAGATGCACATGTGCATATGTTTCCCAATACTACAGGACCATCTGCTTCAATTGCCATTGGAGTGAGATGTGGGAAACTGTATAGGCTCTTGTTTCAGTCGCAACATGCTTTAGCACATAGCAACAGCAGTGAGTTGTGTGAGCTTTGACATAGGAGGATGGTTCACTTGCATCATCCATCCTTGGGGTTGTTGAGACACATGGTGGCAGGTTTATCGGAGTTCAGCACAGGGCAGAGTGATGTGTGCAGGGGGTGTGCTTTGGGAAAGTACACCAAGACTGCTTTTTCGAGCAATGATAGTAGGTCAGCTAATACTCTTGACTTGATACATTCAGACTTATGCAGACCTATGTCTTTTGTGTCCTTGAGAGGATACGAGTATTATGTGAGTTTCATTGATGACCATTCCAAGAAGACCTAGATCTACTTTTTGAACAGAAAGAAGTCTGAGGAAGTCTTGCAGAGGTTCCAAGAGTTCAAAGATCTTGTGGAGAGCCAAACAAGGAGGAAGATCCGAGTCTTGAGATTGGGTAACAGGGGTGAGTATACCTCTATGGAGTTTGATGGATTTTCCAAATAGGAGGGGATCAAGAAACAGTTCATAGTTCCATATACTCCAAAGCAGAATGGAGTAGCAGAGAGGAAGAACAGGTCCATTGTTGGAGCACCCCGAGCTATGCTACATGACCAGTCACTTCCTTTCTTTCTCTGGGATGAGGCTTCCAACATCGTTGTATACCTTCAGAACAGGAGTCCCCATCGAGCAGTGGGGAATATGACACCTGAGGAGTGCTTTTCAGGTAAGAAGGATGAAGTTGGCCATTTTTGCATAATCGGTAGTCTGACTTACTCTCATGTCCCTTCAGAGAAGAGGACAAAGTTGGAGTCCACTGCAGACAAGGGCATATTTGTGGGTTATGCTGAGGAGCGGGCCTTCAGGAAGTCAAGAGAGTCAGAGCAAGGAGAGCAGCAGGTCCCTGCACCTCAGGTTGTGGCACAAGTTCCATCTACGCAGCAGTTAGGATCACAGGTTTCTGGGGTTACAGGACCACAGAGTGTTGGCATAGGTTCACCAGGTTTAGTGGTTAGGCCAGTAGGGTCTTCGGGGACAAGTGATGGGTCTACTATTACAGGTACACCTTACACTAGATCGAGATTGAGATCAGGATTACAGGGTACACCTGGTGTTGGCACACCAGCTTCAGGTTCACAGGTGACTGGGGTTTCTAGCTCTGGTAGTTCTTTGGATGAGGACAGGCCATTGTGGGAAGAACCTTCAGGGAAGAAGAAGCCTAAGTGGTTTCGGGAGACCTTGAGGATCCCTTAAAGGCTGGGATACCCAAGGATGAGGTGAGAACCATCAAGATGCCTGATAGATTGGGCATGTTGTTGGTGGTTAGTACATGAGATTCTGAGCCTTCTACTTTTGAGGAGACCTTCCAGCATTCGGTATGGCGAGATTCCATGATGGATGAGTACCATCCCATCATGAAGAATGATGTATGGGAGATTGTTCCGAGACCTGAGGGGAAGTCAGTGGTGACTTCTCGTTGGATTTACAAGCTGAAGCATGCGGCATATGGGAGTGTGGAGAAGTACAAGGCCAGGATAGTAGCGCGGGGGTTTTCACAAGTTGGGGGCATTTATTATGATGAGACTTTTGCGCCAATTGCTCAATATACCTCTATCAAGAGATTGATCTCCATTGCAGCGGAAAGGGGTTGGAAGATCCATTAGATGGATGTGAAGACCACATTTCTCAATGGGATCATACAGGAGGAGATTTACATTGAGCAGCCTCAGGGATTTGAGATACATGACAGAGAGACACATGTATGCAGGTTGAAGAAGGCCCTTTACGAGCGGACGCAAGCTTCAAGAGTTTGGTACTTCATGATTGATTCTTACTTGCTGAGTATGGGGTTTCAGATGAGTGAAGCAGATCTGAATCTCTACTTCATCATGGTTGGAGATGATCTGCTTGTTCTTCTACTATATGTTGATGACTTGTTTATCATAGGGAGAGAGAGACCCATTGCAGCTTGCAAGAAGGATCTTGCAACAGAGTACGAGATGGTTGATATTGGGTTGATGCATTATTTTTTGGGATTAGAGGTTTGGCAGAAGCCTGGACATATTTTCCTGGGGCAGGGAAAGTATGCGGTTGATATTTTGAGGAGATTCAGGATGGAGGATTGCAGGCCTATGTCGACGCCTATGATCACCAACTGGAAGAAGCTTCATGCTTATGAGGGAGAGTTGGCGGATCCTACTTTGTACCGTCAGCTTATCGGGTCATTGATGTATTTGGTTAACACTCGGCCAGATATGTGTTTTGCAGTGAACACTCTTGGCCAGTTCATGGTTGAGCCTAGGAGTGTGCATTGGGTCACTGCAAAACATGTGTTGTGCTATCTTTCAGGGACAGTGGATTTTGGTTTGGACTACAGGAGGTCAGAGGGGATCATATTTGTTGGCTATATAGATTCAGATTGGGAAGGTAGTGTGGCACACTGGAAGAGCACTTCCAGATGTTGTTTTAGTTTGGGCTCGGCCGCAGTGTCGTGGTTCATTCGAAAGCAGAAGTCTATTACATTGAGTACTGCAGAGGCCGAGTATATAGCAGATAGTTTGGCCAGCTGCGAGGCCTTGTGGCTTCACAAGTTGCTGGTAAATCTATTTGGTTAGGAGCTTAGCCCTACGAGGATTTACTGTGACAATCAGAGTTGCATCCATCTCTCTAAGAATCTGGTTTTCCATGACAGGTCAAAGCACATTGAGATTAGGTATCATTTCATCCGAGACTATGTTCAGAGAGGGGCAGTGATGCTTCAGTACATTTCCACAGATGAGAAGGTAGCAGACATTCTGTCAAAGTCTTTGGGGAGGGGCAAGCTTGTCTTCTTTAGAGACAAGTTGCGAGTGGTGCAGAACACCTTCCTCGGTAAGAGGGAGTGTTAATTTTGTACCTAGGGAATTGTTCCCCTAGGTGACTTTAGCCTTTAGTCACCTAGTGAAGGGAAATAAAGTGAACTTGCATTAAATGACTTTAAAAAGCATTTAATGTGACTTTAGGACATTAAAGTCACTTTTTGATCAATTTAAGTCGGTGAGGGAAATTAACTTTTTAGAAATAAAAAGCGTGCATTTAATTTCCACCATTGATCTAATTCATTCCTAGCCATTGGATTAAGATCTCTTCACCTACCTAGGGTTGAGAAGCAAAAACCAAGCAAAAGGCAAAAATGAATTCATTCTTGTGAGAGTGAACGAGAGAGAGCTGAAGAAGAGAAAAGGGCACGAAATCGAGACATCCTGCTGAAGGGTTTTTGGCGGGCACAATTTTCGAGACAGTCATTTATTATTTGCACAAATCCTGAGGTTGTACGGACTGCATTTATTGTGGGCACGAGTTTCGAGGAGTTGTACGGCCTCATTTATTGCATGCACAAAATTGAGGCAATGTGGTACGACCGCATTTATTATGCACAAAAATCAAGGAGTTGTACGGTTGCATTTATTGCATACCATATTGTACAGATTCAACACAGTTTTCGAGGGCAAAGTTGGGCACAAATTTTGAGGAAGCTACAGCCATGCATTTTGAGGAAGTATGCAGTAATTTCCATGCACATTTTTCGAGTTGTATGACAACACTTAATGGTGTCCGTACAGTACAGATTTTCTGCTAAGATTGGCACAAAAATCGAGGACATAATCTTGCTGGTTCTGTACAGAAATCGAGGCTGAGTTTGTTGTTGTTCTGGCATGATTTTTGAGAAATGTAATGCACAGAAATCGAGGCAGCTTATGCACGAAAGACGGGACAATCTGCTGGTTGAGATAAGTTCGATTTTGACTGTAAATGCTTGCCTTATTTTTCCTGAAGATAATAATAATAAAAACTCTCTCTCTCTCTCTCTCTCTCTCTCTCTCTCTCTCTCTCTCTCTCTCTCTCTCTCTCTCTGACTGATTTTCCCCTAGTGGTTTTTCCCAGGGCCATTGGCCAAAAATTCTAGTGTTTTGTGTGATTAAATGGCGTGCTAATTTCTATTTCCCGTCACTGAAAAAGTTTGTTTACAGCAGTGTTTTAAGTCTGAAAATTTTGTTTATTTCCATAACTTTATTTTCTTGAAAATGTGATAAACTGTGATATAAAATTTTACTTGAAACCGGTGGCTGAAAACTAGCAAAAATCTACATGGCTAGCCCATTCATTAATTTATAACCTTTGCAATTAAATTGTTCACAAATGGCTAGCCCATTCATATTTGGTATAGGTTCAATTAAAACATAACTTAATCAATTTAGGGATTTAAACAGAGCACTAAGTTTTTATGTGCATATAGTGTACTGTGTCAGATATGCCAACAAATGAGGCTCTGAACCAATTATGTCTGTTGTTTCTTGAGTAACTTCGGAAGTGTTCAATCCAGGAAGTAATGATTTAAAAACGTTTTAGTTTGGTGATTAATACAAAATCATTTTTTAAAAATTTATAGTTTGGTGATTAATATAAGATCATTTAAAAAAAAATATTTTATCGATTATTGATTGTATTATACTTTATCTTACTAGTTGATGTTTTTTAAATACTTATAAGGACATGGCATATATAAATATATATATATGTATTGTTAAGTAATATAAAAAAAAAAAAATCAGTAGTTTATTGCAAAGATACACAAAACATACACAACATAGCGAATAAACTAAAATGAAAGTAAAAGCTGGCCACCCTTCCCTACAACTAATGTTGCGCCCCAACCCTACGAAAATCCATGATTCCGAAAGATGAAAGTAATTATAGAAGATCATGTTTAGTTCTATTCCCCATGCAATATATGTAGACGTTAATTTCAGATGCGGACTATGGGTTTGAATATGTTGCTGCAGTTGATGCGGACATATTTTATATATATATATATATAAAGTTATGTATGTTACACATCTCCCCCATACTATGGTGCGCACCTGGCTACTCGCATGCAATGTTCTTGTATGTTCTTCAAGTTTCAAATAATCATTTAATTATAGCTATAAAAATATTTTCGTAAACTCCTTATGTATTGGGCATATGAGTATATATTCATTTTGTATAGTGGATTTTCACGTAAACATTTATAACTTATAATAAATTTAAAATGTATTATGTATTGTCATACTTTGGTTTCTATGTTTTAAAGTATTGGTTTCTATGTTTTAAAGTATGCTTCTATGTTTTAACATTGGGGTATTTTATTGGGTATTTACTTCAATTACATTCAATAATTTTGTAAGGATGTTTTTAGTCCATAGTGATATGTTTTTTCCTTGTCCACCTAAATAAATCAGACAATAATATGTGGATGACACTCTATCTGGATGACCAACTTTGCGGAGCCATTCTTGTTAAAGTTGGACTTATTAAGTCAAACAAAAAAAGATACTCATACTCAAACTTGAAAACTTTGTGATTGTCTCTTTTATGACAAACTTATCTACAACACATCATGGCCAAAACTCCTCAAACATGTAGAGATTGCATTGAAATAATTAAAGAAGCAAAATGTTTATTCCAAGATTGTAGGCGTCGTGCATGTGTATCAAAATTCATGAAAGGATTGTGTGTTGGTGTGATAGTATTCCTCAAACATGTAGATATTGAGTTGAAGTAATTAATGAAGAAAATATTTAAGCCAAGATTACAAGAATTGTGAGTATGTATCAAAATTGACAAAAATATTGGTGTTGTTGTGATGTCAAACATGTAGAGATTGAGTTGGAATAATTAAAGAGGTAAAATATTTAAGACAAAGTTACAAGCATCGTGGGTGTGAATCAAAATTGAATAAAGCTCTTGGTGGTGTGATGGTATTCACACATGTAGAAGTTGTAGAAATTGTGTTGGAATAATTAAAGAAGCAACATCTCTAAAGCAAAAATTACAATCGTTGTGGGTGTGTATCAAAATCAACAAAGGATTTAGTGTCACTATGATGATTGTCCCAAATTTAATAATAGTGATTAATTTATACTATGTTAATAATGGAAGACTCAAAATGTTATCTTTCTATGTTTCACCTTAAAAAATGTTGGCATGGATTCTTATATATAAATAATGATAATTAAGTAATCAATCAATTTTATAGTTTATTTTTGTTGGTATTTTAATTCATCTTTCTTTCTAAATAAATGATATGTGGGGAATAAATTTTTCTAGGAAGAAAGTCTTTGAAATAATATGGGATTGGATTTAATATTAACATGGATTGATTTTTTAAGTAGGTAACTTAATGCACGATAAAGTTTGTATGCTAAGTATGTTGATTGAGTTTAATGCACAATTAAGTTTGTATGCTAAGTATGTTCATAGAGATATATAAATTTGTCTTATACTCAGATGTTATATAGTATTGAGATGTTATATAGTGTTTTGCTTTAGAATAAGATTGTGAGGAATGGTAAATGAACATTTGTTATTTATGTGAAGATAACTACTTATAGATTCTCTTTAATGCACATATCTATTAAATTAAGAGAACATCGTTGTGGAATATCTTGTTTTGAGAAGAATGTTGAATGTTTAGATGATCAAGACATATTTAGAAATATCCAAGGGGCTGGTGGGGGGACTTTGGTAACCAAAATACATATCAACTATGTAATCCAATCATAGTGTGTGCAAAGGTTGTAATGTCTTGATCACATTAATGAAGTAAAAGTTAGTACAACAATGTGGTATACTAATTAACCATGGTAAAAGATATTGTGAAGCTTAGTCAAAAGAAGTACATATTATTTTCCTAATTAGAGAAGTAAATTCTAAAATTAATCCTCTGTTTGGAGCATCCCCTATATCTAAGGAGTTATATCAATTCGGAAGTAATGATATTACTGATCTCAATATGTGTTTGTTGTTGATGTTTGAGTAGAATCAGAGATGCTTGAACTTTAAAACTTTTATCAAGCAATTTCAACACTTATGAATTTCATAAATCAACAACATATGAATCTTTAGATCATAGACATATGAATATTTATATCAGCCACATATGAATC
The DNA here is from genome assembly GCA_001517045.1 of Pseudotsuga menziesii. NCBI lineage: Eukaryota > Viridiplantae > Streptophyta > Pinopsida > Pinales > Pinaceae > Pseudotsuga > Pseudotsuga menziesii. Next base: position 174,973 of record LPNX010133944.1, read on the forward strand.
TCAGAAATAAATCATACACATAAATCAACTCCATAAACCATCCATATAAATCAATCAACCATGAGAGACAATATATACCCTTGGAAAACCCTCCAAACACGGAGGATGAAAAACTCAACAATTCTTTGAGTATGATAGATAGATTTGTAGAGAATGGTCTACAACACATAAAGAGATTGCCTGATTAGAGATATCACCTCAGCATTAGAGAAGAGAGATCTAATGCAACCCTGCAAAAACAATTGTATGCAACTATAATGAACTTGCCATATTGGACCAACCGAATCCTGTTGTCCGTTAGTCGAATCCGACTATCATTTTAATAATGAATATGAATAATAATAATATATTGGATGAAGGATAAAATGTACAATAAGCTCGCCTTTTATATGGCTTGAGCCAACATAGTGAAGGGTTACACCCTTTCACTAGTAACATAATAGTCTAATTAATATTGTATTTTATATTTGTTACATTGCCACTCCCTTTAAGGAAGCTTTGTCCTCAAAGCTTAAGTATTTTCCTAGTGTCGTTCTTTGATCTAACTCGGTGTCGGTATTAGAATCATACGAGGTCTCTTGTGTAGAGACTTGCACTTTCTTTCCATTGATGATTTTGCACTGTATTGTCTCAGTGTTCCTACATTTATGACCAGGGGTCCAATCATCACTGCATCGACGACATATGTTTTTCTTCCTTTTCTTTTTATTATCAGAGTAACCGTTAAATGACTTTGATCTATTTTCCATTTCATAGGCGTATGATTGAGGTTTGTGGCATTGATGGCTGGGAGACCAAGTATCTGCAAAGTACCTACATTGTGTCTCTTTTTCTTGTCGATAATGGATATCGCCTTTTGTTTTTATTCCTTCCAATTTGCATTCTGCGGCTTTTGCTTTACGTCTTGCTACTTCTACGTTATGTATGTCATGTAACTTTAACTCTTTTTGGAGGTGTGGTTTAAGACCTCCTAAATAGGTTTTCAGTCTTTGCTTGTCAGACAACCCAAATACTCGTGTTGATAAGGATTCCCATTGATGAGTGAATTCCTCAATGTTTCCAACTTGTTGTAGTCTGGTAAGTTTACTGAAAAATTCATCTTCTTTGATTCCTTGAAACCTATTAAAAAATCATTTTTGAACAAGTTCCAGGTGTAGGTAAAATTATCTCTGTTCCACCATAAGTACCAATTATAGGCGTACCCTTCCATATGCATTGACACATATTTCACCTTCTCCTCGTTAGATTGAATGTTGTAAATGTCGAAGTATTCTTCTACTTTGTTTAACCAAGCAACGCATTGGTCTTCACTCCCATTGTATTTCGACAACTCTATTTTTGCCTTAGGTGGGTACACTTTGTAAGGACGACGTTGATTTCCTTTTGCCTTATGGTTTGATGGTGGCTCGGAACTAATGGACGATGAAAGTGACATATCTGAATTGCTTCGTTGTTGGCGGCGATTTTTAGTTTTTCTTTTCTCTACTATTTTACTTATAGCGTCTATTTTGTTGTTTAATCATGCCTCCATATCTGGCAGTACTTGTGTTTCTATCTCTTGCTTAAGCATCGCATTGTTAATCTTTATTTCTTTTTGCAATTCTTCTTGATTCTTTGCGAGTGTTTCCTGGGTGGCAACATGAAATGAGGCATCTAGCATGTGTGGACTGTTGACTTGGCCCGGACTGGGTATGAGCCTTTGTAACATCTCGATTGATGTATTATGGTTATGTGTCATGGTGCTCATGTTCAGTGTTAAGGTGTTTATGTTTTGCGTTATGGTACTCATTTTGTCATCCACGTCTTTTTGTTTTTCGTCCAGGATGTCAAGTTTGTCGTCGAGCCCTCTTTCTAGTAGCAAAACAATATCGTTTTTTAGTAATGTATTGTTATTTTGCATCTTTTCCTTCAAGCCTTCTTGGTTAGCGACAAGGGATTTTATGTCCTTCTCCATTTTTTCGATCTTCTCTTTCAATTCCTCCATGGTCTTGGACCTTGTATACGGAGGTGTGTATTTTGGCGCTATTTTGGCTTTTGAGGTGAAATTGAATAATAATATATTAATTAATTAATTAATTAATTAATATTAATATTATTATATTTTTCATAACCTATATTTTGTATATAGTTTTTATTTTATTTTATTTTTTTAAACAAATATAATAATAAAAAATATAATATTTGATTTTTAACTATATATATAATATTTGTTATATAGTTTTTTTTAAAATAAATATTATAATATAATAATATATTATTATTATATATAAGATTTAATTTTTATAAAAATTGTTTTTATTTTCTTTTGCAGGCTTAGCGCTCCCGTGGAGGAGGAGAGTTGGTGTTTTAGGGTTGATGGTGATGAGGCGTGAGGCAACAAGTTCTAGATGGGAGGAGATGGGGGTAGGCTACGAGCAGGCGGTGTGAGTAGGCTGCGAGCAAGCAGAGGAGTAGGCTAGGCGCAAGCAGGTAGGAGAGGAGCTCAGGGAGCTGGGTCGGTGTGAAGGAACGAATCGTGAAGGAGGAGGTGGTAGTGCGGAGGTGGCACGATGATGCATAATGGTGAATGGAGGACGGAGGGTGCAACAGAGGAGGCGGTGGTGCACAAGATAAGGAGCGTGGAAGAGGGAAGAGGAGCGTGGGATGGTGAAGCAGGTGTGCAGAGTGGCTACGATTGGGAGTGGAGCTTGAGGAGAGAAGAGAGGGACAAGTGGGATGGACGCACGGGTGTGGGATAGGAGTGGGCGAGATAGAAGTGAAGTGGGGAGCAGTGATAGGAGAAATGAGCAACGACACGGAGATGATATGCAGGAGGGAGGAAAGAGAATCACGGGAGGATGATACAAGACGCGGGGGAAGAGAACGCATGCGAGAGACAGAAATGCGATGGCAGTCAGGATCTTAACGGCAGTGATTGTACATAGATGTCAACGGGCTTGGATATGGTTGGAAGGGAGCAGGTGCGCAGAGGCTGGAGGGGCGAGGTTATGGAGAGCAGATGGGGAGATGCAAAGGGAGCGATGAGGGAGGTATGAGGTATGGGTGAAATGGAGCAGCAGAAAAATAAAAAACTGATGAGTCGAGTCTGAGCTAGTTGATGAGCCGAGTCCGAGCTGGTTGATGAGCTGAGTCCGAGCTCAAAGTGCAGGAGCAAATCCGCTCTGATACCAAATGGAGCAATCGAATCCGGTTGTCTGTTAGTCGAATCCGACTACATTTTAATAGTGAATATGAATAATAATAATATATTGATGATGGATAAAATGTACAATAAGATCGCCTTTTATGTGGCTTGAGCCAACATAGTGAAGGGTTACACCCTTTCACTAGTAACCTAATAGTCTAATTAATATTGTATTTTATATTTGTTACATATATTCCTATAATATTAATAACAATCCAAAAACCCTAGCATGTTGAAGGTAGTGCATAGGAGGCTCAGTAAAGACACTAAGAGCACCACATAGCGCGTTCACAAGGAGGAGCTAACTGGAACTTCCTCCATGCAAACATTAGCGCCCTTCCTTTCCTCAATTAGCTTTAATTGAATGTTCATTGTCTTGAACTGAAAGTGAACTAACTTGAAATGAATGTTAACTGGCTTCAATTGAATGTTAACTTACTTGAACTGAATGTTAACTTACTTGAACTAAATGTTAACTAAATTGAACTGAATATAACACTACAACAAATCATCCTTTTGGGGGTGGTTTTGGCTTGAGATAGTTTTGCTAACCCACCCCCCCCCAAAAAAAATAGGTCTTTGGGGGTGGTTCTTAGCCCCCCCTCCCCACCCAAAAAAAAGACTTGAGATTTTGACTTTTTGGGGCGGTTTTTCAAAAATCGCCCCCAAATGTCCAATTCCGAGGACTTTTAGCGGGGGGGGGGGGGGGGGGGGGGGTTAGAAAGAGCCCCCCTAAAGGTGTTTTTTAATGCGGTTTTTAGAACACCCTCCCCCACACCCAATGTCACAAGAATTAGACTTTTGGGGGTAGTTTTTTAAACACCTCCCCCAAAAGTTTAGTTCCCATGACTTTTAGGGGGTTTTAGAAAGACCCCCTAAAGGTGTTTTTGAAGGCGGTTTTTAGAACCCCCTTCCCCCCCACCGAAAAAAAAAGTCATGAGAATTAAAATTTTGGGGGTAATTTTTCAAAAACCACCCCCAGAAGTCCAGTTCCCAAGCCTTTGTGGGGGGGGGGGGGTAGAAAGACCCCCCTTAAAGGTGATTTTGAAGGCAGTTTTTAGAAAACCCTAGTAAAAAGTCACAAGAATTAGAATTTTGGGGGCGGGTTTTTTCAAACCGCCCACAAAAGTTCGATTTTCATGACGTTTGGAGGAGTTTTTTAAAGACGCCCCTTAAAGATATTTTTCAAGGTAATTTAAAAAAAAAACCTCTAAAAGTCTCGAGAATTGAACTTTTGGCAGTGGTTTGTAAAAATCCTCCTCCAATTTTTAAATTCTCATGACGTTTAGAGGGGGTTTTAGAAAGACCACCCCTAAATATATGTTTCAAGGCGTTTTCTAAAAATCTCGCCTAGAAGTCAAAAGATGTTACTTTTGGAGGTCGTGTTTTAAAGACCATTTCCCATTGCCAGAAGTTCAATTCTCGTGACTTTTTTTTTTTGGGGGGGGGGGGTTAATAAGGACTTCCCCTAAATATAATTTTCAAGTATGTTCTCAATATCCATCCTCTCTAAGAGTAATGCAATTTACCAATGATTACCCTATAATTGACCCATAATTACCCCAGTTAACCACTGGTAGCGCATAAATGACCCCTACTTGACCACTAATTACCCTAAATAATCCATGCTAACCACCAATTAACCCTTCATAACCTCTAAATGTTCCCTACTTTTTTAGAAGGAAAACCTCATGGAGAAACCCAAGGGATTCCTCTAAACATTCATAGATGCCAGATTCCCTAGTAAGCCCATCGATGTAGACTAGTGTGCCTCACACATAAGGATTCGAAATGGGAACATGCCACCATGAACCTAAATAAATGCCCAACATCATGAGAAACTTTGGTTTATCTAATCCTTGGGCTTAAATGGCACCTACTTACCCATAATTGACCCATAATTACCCCTAGTTAACCAATAATTGACCCCTATTTACCACTTATTAACCCCTAATTAACCACTTATTAACCCCTAATTACCACAACTCATTACCCAATAATTACCACTAAATGACCCTTAATGAATCGTAATTGACAACAAATTACCCTTAAATGATCACTAATCAACCCTTAGTTACCCTTCATTTACCCATAATTACCCATAAACGACCCCTAACTCTAGGTGGGGCCCGAGTCCATCACATAAGCCTTATAGAGGGAATTTTTTGGCCTACGAGTGGGATATAGTGGCCATTTTGGGATGTATAACACCATGATTTGTTTTTTTACTACCAGGCCATGGTTTGGGATTAAACTCTATGGACTAAGTTCATATAGTTTCCTTTAGGTTTCACGGGTCATGTGTAGTGCCCCAAACAACCACACATGCGCTATACATGAAATATTTAACGTATGAGTGAGATATGTTCATCATTTTGAGAATTAACATACCTATTATGGTTCTTCATGCCCATGACATGGTCTAGGGATAAAAGGCAAGGCACTAGTCCATAACATATATCTCTATGGGGCTCACATGCCAAGTTTTGTCACTTCATGCATCACACATGCCCATAATACATAATCTTTGGCCTCTAGGTTTGATATAATGGTGATTCAAGTTTTGGGAGGCGTGATATGTTTCTTGGGGATAAGGGCATAGTTTGGTGCAAAAACCTAGGTTCTAAATCCATGGAATCTATCTCTAAGCCCTACTGCCATGTGTGGGGCCATAAGCCACAACATAGGCCATGCATAGGTAATCTTTGGCATGTGAGTAATATGTGGTGTCACATTTAAAGGATTAGTACACCAAGGATGGTCCTAAAGACCCAAGTCATGGTCCATGGTGAAGATTCAAACTTTTAGTCCATAACATGTGGCTTTTGAGTTCTATATAGGCCATCCATGAGGCCCTATCCCATGTTTTCCCTATGACATGGATATGGTGACAATTTTTAGGTTTGTCACATCATGGGTGCTTCTTGGTCACTAATCCATGGTTTGATACCGAAACCCATGTTGTTGGGATAAAACATTTGTCTATGGGGCTCATGGTCTTTCCATAGTAACCCACATTATTGCATAGGGCCTGTGTAGGGAATCCTTATCCTACATGTGATATGACCACCATATTGAGTAGGGGCACACTAGGAATGGATCTTGAGGAGCATTCCACGATATAAGGAAAAATCTAAGACCTTATGTTGTCATGGTCCATGTGTAGGGCCCTACGCATTATTACTTTACCTTACAAGTGAGATATGGTAGCCATTTCAATATTTGTAACATTGATCATGATGGTTCTTCTGGCCTATACCATGGCTTGTGAACTAAATCTAGGGTCTAATTCCACATTGATTTTCTATGGAGTTGATGGTCCATGCATGTTAACCTAGACTACCACATAAGAACTATGTATGGAATCTCTAGCCTACAAGTAACATTAATTCCCTTTGTGGCTCACGAGTGATGCATTGTAAGGCCTTAAGACATCCCATAATCTCCATAGAGGGAATATTCTTTCAACTACAGGTGGGATATGTTGGTGGTTTATGGTGTCGTTCATTATACTGAAGACCTCAGAGAGTCCTTTAGGGCCTAAAGCATGGGTTTCATCCCTAACCATTGTTAAGTCCTTGAGACCCATCAATGCAACATTTACGAGTGTGGATTAGGTGGACCATTTATGTGTGTGAGTTAGGTGTAAGTCCTTAAGACCCATGAATTCAAAATAATGATTTAACAATTGGAAGTGGTAATGGTTTACCCAACATGGTTGGTGAAGGTAACGTTAATCATAGCCCCAATAATGAGAGCGCACATAATGATTATATGGAAAATCATTGTTCTAATGATTACCATGCACATGTATAAGAAAAAAGAACGTTGAACCTAATGTAAGAGAGATTCTAAATTCCATTAATATGGGCACTAATGGAGAACCTCATGATAACAATATTCTGCATATGACAAGGACACCAAGTTTACTCGGGTACACGATGCTCCATATTGCAAGATTTGTTATCCCTTCTTAACTTAAAAGTTGTCCATGGATGGACAAGCAATAGTTTCACTGACCTTCTACAGTAAGTGTATTTTTTAACTAAATGGAAATTTCAAGTTTATTCTCAATAAAATTTTATTCACAGAGGTTGAACAAGAGAACGAGAGACTCATCAATAGTCACACTTGCTTGGAACATTGTTTGAAAACATATACATGATGTATTGAAACGATTGACACTAAATTGATCAATGGGTTTAAAAGGGATTTGAGTCTTGATTCTATAAAACTCTCTGGATTGTTTGAAATCAGCCTTAGATTGGCCAATATTTATGAATAAAACATACACTGATTATATTTATCCTAAGTCCATTTTTTTGTGATATATGGATATTGTTGTTTTTGCATGTTATGGGCATCCTTCCCTGCACAAAGTGGTATATGAGAAAAAATCTATTTCCTAAAGTTACGTTTGATCCTCGTATTTGGTCTTTAAAACCATAAGTGAAGGTTTCCAACCTCAACGAGAAGAGGCATTGTGTGACTATGGTGTATGGTAATCAAATCAAGGGTTGCCACAAAGATTGGAGCTATCATACTACTGAGGAGAACAACTTAGATAGATGAGGATTCAAGGCAATTAAGAAATGTCGTGGGAATGATTGGAAGGTGTTTACGAGTGAAAAAATGCATAGAGACAATAAGAGAGAGGTTTTATGTTGATTCTAGAGAGTCAACAAACATGTGCATTTGACTTATGATGAACATGAAGAGTCAAAAGATGAGTTAAAAGAAAAGAAAACCTATGCATTTGGCTTATGATGAACATGAAGAGTTCGAAGATGAGTTAACTTATCGAATGTAAATAGAGGATAAAGGAAACTTATCCTAGAAACCTCATAAGATTGAAGGGATCAAGAATGATTAAGAATTCAAATTTGTGGACATGCAATGATTGCTTGCTTACTGCAGAAGGGATTCCAAGAAGAGGCTCTTCACTTAGTCAAAGATGAGTAAGCAGATAGAGGTATAAGTCAAACACAAATCCTATGATACGTCATGATAAACAAATAATCAAATATTTAACCCTATGTTGTTAGTTTAGTACAAGGGAATGTTACAAGCAAGGGGGATCTGATCATTATCTTGTACTACTTCATATGGAGAAGCAACACTGTAAACCTACCAATCCTTTCAAATTCAATCGCAGTTGACTAGAAGAAGAGGATTTCCAATAATTGGTTAAGAAGGAATGGATAGGGTATGATGTTCCAACTACGCGAAAAAAGGGGACGGTTTCCTCAGTGTCCAAAGTTCCAACTCCGCGAAAAAATCCAACAGAGGGGAACGGCTGGGCTTCAAGCCTGCAACCGTATCAAAGTCTGCCACCCATTAACTTCAGTAGCGCTTCTAGTCACCCAAAAAGGAGATGCTAACTTTTCCTACCTTTACTTACAAGCATCCACTTGTTACCCACCCTTTATTTATTGCACTTGCCTCAATTTTTTCTTTCAGGTTGTTACACTGTACTTGTACTTAGTGCATCTTCAGGTGTACCCCAGGGAGAAAGGGTCAATTTTTTGACCAAGAGGGATGTTATTGAGCAATAGTGGTCATGGTTGGATCCTTTGGTCCTCCATTAAGGTTACTATGGCTTAATGGCCCTTAAGGGTTGATTATTGGGTCTCATGGCTCCATATCCTGCTTCGCACTCTAGTGGCCTCTGCTTCAGCTACAAGACACCTGTCTTCAGTCGTAACCATTTCGTACACACTCCTGGCCCTTCAATATTTCAATCAGTGGGTCCTTGCTCTCCCTGGCCATCTTTCCTCAGAGGAAGACATCCTTCATGCTAGGTCGTTTCTGTGCTTTGAAGAGGGCGTTGAGGGATTTTATAGCATTGTAGGGTTAGATGGGGCCTAACGCCTTCCCTCGAGCTCACTTGTGCCTTTAGTTTGGAGTGATTCTCTTATTTGAGCTTGTTTTGACACCTAGGAATGTAAAAGATGGCTTACCTCAAATACCCTAGGTAGCTTAACTAGCTTATCTCAAGCCTACCCTAGATTATATTTTATTATAATTTCTTTTTAATCTTGAGTTTGACTAATTATAATTTGGAATTAACTAAGGCATGTCGTTCTCCATTTTATGTGTGTGTAGATCTCCTCACTTTTTCATTTTCAAATCAGAATTGTATAAATCAATATGCACTTGTTTTGTTTGGGTAAACTGTGGCAAAGCAAGGCGGGGTGCTTATTGCTTCCTATTATGATCTTTGAACAAAAACGAAAACTCAAAAATCCAAGCCGAGAGGAGCCGTACCTTTCAACGAAGCCGAGCCGAGTTCTTGAGCTCCATATTGTTTTCATCTTCTATCTGTAGCCATCCATCTTCGTTCATTTAAACAATTCACCGAAATAATCGAAGATCTACATTTCCATGTAAATATATTTACACACAAAAGATTTCTTAAGTTGTACCTTACCGAAGTTTCATATTCCTCTCCCAAAAGAATGAATTTGAAGCAGGCCTGGAATTTAACGTTCCACAAAACGTTTTTTCATTTTTACACGTATTTGACAGGTGGAAATTTTTTTAACACGTCAACATCTACGTCCTCCAAAATTTTCAAACTGTCAATTTGACGTCTACTAATATTTATCAGATGTCAAAATTTATAGTACTTGCATTCTACAGAGGCAGCATGGCCCTCGCCGGGCTGCTATAATATAGCCTATCCTATACAATTTTAGTAATTACTCTCCTACAAGGTGTTGGGCCCGCTTCTGTAGTTCTAATAATTTCCCTTGGCCATTGTGCTGGACTGCGCTTCAAAATATTTAGTTTTTAGCGCACATAATATAATACTTAATACTTCTCAGCTACCCAAGCTACAGCCCAATGCGAATCTCATTCAAAGCAAGCCCTACCTTATCAATCGACGAAAAATATTAACCTCCAGTCTGGACAAAGGAAGAAACAAAATGAATATAATACTTAATACTTCTCAGTTACCCCAGCTACAGCCCAATGCGAATCTCATTCAGAGCAAGCCCTGCTTTATCAATCAATGGAAAATATTAACCTCCATTTTGGACAAAGGAAGAAACAAAACGAAGACTGAATAAATCTTGATACACCATGTGGCATTATAATATTTCACTGGATTTACGCTCTTTGCTTGTGACCCCTGATTGCACTATTGCATTTGCAGTAGACCATGGAGAAGTGATGGGAAAAAACAGTCAAATCCATCTAGCACAAAGCTTAATAGGGTTTTTCAGATGCCATTTTCTCGACAGAATCGGTAAGCTTTGCCTCAGTTTAAGAAAAAAATCTCTAATAAAAACTTGATTTTTTTCAATTCACTTCATAGCTGTCTTCACCCTAGAGCAATGACTTCACTGGAAATTTATGAAAATTGCTTTTAATATCTGAAATACTTAAGTAGTTTGAAATGTGATGCTTGAATTTCTGTGTTTTGCTATTAAGTAATTATGTCAATGTGACAGTCAAAGCAAGAAAAATATCTTCTTTCATTCAGTAAATGATGCATAAAGCTTGGGATTGAGGCCAAAGGTCTCTGCTACAACTTTAAACCTATGTTACAATAGAGAACGTTCGTTTCTATGTCTTAACCAACAAATACCATTTAACATTGATATAAGTAGAAAATATTGGTTGTTTGATGTCTGTCTTCCAGCTAGATTAGCCCTGGGCTCTCTAGGTTTAACGAGCCTTTGGATTTTTCCCGTTTGAATCTATGAAGTTTTTTTTTATCATTTTAAAATTTGCTTGTTGTGTTGTTGCATATTTTGAGAGTGGTAAATTTTTATGCAAATTTTTTAATCACACTTAAGTATAACATAAAAAAATATTTGATAGGCATAAAAAAATATTTGACAGGCACCTGATTGCCTAGAACGTAAAATGACAGGCACCAAAAACTCGAAAACGTCACCAAATTTTCAGATGACAGGCACTGGAAATTTGAAATTCCAGGCCTGATTTGAAGTTTTATGTGTTGTCCTTGCCATTACACAGGCTGGTCTGGTTTTTCACCAGGACAGACAGCACAGGTCCGGACAGAGGAATGAGTAGAACCCTTACGCGTGTGTAGGAGATGAGTAGAACCCTGACGGACGGACTAGACCAATATTTCAATTTTCACTTTTATCTCGGAGGACAGGACTGATCGTATTAGAGAGTATGTAATGTCCCACGGATTACACACTTGGGCTAAGCAACCAAACAATTTATGAGATACCACTGAGTTGCTGGCCTAAGCAAATTTCGTTTCATTTTTTATACAACTTTAAAAAGGAGCTAGAGAGAGCTCTTAATGGCTTCAAACCCTATGTTCAAGGTAAAATAAGTTACATCAAACTTTTAAATAGGAACAAAAGTGAAAATAAGTTAAATCAAATTTTTAAATAGCAACAAAAATGAAAATAAGTTTCCTCCAAAAGGTTTTTGTACATAAAGTTTTTAAATTTGAAAACATTCGGTGAATAAGTCAATGTTTTTGCCTCGGTCATTTGAATGCCAATGGAATCTTACAAAGCAAAAAAAGTCCAAACATCCAAGGGGCATAGTTATAGGATTTTTCCGAGTTTTAGGTAGCTTTAGAGAACCTCGAAACCCCTGGACGTGAAGGAAATATACCTTTGAAACTAAGACCTGGACGTGGAGAGACTATACCTTTGAAATTGAAACTTGAACTATGTGAGACATCATAATTTGCACAAGTGACACCATTTTTCCTGTCGACCATTCGTGTGGGTCCTCTTATAATCTCATGTATTGAAGATCATTGAATGGCCAAATAAGGTTGACAGGTGAAAAAAAACATTTTGTTTCAAGTTTTTAATATCCCAAGTCAATCTTTGTATCGAATATCGATAGTATATAGTTAGGATGTCCATTAGTAGTTTGTTGCTTAATTTTCATGGCGTAATGGTTGCAGAAGCCAACCCCCTTCCGCGCACATATTGTAGCTCAGGGGGCACAAGTTTTGATAGATGTTAGAATTCCATTGAATTTCTATTACCTTTTCTCTTCACTACACGTAAAGGCAAAGGCATGGTGCCCTTTGCTCCTTGCGGATCCCAAAACCAACACAATGGAATGTGGAGGCCCTCTGAGTCGTAAGCTTTGATATATGAAATTGAAAATTACAATCCAACGAACACAAAGTCATTTTCTTATTGTTACATTTCTTATCAAAATAACTAATCTAAATATGACTATTCATTAGACTCCCGTAAACCTTTCTTCAACCTTCAAATTTGCATAAGTTTTCTTTCTTTTTCAAGTTCTACAACTTCGGTTAGCTCCATTAGTAGAGCTCATTGTCAGATAAAACTTTTTTCAAAAATGGTGGCGCTCTGGCTTGCTGACTTTTTAAATCCCAACAAGACTTCAAATCACCCACGTGTTTTTCAGTTCAATGTCTTTCTGGCTCACAGAGTTTGGGTTTTCAGATGTCCAAGTGTCTGGTGGACCTACACAGTTGTGTTTTAGATGATATGCATGACCGCCAAGCGTCCCATAAAAACTGTGGAAGTAGTCAGTTAGAACGATACAAATATGTATGACAAACTATTAAAGTTGGCTAAAAGATGTTGCTGAGAGCTCTTTGCCCATCAACTTTGGCGTTGGACAGAAATCATCATTATTAATGATTTATTGCAGCAATCTTCTGTAAGTATTGATGATTGGATACATAATTATCATGTGGGGAAATGAATGATGTTTGCTGATTATCATGAAGACGATGCATTTGGCGGTATTCAAATGAGGATGTTGTAACTTGTTGATACTGAAGCTTCTCTCTTAGAACATAGTATACTGATGATGAAGTCCTTGAATCTCATATGGATTTGCTCGAACAAACATCCCAACTCTTCTCTACCTTCCTGGATTCTAATGAAGAATTTAAGGCTTCTACAGGTGTCAGGGAGCGCAGTAGAAATATTATGGCAAGATGAATCATAGGTAAATAGAAATCCGTTGTGTTAAAGTTTGTATGTTTAGTTCATATTAAAATCGACATATGTAAATATATAACTTATGGTACATGTAAACATTTTGTAGGCATCTTGGAATCAATACACAAAGAAATTGCCCGTCTCATGGCCATCAAACCCGAATCCAAACAGGACAGAAAAGCCTAGGTATTTTCATACAAGTATCTATAGAGCATGCATTACCTACACGCGTCAATCTATGAATCGATGAGACTTTATCCGCCGGTCCTCTTGGACTCCAAGCATGCTCTCCACAACAACGTTCTACCTGACGGGACTATCGTGCGCAGAGGCACTCGAGTGACTTACCACCCATACGCCATGGGTCGTAGGGATGCCATCTGGGATACTGAATGCCTCAAATTTAAACCAAAAAGATCATTGAACAAGGATGGGCATTTTATCCCGCAGAGTCCCTTCAAATTCGCAGTCTTCCAAGGCGGTGCACGGGTCTGTCTGGGCAAAGTTATGGCGTTTATTCAGATGAAATATGTTGCGGGAACTGTTGTTTCTATGTTCAGATTGGAGCGCCTGGTTGAATATTAGGCTATGGGAAATCCAAAGCTCATTCACAACTTTACTGCGTGCATGAAGGGTGGTTTTCCTGTTCTGCTTGAAAAGATGAAGGTTGATTGCTAGCCTTAGTATCCCCATCATAACTTCATTCAGTTCAGTCTTTTTCACTTCTAAAAATACACTAATAAAATAAAAGAGATCCAAATACCATCAATTATACTTTAAGCTTTTAACTCACATTTATTATTATCCTTGAAAAAATTAAAATATAAATCCCCTATCTTTTCCTAGAAACAAAATTTCAATTAGGTTCTGAAAAAATTAAAATATAAATCCCCTATTTGCTCCTTGAAACAAAATTTCAATTAGGTAAGAACCCACAGATTTAATAAAATAATAAAAACAAACTATGTTTGCTCAAATAATTTTGATTTGGAATTATAAAAAACAAGTTCTCTATGCAGAAGAAATCTTAATCTAGCATGGATTTATACTAGTATGGAAAAGCTGAAAAGACTGTGTTCATAATATAGTTTAAAAGTTGAAGTTCTCTTCCCTTGAATTGCCCTCTGTGAGAGGCCATAGTCACTGTTGTGATATTCCCATTGCATTGCATTGGTCAAATGCATAGTCTGTACGCCACAAACAGACCAGCATTAAATAAAGGCATGACATAAGAGGTATTTAACGTTGAGATGGATGATATTCATTAATTAATATACGTGGTAGCAGGCACAGAGGAGAATTCAATGCTAGTTGTGTCCTTTCCAATGTTTAATCTTCCAGTTGTTGCTTTTCACTTTTCACTTTCGTTCCTAAGAGGAGAGAAAGGGGTTGAGGAACTTACTCTTGCTTATGCTTCTTCATTGCTTGCAATTTATTGACGGCGCCAACATCTCTCTGGAGGGGTGGTCTCCCCAAACACCAATCCTTAAAGAGAGGTGGAAGCGCGCTCAGATATCCTTTCTCTGAAGAGGAGCGAAGCCTCACCTTCCTAAGCTGCCTATCATTGTTGCCCCGTGCCTTAGAACCTTACATGCATTAAATATGATACTTGCATATATACAAATGTGAGTTCTTTAACCTAGATGGAAAGCCTATGACTCCGTCTATCAACCAATCTTTGATCTATCAAATGTGTCAGGTCTTATTGGATCCACCATAAACACTTATTGGGCAACCCATATAACTTCTAGTTTTATCTTATAAAGCACCGAGACTTTCATTTTATCTTATTTAGAACTGGCGTTCCTCACCTTTAGGATTTTACTATTCCATACCTCCATCTTTAGTTTCTTCTTCTGGGGCAACCTACCCAACCCTTCAATATTTAATAATTGCATGCCTCATCTTTAGTTTCTTATGTTTAATCATCCAGTTGTTGCTTATCTTATATTTTGATAGCCAAAGTATTCAAACAAGCACAAAATAATGTCGTTATTTGGAAGACCAATATTAAAGAAAGACATGACATAAGAGGTATTTAACGCTAAGATTGATGATATTCAATAATTAATACGTGGCAGCAGGAACAAAGGAGAATTCAATGCTAGTTGAGTCCTTTCCGATGTTTAATCTTCCAGTTGTTGCTTTTCTTATATTTTGACAACCAAATATTTAAACAAGCACAAAATAACTTCTGGCAAATCTCTGTTATCGCTGCAATTTGGAAATTAATAGTTAGGGTCGAGTTGCTTCCTAATCTAGGGATTTTATAATAAAAAACCTGAAAGAAAAAATCCATAACATTTGGTAGTCCTAGGGCTAGGAGTCTGTGACTCAATATCAGTTCGTTTTCGAAGTTTAGAATGTGTTGGTTTTACGTTAACCAGCTCAAAAACTCATGAAAATTGTACGCATGGAGTCTATTTTCCTAATGGGTAGGCTATTCCATCATTTTGCAGAGCTTAGCACACCATCGATACTCTTTATCTGAGGTGATTTGTAGTTTTCTCATCAATTTTTTGCAGTTACATCAATTCACTCTAAATTTGTAGTGGCGTTATTTATGATTTTGCAGTGGGTTTATTATCCTTCATTCTCCATGAACATAGTAACTAATTGCATCTATGTATTTTCAACAAATTTATAGGTTTGAAGCAAATATGTTAAAGAAATTCGCCATGAGTTTGCCTCCGGAGCAATCCTGTCCAATGGAAATTTCCGTAGATAGATATGAGTTTGGATAGGGGAGCCTCACCAGATGCAACCATAAGTAAAGGACTCACCAAGCACAACTGTGTCGCTGCCACCATCAGTCCTGCAGATGTCAAGATAAATTCCCTGGGCTCGTGCATTGCCTCCATGTGCAGTGTTTTCAAGGTGGGAGTTGCAGGAAAATTGGCTTTGGAGAGAAAACTAGTCAGTGTTTAAAGCCTCTTAGATAGTTTTGCATACTAGTTTCAATCTTGATGCAATTTGAGGTATAGTGCTTGCGTTCTTTGTAGTTTGTTACATTCAATATACTTTCCCAGGTCAGGGTTCACCTTCTATCTCAAGAACAAGACATTACCATCTAATTTTAGAAATTGATATAGCTAGATTAAGTGTGGTTGAGAAAGAGAGAGCACTCTGTCTATTTTTGTCATGATTTGTGGGATTTCAGGTGCCACTGGAGCTAGAAATAATGCAAAATGCATGAATAATCTGGGTTTTCAAGAGTACTGAAATGCATAGGCTTAGATGTGGAAACTAAAGGCTTTAATGAGTATGGGGGAGATGAAACTATCGCAGGCGCTAAGGGAGACCCAATAATGGAAAACGACCCATTATTTGAATTATTGCCCACTTTATCAAGATCATATTCATTTGGATCTTCAGGGAATGATCATTACAATTTTACATCTAGAGATTCTAGAACCCATCTTTTGGATTCTCTGCCTGCTACAGATAGTACTGCATCGCCATGGAGATATAAGAGGACTTTCAAATGGAGCAAGAGGTTTAATTCACCATTCAATTCGAAGGGCCTATTTTCATTAAATCCAAGGATTAAAGTCACTGTTTTTCAAGAGGCGATCATCATCTTCAACCAATTTTCTTACAATGTTTGCACTTTCACCTACTAGAGATTACTACAACAACAACAGATGTTCTACAACAAACATGCTATGGGGATTACAGGCATGCAGGTTTGACAAGAGGGGGAGCCTAAGTCTTCCACTTATCAGAGTTGGGAGAACATGACCATCAACCAGATTCAATCCATGACAAGTCTGTTGTTCGTGAAGAGATTGTTCTATGTATTTACATCCAGTAGGCTCAGCCATGAATAACTTCGGTAGGCTTAGCCATGAATAACTCCAGGTGGTCAACCTTGTCGTCACGGATACGATATACCATACAGAGTCTATGGATACGATATACCATACAGAATCTATGGATACGATATACGATACAGAGTCTGTGGACATGAGGAGGCTCCTCATACGCCGTCAATATACAACGAAACCTACTGAGGAACAACCCCTTAAATAACACCTTCGGTGTAAAACTATATAATAATAATAATAAATTGTAAATATGTTGTTGGAATTCTATAATTTGTACATAATAAAATTATAATCATATATTATTGGAATTGTATAATTTGTATGTTAATAATTTCAAATGATATGAATTCTATATTATTCAAATAATGATTTTGAATTCATAAATAAATTTAACACTTTCAAAATCCTCTAAACAACCATGTTCTACACATTTAAACACTATTATTTAAAATTTTCATAATTCAATTTCGATTTATTACACTTAACGAACCAATTATAAATAAATTATATACAATTCATTTATTAGTAATTACCATAATCCTTATAAAATAAATAAGATTTTAAATTGGATAACAAACTAAAATATTTATGCATTTTTAATATTTATAATAATAATAAAATTGCACGCTTCTGACTGACGAGATTTTGAAAATTAGCTCCAAGAACTTTTCGCTCCAAGCCACTTTTTGACCTAGATCTGGTTTTGGCTCTTGTGGAGTCTGGACTTCTTCCAGATCCACTTGATCGAATTGTTTGGTGTTCGGTGGTTATTCTGTTAGTTGAAGCTTTTATCTGATAGGTTGTTCAGTGGACTGAAGGTTTTCAAGAAAGTCATTCCTGGTTCGATTTGGCTCTGCAACTTTGTGGTCGATTTCGAGTTGTTCTGGCTTGCTTGTCACAAATTGAATTAGTTGTTTAGATAAGTCTGTTTGCTGGTTGCTTGTGGAGAAATGCCTCACGTTTGAGGGATTGGTGGTCTGACTTCAGCTGAGTTGCTCTTGGCTCGTTGGAGTCTTCCTTCTTGAATCTCAGTGTTTGTATTTTTGTTATGTCTTTAATTTGATTTTGTTAAACTTTGTTTTGAAGCTCTACCCTGGAGTCCTTTCGATCCAACAGACTTGTTTTTTCTGATTTCTTGGAGTCTGTGTGGGGTTTTGGAGATCATATATGGGAATGGACTCTAGTAGTGATCTTCCCCCTCCCCTTCCTCCATAATTACTTGCTTTCAAAAGATTGGTTGCCTCCAGTGGAAAGAGGAAGGGAAACTCTTTAGTGCAACAATTTGTGAAGAAATTCGGTATACCAACTGTTGAATTGCTAGCTGAGAGACCTTGTTGGACGGCTTTGAATCTCTCTGAACGTGGATTAATTAGGCAATTTACGGGTCTCTGGCCTTCTCCAAAGGTTATTGATGGCTGGGTTTAGCATAATTGGAGACCTCTGGTCTCGAAAGGAATTTGCAGCCACTTGGTTGGTAGGGGTTTTTTTGTTTTTGTCTTTGAGTCTGCTAAAGATAGAGATCTTATTTTTCGAAATGGCCCCTATTTTATGGGTCCTCAGGGACTTTACTTGAATAAATGGACCCCTGATTTCGATCCCACACAGGATGTTCCTTCTGCTGTTCTAGTTTGGGTTCGGCTTCCTCATCTGCCACTCCATTGTTGGAACTCTGAATCCTTGGAAACCATCGAAAACAAACTAGGAAAAAACATTGATAGGGAAGAAAGTAAAGATCAATACTCCTGTGCAAGAATTTGTGTAGAAGTTGATTTAGAGATAGGATTTCCTGAAGCGATCAATTTAACTATGGCAGATTGGTCTTATATCCAGGAACTTGATTATGAGCAACTTCCTTTTAAATGTCGCCACTGTCACGGTTATGGACATTTTGCTAGGAATTCTAAGAAGAAATTTGAAGACACCCCTGTACTTGAGAAAGCTGAGCAATGGACTCTTATTTAGAAAGTAGGTCCTTCTAAGCAAGGTAACAATTCGAAAGGGAGAGAACCATCAAGGAACAGAGCCAATTATGAAGTGAAGAAGAACTTTTCAAAAAAAGATACAGGAAATTTAGCATCCATCAATCTATTTGTTGTCTTGGGCCTGTTGGAAGGTCAGATTCATCCTCCTGAAGAAGGTGAGATACTTCCTTCTAAAGTGCTTTATAGTGAAATTGAAGAAGTTGTTGGGAATATAGAGATCCTTGCTAGTCAACCTTCTGGTGTTCCAATTCTACAGGAAATTCACAACTCTCCTTCAAGGTTACCTTCTTCTCCTTCCTATGCTGAAATCCTTAAGAAAAAAGTGGTAGAGTCCTATGGCTCCTTTGATGATGACTCATTTGAACAGTCTTCAAAAAAGAGTGGGAGAAAATCTCGTAAAGAGGTCAAAGAAGAAGAAGCGAAGCGCTTGAAAATGCAAAGTTCTCAAGCTTCCATTGAGATGACTTTGGGTAGAAGCAAGAGGAACAGGCCTCATAAGGGTGGAGCAACCCCTTTTGGTACAGGTAAATAATGCAGCTCACTTCATGGAATTGTAGGGGAATGGGGAATCCCAAAAAATCAGAAGATGTCAAAGATCTTTTGAGAATGGAACCTACAGAAATCCTTTTATTGCAAGAAACAAAAATGGATAAGGATCCGTTACTAATCTTAAGCAAGACTAAGTGGAATTTGAATAATGGTATTGTTGTCAGCGGTCGAGGAACTTGCGAGGGTCTTCCTACCATTTGGTTGATGAACAAATTCACCCTGTTGTCTTCTTTTTCTTCTCAACATTGGATTTTTTCAGAGTTACAGTGTTCTATTAGTAAGATTACAATTGCTCTTTTTAACTTGTATGTTCCTGTAAACCATGTCGAGAAGGAGTGTTGGCTCTCCCTTTCTAATTTCCTAGATACAAATTCCCTTAGTAACATAACTGTAGCAGGGGATTTAAATATCATCCTCAACCCCAGTGAAAAAAAGGGAGGCGTGATGGGTAAAGATCCCTTGTTGGATTTTGTCGAGTCCATTATGCATTCGTGGGATCTCCTTGATTACAAGCCTAAGAGAGGCCAGTTTACATGGTCTAATAACAGGGTTGGCTCAGACAGTATCTTAGCCTGTTTAGACCGATTTCTGGTGCAAAGTACTTTGCTTGATAAGAATTTTATTATTTCTTCTAAAATTCTTCCAAAGACTTCCTCTGACCATCATCCCATATCCTTGCTTCTGAAAGACGAAGAAGATTACGGACCAATTCCGTTTCGTTTCAGTCCATTATGGATTGAGTGAGATGGATTTCTGAATATAGTAAATAAAGTATGGTCTCAGTTTGTGGATGGCTCTCCAAGTTTCGTTTGGGAGCAAAAATTAAAAAGAACAAAACTTGCTTTGAAAGCATGGATAAAAAATCCTCTCTCCACTCCAACAAGTAGCATAAAAGAAAGCGTTAAAGAACTAGCAGACATTCAATTCAATTTGGAGAACATTGATATTTCTCATTCACTTTTATCAAAGGAGAAGCTTGCTCAAATCAAGTCGTATCAGTCCTTTCGACATGAAGAGGAAACCTGGTGGCTTAAATCGAGAAGTCTTTGGTTAATTGCCGGTGACAAAAACACAGCCTATTTTCATAGACAACGCCGATTAAGAACTTCACGTAATCACATTTCAGAAATTCTTTCTAGAGATGGAGTAGCAATTAAAGGTCAAACTTGATTTTCACCAGCTTTATACCGAGGATGGCGTTCCAGACAATGTAGTCAAACTTGATTTCTTATCTTACATTCCTTCACTGGTTTCTGCAGAGGTTAATTCAGGTCTAACAAAACCTTTTACAGAACAAAATGTAGTGGAGGTAATCTGGGGTATGGAACCAAATAAAGCACCATGGCCAGATGGTTTTTCAATCCACTTCTATAGAATTTGTTGTTCAGTTATAAAATATGATTTGCTTCGCATGATATCCTCCTTTCTCAGGAAAGCTAAAGTCGGTGGCTGCACCAATTCTACTTTCTTAGCCTTAATCCCCAATAAAATTAATCCTGCATCCTTTGAAAGGTTTCGACCTATTTCTCTCTGTAATGCCTCTTATAAAATCCTGGCTAAACTTTTAGCTAACAGACTAAATCCTTTGTCGGGTTCTTTAATCTCTCCTCAACAAGGGGGTTTTGTTAAAGGGCGACATTTAATAGACAATGTGATCCAAGTACAGGAGGCTATTCATTCCAGCTATCAAAGGAAAGAGAAAGGTATGATCATTAAACTAGATATGAAAAATGCTTTTGATCGAGTCAATCTCTCCTTTCTGTATCAAGTTCTACTCACTTTTGGTTTCAGTGTGGATTTTGTAAGCTTGATAAAAGCATGTACATACAGACCTTGGATAGCTCCCCTTATCAACGGTAGACCTGTAGAATTTTTTCAAGCATCTAGAGGATAGTGTCAAGGGTGTCCTTTGTCACCCTTCCTTTACATCTTGATGGCTAAAGCTTTAAGCAGAAAGTTGTTTGTTGAAATGATTGTCGGTATAATTCCTGGAATCAGGGCTGCTAGAGGGGTGAAGCCCATTAATCATGCGTTATTTGCTGATGATTCTCTTCTCCTCGGTGGGGCTTCGTTAAATATTGCTTGTGCCTTTAATGGTATTCTTCATCAATTATGTTCTATTTCTAGAGGATTGATCAACAGGGAAAAAAGTGCGGTTTACAGGTGGAATGTGGATCCTATGAAAATGCATCAAATTTCTAATACTTTGGGCTTTCCTGGCTTTGTTCAGTGGGTAAAGATCAAATATCTGGGTCTCCCTTTGACGTTGGGTGCTAGTCCACCTTCGCTTTGGCTTGATGTTTTGAGCAAATTAAAATCTAAAATTGTCTCTTTGGGTGGACATTGGTTGACAAAAGCAGGTAAACTGGTTTTGATAAAATCAGTTCTTTCTTCTAGCACCAAACTCTATTTCGGTTTAGATAGCCAAGATTCTTAGGGATTTTCTCTGGAGCGGGGGAAAAGACAATCAGAATAAAATCCACTTGGTCAAGTGGGAGACTATTAAAAGACCTATAAGTGAAGGCAAATTACAAATAAGAGATCCAAAATTAGCTAATCTTGCCTTGGGTGGCAATCTTGTCTGGCAGATTTTTGCTGATAAGAATGATCCGGTCAGCAAGCTCTTTTCACTGAAATATCTTAAAGGTAGATCCATGAGAAATTTAAAATCAGAAAAGCTTCCTACAGGTACTGCTATTTGGAATTTGTGCAGGAAAAGTCTAAATCTAATTCAACAACATTTATATAGAATTCAGGGGAGGCTCCGAGCGCGTCTGGATCAGCAGGATAAGCTCCTTAAAGAGTCCAACCAGGCAGGGGAGAAAGCATGGGATATCATCAACGGAGACCTCAGGAAGCTAAGAGCTGACCACGAATCCTCAACCGAAAATCTGGAAAATTTCAAGGAAGAAGCTCAAACAAATTTCAAGGACGTTGCAAATGTCCATGGAAATTTTGGGAATCGAATCAGTGCACTAGAGTCAGCTATTGCGAATCTGAAAGCCAATTTGGCAAATGAATTGAAGTCTGATGAATGTCTGAAGTTCCTAGCTCAACCAGCACCCTTCTCCCTTTGTTAATTCTACGTTTCCCTCTCTTTTTTAGCTCTGTTTTCTATCCGTTGGATGTATAGGATCCTAGATCTCTTTTGAACTATAGTCCAACTAAGCTAAGGCTCTATGTATCTTTGTCAAAGCACGCGGTAGCTGGTTTACCGGTTTCATTATAATCTACTACTATGTTTTAGTCTAAAAAAAACATTTATATAGAATTCCGGGTAATGGGAAAGGAATTTTTTTGTGGGAAGATTGGATCCTTGGGAATCCTCCTCTTTCCTCCATAAACTCGATTTCTGAGATCAAATTATGGTTGTCTAATAAAGGTCTCCTTCGCTTAGCAGACATTTGCTTATGGGATGAGGCGAGGAATTGGATTGGCTGGAATTTCCCGGAAATACCAGAACGATTGATTTCAAAACAAGCAACTTTGATTAAAGTGTTGTCCGGGTTGGCTCCAGTTCACCGTTCTTTGAAAGACAAATGGGGTTGTGGTTCCACTGGTGTTTATTCTGTGGGACATGGATTTGCAGAAATCCAATCCTCTCACGTTTCTTTGCTAAAACCAGCAATGTGGAATTCGATTTGGTCATTATATGGATTGCCAAAGGTTAATTTTTTTTCATGGCTCCTCATGCATCAAAAGGTACTAACAGGTGAGAATTTGAGCAAGCATGGCTCCCTCGGACCTTTTTGCTGTTGCTTATGCAAAGATGCTCTAGAAACTTCAGACCACTTATTCGTGGAATGTCTTTTTACTCAATCGGTCTAGCGTTTGGATCTTTCTGACCTTAACATTGTCGTTCCATCAGGTATGATGGTTCCAAATGTGTTTACTACCTGGTTGGATCGAATTCCAATTCTTAATTGAAATTGCAAAGATCTGATCGCATGGAACATCATTCCTAAATGCGTTTGGTGGGTAGTCTGGTTAGCAAGGAATGACATGTTGTTCAATGATAGAATGTGGACCCTTGTGGATGTTGCTAACAAAGCTAAATTGAAAATTCTTGAAACTATTAAGTAACGAATTCCCTCTATTCCTCTAGCGATGTCAAAATGGTTGGGTTGCAATTTGAGTTCGAAATCCAGTGTTTAAAAAAAATATTTTCCCAAACCAATGGTGCCTCCTCCTTGGCATTTGAGACTATCAGTAGATATCTTTTCTCTTTGGTGGAAGAGTAAGGTAGTCTTTACAATTTTCTTTAACGGAGCATCTAAAGGGAACCCTGGAGCTACAGGTGCTGGTGGCTTAATCTTCTCTCCGGACAATGAGAAAATTTCTAGCTTTTGTTGGGGCTTAGGAATTTGTTCTAACAATCAGGCAGAGTGCTACAGCCTACTCACGGCTTGCCAAATTGCCAAGAAGATTGGTATCAAGGAAATTCAAATTTTGGAGGATTCAGAGGTTTTGATAAAGCTGTTAATTTCTAACTTACAGTTCAATAAACCTTCATTGAATAAAATCTTGCAGAGAAATCGAAATTTTTTGAAAGATTTTGAGAAAGTCTCTTCTTTTCACATTTTAAGAGAGTTGAATAAGCAAGCGGACTTTATGGCAAATAAAGCTTGTCTTTTGCCTCTTGGAAGCTTCAGTTCTAATGGAGATGTTTGTACTATGCAACCGCTACCGTAATAGTTATATGTGTGAGAGCTGATGCTGAAGACTCTTCTTTCTAAATTTTGTAAAACTGAAATTCTTTCCTGATTTTTGTTTTTAAATTCTTAGTCCTTTAGAAGTTATCTTCTGACCTTATTGTAAATGGTTGATTTAGCTATTGCTTCATCATTCCAGAAATTCTTCTTTTTTTCAAAAAAAAATATAACCGTTTGAGTTAAAAAAAAACATATTTATAATAATAAAAATCATAATATTATGGTTTTAAAATATTTAATATTTTTTTGATATGTGAATTGGGTGTACATAAAGATTAAGGTGGCAGCACACCAAACTCCTCACACGTGTTTAAAAAAGAAAAAACTCATGATATTGAAACATTTTCTTTATGTTTTAAATGTAGTCTTTTGCTTGACCTTTTCGTATACGGGTTTCTCAAACTCACTTTTAACATTAGAACCTCTTGTATCATAGTAGTATTAAGTGTACCTTTACCTTGTATATCGTGGAAGCATTAAGTGCAAATAATTTTATAAATACAAATCTCTTTCAGTTTTGATTTATATATTTATAAATTAAATTAAAAGGGTTTTATATTTTTATATTTATAAATTAAATTGAAAGGGTTTTATATTTTATTATAAAGATAAGGAAACTTAACATACTAGTTATTGGATCCGACTAAAAACGGTTGTGTGAGAACCAGAGCCGGTGGAGATTAGATCTAACGTTTTCCAGGTTGTAGTCATGCTCAAAGTCGAGATCGTGGGCAGGTTGCATGGTGCGCTGCAGAGGAAGATTCAGTACAGGAAGCTCTATGATCGATCAGTAAGGATCTAGCTCAAATGGATCCACCCCCGGATCTGAGTCCGGAAGAACGTCGACGGAACTTAGATGAAGCATTAAGAGCTCTGGTGGCTTCCACGTTCCCTCTTCCTCCCTCGAGACCAAATTCCAACGATGCTAACTTTGTTAAGAGAGCAGCAGCCTCAAGAATCCAGATCATGTCTGCAGCTTCAAGATTGAAAGCCATTGCACTGAGTGAGAAAGGCCTGATAGGGAAGTTCACTGAAATTTGGTCTTCGCCAAAAACTATGGATACATGGATAAACAAGAACTGGATGCCCTTGATCTCTGGGGGCCTGCAACATTGCTTCTATGGATATGGATTCTTCACCTTCTTATTTGAAAACAAAGAAGACATAGATATCATATTCAGGAGCAGGCCTTACTTCATGGGTCCCCATGGCTTATACTTAAATCGTTGGAGTTTATCTTTCGATCCAGAAAAAGATGTGCCATCAGCGGTCCTAGTATGGATCCATCTACCCCACCTTCCTTTGCACTGTTGGAATGATGAAATTATGCAAGCAATCGGGAACTCCCTCAGCAAGTACATCGACAAAGCAGAACCAAAGGGCCCTCTGTTTTTCGATGCAAGGATTTGCGTGGAAGTAGATCTGGAAAAAGGGTTGCCATGAGTTGTAAACATGTACATGGATGGATGGGAACACATGAAAAAAGTAGATCATGAGCAGTTACCCTTTAAGTGTAAGAAGTGCCATGAATATGTTCACTTTGTCAAAAATTGGCTAAAAGTAGCTCAAGAAATTCGAGAAAAAAAGCAAGAGGAAGGATGGCAACAAGTTAAAAGGGGAAGAAAAATGCCTTCACCAGTTCCATTATCAAGTGGATCACAACCAATGACAAGCAAGGAAAATCCTCAAGAAGGAAAAGAAGCTTCGACTAACAATCAATTCCAGGCACTGCATATGGAAGAGGGAGAGATTCCATCATCATAAATCAAATCAGTATAAGCAGAAGAAGAAGAGAGCCCAACAACTACTAGTCTTCTCCGACCATCTCCCAAAAATGAAAGGCATAAAAAAGCATTTGAAGGGTCCACAACACCAGGGGGCTCCTAGGTAGAGATGTTAAAACATAACAAAGTTACACAGCAATGATTCTCCCCAGATCAATCGCCTCCACAAGGTTCCAAAGAACCACATGATGTAGCTCTGCAACCGAACACCAGAGGAAGAAAGTCGCAAAGGTATCACAGAGAATAGGAAGCAGAAAGCGAGATAGAATTGGGAAGACAACGAAGCCTCGAGGAAACAAAACTTCTACAATATCCTAGAAACCCGAGAGGGACAAAAATGGATGGTAGATCTTGAGCAAGATCTCAATCGCATAAGAAATGATGAAATCCATCTCTTGGAACTGTAGGGGGCTAGGAGGATCAAGCAAAGTAGAAGCACTAAAAGATATAATAAAATCTGAGAGGCCTGACATACTATTAATCCAAGAAAAAAAAACATGTCGGAAGTGGAGACTATGGCACTCTCACGTTTCTAGAAAAAATGCCATGGGAAAGCCATCAGCTCCAAAGGAGCATTTGGAGGAATAGCTACCATAATTTCAAATAATTTTTGAATAAAATCAACAAGGGAAAGCCATCATTGGCTCCTCACGAAATCCAGGAAAATGATGATTCAACTCTGATTAACATCTGTAATGTATATGGACCAACGCATAATAGAGACAAGGTAATCTTTTGGGAAGATCTCTCCAAGCCAAAGGAGGATCTGCAAAGAAAACACCTCATCATTGCCAGGGATTTCAGTACTACTAAGTCGCAGCTGGAGAAACATGGAGGAAAAAAGGCCAAAGATCCATTTGGTGAGAAGATGGAGGACTTGATCTTAGATATGGACTTGTTAGATACTCCACTGAAGAACAGGAAGTACACCTGGAGCAACAGAAGAGCTAGAGCAGGTCACATTGCGGCAAGACTGGATAGGTTCTTGGTAAGTTCTGCTTGCCTTCAAAAGATCTCCTCCTAACATCTTTTGCCCTACCTTCAGCGATCTTTGATCACAAGCCCATTTCCTTGACTTTAACCCCACCTATCAATCTCTGGCCCATTCCATTTCGATTCAACCCGATTTGTCTACAAGATGGAAAACTATTTGACTTAATTCAAAAGGCCTGGAATCTTCAATGTCAAGAATCACCCAACTTTATCTAGGAATCAAATCTTAGATCTGTGCGTTCTGCAATTAAAAGCTCAGTTAAAAGTGTTTACAAGAATCCTAGTCACCATAAAACAAGATTTCAAGCAGAGCTGGTCTCTCTCCACTCAGACATGGAAATGAAAGAGGTGACTCCTACGTTGTTGAGCTAGGAAAAGGAGTTGAGTCTTAAAATCTTAAATGTTGCAAGGCAGGAGGAAGAGGAATGGAGACTAAAGGCCATGCAACTATGGCTAAAAGGAGGAGATAGCAATACATAATATTTTCACAAACAAACAAAGGTTTGACAAAGCTTTAGCGCCATCAAAGAATTAAAAGACAAAAATGGAAATAAGATTGCAATGCAGGAGGAAAAAAAAGTCCATGCCTTTAACCATTTTCGAGAACTCTACTCTGATAGAGATGAGACTGACTCGGATGCACAATTAGATCTCCCTTCTAGAATACCAACGCTCGTCAATGACAAAGAGAACAACGAGTTAGCAAAACCTATTTTGGAATTTGAGATTAAAAATGCAATATGGTATTTTCAAGCTAACAAAGTGCCTAGACCAGACGACTTTACCATAAATTTCTACAGAGCAGCATGGGATATCATAAAAGAAGATTTAAAAAGAATGTTAAATTAGACCAGGAAGAAATACAAGATCGGTGGGGCCACCAACTCATCCTTCCTATCCTTAATTCCAAAGGAAAAAATCCCTAGCTCGATGGATAGATTCAGTCAAATTTCATTATGCAACACCTCGTATAAGATCCTCTCGAAAATCTTGGTCAACAGAATGCAAAACATCATGGGTCGTCTCATCTCAGAGTCGCAAGGAGGTTTTGTAGCTGGGCGCTAGATACTTGATAATATAATTATAGTACAGGAAGCTATTCTCTCCAACATGGAGAGAAAGAAACAACGTATGGTTATTAAACTGGACATGGCCAATGCATTTGATAGAGTGAACCATCTCTTTCTCTTCGAAATCATGTCCAAATTCAGTTTTTCTAAAAGATTTGTCAAATGGGTCAAAGCTTTTATCAACATGCCATGGATTGCTCCATTAGTAAATGGCAAACCTACCAAGTTTTTCCAGGCAACAAGGGGTCTTCGACAAGGTTTCCCTATTCCCCCCTTCCTCTACCTTTTGGTGGTTGAATCAATGAGCATCAACATTCAACAGTTGCAAGAATTCGGTGAATTAAAAGGTTTGAAGATAGCTAGAGGAGTCAAATTTGTCAATCATGCACAGTTCGCAGACAACACCATCTTGCTTGGGGGTGCGTCTTCTATTATCGCAGAAAGATTCAATGGTGTCTTATCTACCTTTCTAAAAGCCTCTGGTGGCAAAGTGAATTCTGAGAAGTCAAAAGTCTACGGATGGAATTGCCCTCTAGGTACCATGGCAAGGATAGGAAGGACCCTCGGGTTCAAAGGCAATGTAACATGGAATTCCTTCAATTGCCTCGGGATCCCAATATTCAAAGAGAAGAAAAGAGTTGTCGATTGGCAATGGTTGGTCGACAAGATAAAAAACAAAATCTCTTCTTGGGGGACAAGATGGATCAACCCTGCTAGAAAGCTCGTTCTTATCAACTCCATTCTCGCTGCCATTCCCATCTATGCATGCTCGATCTCACTAGCTCCCAAGAAAACTTTGAAAGATGTTACCAAAGAAATCATAATATTTGTATGGCAAGGAGGCAAATCAAGCAATAAAAAAAAACATCTAGTGAATTGGAGCATAGTCTGCATGCCAAAAAATTGTGGAGGTGCATGAATAAGAAACCCTGGTAAAATGAATCTGACTTTGGGAGCCAAAATTCTTTGGAGAAGTGTTTATGGAAAAACAGCGTGGTGGAAAGAGATTCTGCAAAAATATATATATGAATGGGGAAAGAAGAAGATGTGTGGAAACAATTGATGAGGACAGAAAAGAAACGCCTATTTGGGAGATATGCAAAAAAGTTGCGTACATCCTCCAAGATCAACTATACTAGACTCTAGGAAAGGGAAATCAAATAAAGATTTGGGAAGACAATATAGGACCTACATCCCCAACCATTTTCCAACATGAATTTGCAGAGCTTAAGCATTGGATGGATCTTACAAATACCTGCACATTGTATGACCTTTCAAGATGGACGAACCGTGGAAGATGGGAGGGTTGGGCTGATCTGGAGGCCCCAGATAGCTTGCGTCCATATTTCAACGCGTTCCTTTCTTTGCTCCATGGGTCAGCTCCTGTTCATCATAGTTTATCAGATGGAAGAAGTTGGGGTACAAGTGGTGCATACGAGGTAAAAGATGGTTACAGAATAGCAACCGACCCTCAGATCAGCAGTGGCATTGACAAGAAATGGTCCAAAGTCTGGTGCAAGGATGGGTTTTCGAAGATTAATGTTTTCTACTGGATTTTAGCCCATTGCAAAACGTTGACCACGGAGAACCTGAGGAAGAGAGGCGTTGCTGGCCCCATGACATGTGTCCTGTGTAAAGACTCGGAAGAGGAACACCTTTTCATTGATTGTAAGTTTTTGCAGAGGGCGTTCAAGGATCTGAACTTCGATTTAATGCTGCCAACAAATTGGAGCGACTTCTTTTCATGCGGTAAAGACTACTATTAAGGATCGTTCTTTAAAAATTCAGACTTTGCAAGAGCATGAGAAGCTCTTCCCAAATTCATTCTGCTATGAACAACCAAAAATAAATAAATTTTCGAGGATAAAAAAAACAGTCTGGGCAAAGTTTTAGCTCCGACAAAGGCACTTTGGGTGGAGGATTGGTATCGGAATTGATAAACCCTCCACCATTTTATCGAATCATCGACATTTACCTGGATAAACGAATGACAGAGCTCTAATTTATCAATTCTCTCCCTCTCGGCTATAGCACCCGTCATTTCCAGCAGTATTTGTGAATTTCAAACTGACGGTAAATTATATATGAAAAAAAATCGAATTTAAAATTGATGTTAACAGGTTAAACTCGTTTGCATTTCAGTTGGGCGAGATACATCGTAACCGTCAATCTCTGTCTAGAAGATATAATCCATCGGTTTTATCAAATCTTCGCCATCTACCAGATATACAGTTAGTATGTCTTCCATTATGTCAATTCTTCTCTTCGACGCTTTATTTAGTTCGTCTGCCAAATCTCCTCACCAACTCGGACGCGATTTTAATCATAAACATATTATATGATGACGGGTCCAAAAGTTTAATGGGTTATTTTATTCATTAGCAAATATTCATCCAGGTTTACAAATTACGTGGATCTTCGACTAAATCAAGACCGTCCAACATTCATCGACGGTGCAGAGACAACTTGGTCAAAACTTTTTCCTACTTTCTGACTTGATATCCCAGCCGTCTATCACGTCGATCCTACGATGCATATGCGATCTGGAAAATAAATTTTGTCTAATATTTTCACAAAGAAAGATCTTCAACATAGGGTTTTTTTTGGAGTTGGCTAATAGACTATTTGCAATTAAAATTTAGTGAGTTTTTTGGGCTAAAATTCGGTAGAAGTTGTTTAAATAATAGTTTTTACTGATTGGAATTATAAACCGGATGCTCCAGGGGATGCTCCAGGGTAATCGATGATACTGAATTTATTTCTGCAATAAAAATTGCAATTATAACATTGAAAATCTTATTTTCAACAACAAATAGAAAATGTTGCGGAATTCTGACCAGAAAAAATACAAATGATCTAGAAATTAGCCAAACTCTTTTTTTAATTTTATTTTAATGAACTAGACTGCCATTGATTTAGCATCTCTGCCTCTCCTCCAGATTCACCCAGAACACCTAGAATTATGTCTATTGTATATTGATACAATTTTCTTCTCGAATGGCCGCATGTGAACACTCATCAACATGAGTCTTTTCTGTCTAAAACCCCATTTGTAAATCTACGAACGCAGTATGATGATCGTGGTCATGGTCATTGGTGATGATGGTTGCGTCCGTGAGAATGTGCAGTCATTAATGCAATAATTTCTGATGAAATCGATCAAGGATTGCTTGACCCCAAACTTGAAGGTTAATCCATACATACATTTATGCTTATTCGTTTATATGGAATATTGTAACAGAGTAAGAAACTTCAATACAACGTCAAAAACATAATTCCTTAAACAACTATGATTTGGTGCTTCGATAGCCACTCTAAAATATCAAAGTATGAATGTTTATAATCACTTTGTTTATGTTGTAATATTGTCCATGTTCTTGAAATATGTAATACTGTGATATTCATGTATTTATGCCCTGTTCCATTCATATCCATGTAATGCTTATTCATCACAATCACTGAAAAACAAACTTTGTAAATAGAGTAGTTCATGTTCATTATGCTCTTAAAAATAAAGTAGCACCGTCTTCTTAGTTTCAACTTCGACATTTGTACATCATAGTAGCACCAATCTTTCAATATCATAGATTCAACTTCTCAACATCAAAGGTTCAACATTTTCAACGTTATACAAGAACTACTCACCATGTTTGTTATTCATTCATCTGCTCACATCATTCTTGCCACATTCTCAATATCATATTTCCAACATTTGTGGGACCTATTAATCCAACAGGGAAGAGAACATGGGCAAGATATATTATTATTGCGACCGATTACTTGATTAGATGGGCTGAATCTGCACCAGTAAGAGCTTGTACTACTGCGACTGCTGCCAAGTTCCTGTTCGACAATGTCCTGACTTGATTTGGATGCCCGAAGATTTTGATAAGTGACCAAGGTACGCATTTTGTCAATCAATTAATTGAAGAGTTAACAAAAGAATTTTAGATCCAATGTAGTCTAAAGACAACACCATATCACCCTCAAGCGAATGGTGTTGTCAAAGCATTCAACAATATCCTGGAAAATGCGTTGACAAAGATTTGCATTGTTCAAAGAGATGACTGGGACCATAAAATACCTGTAGTTATGTGGGAATACCGCACGACTTGTAAGAAATTGGCAGGTCGAACTCCATTTGGCCTGGTGTATGGACAAGAGGTTGTGATGCCAATGGAATATATTGTACCCAACTTAATGATTATTGCGATTTCATAGATGACAGATGTTGGTGTTTTTGAGGAAAGATTGTCACAACTGATACAATTGGAAGAGGAACATTTTGTTGCGGGTTATCATCAAAACGTTGAGAAGGAACAACATAAAGTATGGCATGATCTCCAAATCAAGGATAAGCGATTTCAAGTCAGAGGACTTGTTTTTCTATATGATAGCAATCTTTTAAAGCATTTGGGAAAGTTGAAAACACACTGGCTAGGACCGTATATTGTAATTCATATCACTGACGAAGGCATAGTGCAACTACAGAAGTTAGATGGAACAATTGTCAAAGGATTGGTGAACGAAAGCCTCCTAAAGCCTTGCCAGGATAGTCGTGACTTGGTCGACTGTTAAAAAATAATAATAATAAAATAAAATAAAAACCCTCTGGCTAATTTTGTTTTCATTTGATCGCAGGCTACGAGCTCTCGCAAGAGGAAGCAAAAGACATCGTAGACTATCTGTTTGTCGCAAATGCAAAAAGGGTGGCGAAGACAGCTCGTTTGTCGCAATAAAAGAAATATGTCAAAGTTTGAATACAGGTCACATAAGAAGAGAAGATGTCGCAAGATGAACTTGCGTCGCATAAATGACAGTTGTCTCTTATTAAGTAAAAAACGCGAGCGATTTTGACGGTGTACTACTTTTTCGTCACTTCCATCATTATGGGACAATGACTACTAGTGATGTGACATGCAAATGATGGTTTTTATGGTGGTTTCCTTCTGATGATTTCGACGATCGGCCCATGTGACGGATATCGCTGCCATAATTCCATTCATTGTCTGTGCGTGTGAATGACTAGTTGATTGAATGGGTAGATATTATCACCTTTCTGCCCAAGTTTCAGTTCATTTTGCTGCATTTGAGTGAGAGATTTCCCTTTGCAACTGCAAGAGTCGAAGTCAATTTTTCACAGAGTATGGTTATTTCTATTTCCAGTACAAGCACAGTTTCAAAATCTGGTGTTGCAACTACATCACCCACACTCATTATGGAAGACACTAATGAAAATATTCCACTGCAATTTGTGGTTGCAGAAGAAGCTGGATAGATTTCATTCATCCCTGAAGTAAGGTTACGACTAGACCCACCTGGCATGTCGAAGAGGAAATGGTCTGGTAGTCGTAAGAAACCAACAGCACCACTGCTGGGAGATGAAGAAGCAACGGTTGAAATCAAGCTACCAGACGATATCCCTCATAAACCACCTGATGCATCGAGGAACAAAACTTCCAAAATACAAAGTATCCATTGGTAAAAGTAGCCATTCTGGAAAAAAAAAAAGTTTAGATAACAGTGAATAATGATGAGATCCTATGACATCACCTTCAACTTTACAAGAAGCACATGATATATTTGGTTATGTCGATGAACTTTACAAGAAGCTCAACAAATATTTGGTGATGTTCATGAACTTTTCTCTCGTCAGTCCTAATGTTATAAAGAAGTAACCTTTCAAACCTAAAGAAATAAGGAAAACCGTTAATAGAGGTTGCAAAGAATATCGAAGAGGTGGAGGCACTGTGTGCTAAGACAGTTGACCAACTTTCTCAGGCATGGGAAGCATTAATCGATAATGAAGAATTAGAGAAAGTCACATAGCAGTTACGCAGTGTTGAGATAGAGGTGACTCAAATGAAAAATGAGGTGAAGAAGCTACCCTTAGTAGATAAAATAGCTAAGGTAGCTGAGATTAAAACATAAATAAATAAAGTACTGCAACAAGTCGCAACAATGCGAACACAACAGTAGAATCGAACTGACAGGGTCGTAGAATTACAAGCAGGGGAAGAAAGAGTTATAGGCATTATTCAACATGTACACCATAAAGTGAGACAAGTAGTAGAGTCATCAGGACTTACAACATCGTAACACATCAGTTTCGACCTTGTGGAGAATTTGAAGAAGGAAGCATAAGTAAGGGAGGAGGCCACGCAGATAGTGAAAATATTCCAGGATTTTCAAATTAAGGTTGTCACAATAGAAGTTTCAGACTAGGGTGGCTCGAGACGAGCCATAGGTGAGTGTTGGCGGCCTATTGGCCCTAGGGAAAGATAGTCAGCCCGAAAATATGAAGAGTTCGGTCGCACAATAGCAGAAGCTATGACAGAGGAAGAAGAGTTGTGACAGAAGTAGTCGTGGGAGAAGAGTTAGTGATGGAAGAGAAGAGTTCGCGACCAAAGAGGATAACCATGACGGAAGGAACCACAACAGAATAAGAGTACATCGACTGAAAAGGACAACTCGATTGATAGTGGGTAAGAAGTTAGTTAGAATAATGCATGCTTTGGAAATAAAGCATATTTGTAATTTTCTGGGCGATAGTGCTTACTGTTAGTATAATTGTATGTACAAAAATAGGAATGACAGCTTGTCAGCTAACATAATAGATTCGGATGATTATGACATGTAAGAGCCTATAAAAGAGAGAACTCAAGTTGTGTGTGGGTTGGTATATAAGTATTTGTCGGCTTTTGTCTTAGAAGAAATGTAGAGTTGTAGAATTGAAGAGTTGTATAGAAGAGAGTCGATCTAGGCTGTGTGTGGATTGACGGTAAAGTGAAGGATATGAAACTTCAAGAATCAAAAGCTAGATAGAATGAGAGGAGAGAAGTATGTATAGATTGTAGACAAGATCTAGAACATAGTTTGCAAGCTGAGTGCGTAGACGAAAATGCCAGATGAAGAACGCCTTAGTGGTTTTTCCCATATGGGTTTCCACATTAAATGTTGTCTCAATGTGTATTTGATGAATATGTCTATGACTGAATGAATGTATGTTGTGAATAAGTAGGTCTGAATAGATTGACTAACATTTGTTTATGAATGAGTTCTTAGATGCATGTGTTACACTATTGATAGATAGAATTTGTGCGAAAGCTTTATATCACTGTTATAATCTCTGTCGACGAACAAGTAGAGTTATATCTTGAATGAACATAATAAGAATAGGAAACACACACCCCATCTTCGATCGAGCAAGCTAGTAAGGTGTCGAGGAAGAGGAAATACCCACACAATTGTAGAATCCTGGTTCTAGTAGTTACCCATAGAGATGTCCCGGGTGAGACTGCATCTGCATCGTAGGTGCTGTCGACTAAGCCCTCCTCTGTCGGCCAATATCTTGGGATATTTTTATGAACAACCAAGGGTCTGAATCTAGGTTGAAGGAGGAAACACCAACAAGCTCCGTGCTGTAGATGATGATGTTGTTCAAAACTTCCGATGACTTATAGATGTACTAGATGATGTTCCAAAAGATGATTTTGATGATGCCTCCTCCCTCCTTCTGATGATGTTGCATCAAGCCACACCAGTGGTTGTTGTTGTCAGTAGAATACCCTTCTTGTTAAGGGGGAGTGTTGAAATAATGTAACTTCGAAAAATATTCTACTTGTACTTCACATTATTATTATACCTCCTTAGAGAGATGTTACTGATGTAAAAGGTCATGTAAAAGTCGTGAGGTAAACCCTTAGTTGTAAGAGGGTCAAAAGCACCCAGAAGAAGAATATAATTATTATTGTGAAGTTTACCTAGGTAGGTTGGCCTTGTTAGTTAGATAGGTTGGCCTAGTCAGGGAAAATGTCTGTTGGGAAACTAGTATAAATAGGGAGGCTCCCTCTCTCAATTATACACACTCACTCACACTTGTATTGCACAAGAGAGAGAAAGAAGGAGGGACAGAGAAGGAGGAGGACTTGTGTCTTTGGTGTTTTGGCTCTTATGCTTGGGGTTTCGTCTCTCACTTGATGAGACCTTGGTCTTTGGTCATTGCATACTGGTAATCTATATTGAGGATGTTTTTGTTGGGTTTTTCCCATGATAAATTGTTGTGTACCTTGTGATTGTGTTTCTTTTAGTGATCCTCTTTGCGTTGTTATTATGAAAATGTATTAAATGCTAATCAAGCTAGTACTTAACCTATGGAAATATAGAAAACTTAACATATTTAGCATGTTGCAGGAGTATCAGAGCTTAATCTTCCCTTTTATTTGTTCAAAAGCTTGTCTAAAATGGCGACCAGGGTTCAAAACCACCCAGATCATACCAGTCACAGCATTTTCCATCATGGACTGGTCTAATTGCTTGTGCTCAGTGAGTTGAGAAAGCGAAATTGGACCTGGTTACACTTCCTTTTTTGGTCAGGGTTTGAATTTGAGAATCTCAAAACTATAGAGGATCAAGACATTGAGAAATATAAAGAGGAAAAAGTTTCTTCAACACAAAAAAATAATTGTTTCGTGTTCTAGAGATCAAAGTCAAGACACGCAAGGAACTGGAAGACAATGTAGAGGTTACAAAGGAAATACGAGGAAGAAACAGAGTGGGTGATTGAAGAATCACATTCAAAAGGGGAACCTATTATGGAGGAAATTAGAAAGGACAATCAAAATGAGCAGATTGCTAAGCTTGAAGATAAGGCCGTAGCCACACTTAGAACACTAGGAGACTCAGAAGAAAGACGAGTTGTGAAGCCATCGAGGAAGCAAGGTATGTCAAAACAATAACTTCCCAAGTCAAAGAAGATCTATACTCACGCTCTGAAGTTTGAAATTGTTAAATGGAGACCACAAACTAGGGCTTCTAACAAATTTGGAATGAGCATGAAAATAGTCCTAAATCCTGGATTAAAGAATGGTACTTTGATAGAAGAATCCTCAAGTGAAGAAGATATTAAATCAAAAAATATAGAAGGAATGTTAACTGAAGCTTTAGAAAAGTTTGAAGAGGGCCTTAGAAACTTCCCATAATTGGCAATAAGGAGACATGGATAAAGGGAAGAATGCCATTTAGGATTTTGAAGAGGGAACAAGCTTAGACCCTGCAGTTGCTGAAAATGAAACAGAGTATGTGGATACACAAGGCTTGGAACGGTCTCCCAGAAATCAAGAAGCTCTTGTAGATGAAAATCAAGTTGAGCCTAAAATAGACCAATGCTTGGAGGTTCCTGTAGATGAAACACATGTTGAAAAAGAGTAAGAAGCAGAGAATATTAAAAAAACACTCCAACACTATAAGACACATAATGAACACTTAAATGATTTCAATGATAAGCTAGTCTAAGCAAATCGAAGGCTAAGAGAAGATCTTGATGAAATTAATACAAATTATTCAGAGTTGGTTGAAGTTGCTGAAGAAGTTGTGAAAAGAAGAAAGTTGGTGCAGGAAAAAAATGAAATAGTAGAGGGGGCTGGTTTTTGTGAGGGTCGAGAGAATGAACGTTGGATCTGCAACAAGGATACTTTGTATTGCTGTAAGCTTTGTTTAAAGACCATTTTGGAGATGAATTATATATATAGTATGAGCCAACTTAACCATTAATACATTGTGAATGAAAATTTGATCTATTTGATTTGTGTCAACTTATGAATTTGTTTATGGTGAAGTATTTATCATGAATGCTTATAACTTGTCATTGTGTTCATAATTCCTTCTTCCCATAAAGTGTTTTTGTTATTGAAATTTTAAATCTTGATATATGAGTACAGTTTATATATTATACATTCAAAGGTTAACCTGGGTCATCCGATGTGTATGTTTTATGTTTTCTAGTTTTTAAATTAGTTTCCTTGAGATATCGAAGCTTTGCTGTGGTATACCTGTTACAATACTTGAACTCTTGGCCTTTATCTCTTTCCAAACCTGAATTAAAATGCAATCAATCTTTAAACCTAAATCCTTTCAACTTGAGATGCCTGGGCTTTGTACCCTTGTAGTGTACTACAAACTCAAGTACAAACAAGAGGCATGCCACAAGAAAAGGACAACATCATCCTCATCTTAAGATATGCAAAATATTAAGATTTGACATGTTTGCCGAATGTGCACAATGAGTTGCTAGCCTACAACAACTAGTCAACATAAATCAATATATTAATAATATATTGCATATCATTATCATTCAAAACCACACTTGTAGTGCACAACTTCAACTATGGTGATGACTTCCCATATCTACAACCGTGATGACTTTTACCATTATTTTGATATTGGTTTTAATTACCTCTCAATTTGATGCATATGCTTCCCCTAAGCTTCTCCATTGTGTCAAAATGATTGACAAAGTTGGGATGTGTTTGGGGTTGGTTATTCCCGACGCTTACGAAATGAATCCCCTTCTCCAACCTCCTACTTTCATAGCTTATAACCACAGACATTACATCGATATCTCTAGTTTGTTAATATATGTTATATATTTCCCTATACATTTTTTTCGTCTGTTTAGGGCTTGTTTTTCTCTCTATACAAGTTTTACATGAAGAGTTTAAACTTTATTGTATGTCGATTGTGTGGCTCCATTACAAATCAACGCAAGAATAACTTGTGGTATCAACAAGACGAGCTCTTTCCTATGAAATCGCTCATATGCGCAGACCCTCTCAATAGTTTGTCGGAGAGCTTTGCAATACTACTCCGCTTTTTATCTGTTTTTCGTTTGATGGCAGCTGGTATCCTCTCAATAGTTTGTTAGAGAGCTTTGCAATAGTGCTCCACTTCTTATCAGTTTTTCCACGATGACATCTGACCTCATAGGCTTTTCAATAATGCCCCATGTCTTGTCTTATTGGTTGTTCCTTCAATGCCAACTAATGCATTCTTGTCAAGGAATTAATTGTTTGCAATTTCAATCTTGTTTTTTTTTCCTATAATATGCATTAAAAATGCTAATTTATTCTACAACCATCATTGAACTTTAAAATATAAATATGATATTAGAAATAATATTTTATTCACTATTTTTTTTAAATAAATAATTTATAGGTTATTTAATCAAAATATAATATTTTATAAAATAATATTAATAATGTTTTAATTTCAAAGTCAACAAATTAATATTAACAATCAAAATGTTTTTTTATTTTAATATATATTATTTTTACATTTTTTTTTTAACAATAACCATATTTATTTAACTATTATTTTTAAGTGACATGCGACTCTTTTTTGATGCTAATATACATATTTGGAAAACTCCCTTACAACCCTTATCTAATAAATTACAAAATTATAGTAATTTAACAATGTCCTAAAGATTTAGGATGGATAGTCCGAGCTTTCATGTTCCTGTAACATTGTAATGTTGATTTAGGATGGATAGTAAGAGCTTTCATGTTCCTGTTGAACTCAGAGAGAGTTTGATGTCACTTTGATTCATATGAATAATAACAAGTTATTTTTCTTTCTTTCTAATATTATTTAAGTAAATCATAATGAAATAAGTTATTTCATAGTTTATAATAATTGAGAATGTCCCCTCCTCCCTGGTGTAGTTCCTCATTCTCAGCCAGCCTGGCAGCGTCGGGTTTTTTATATTTTTATATATGGCCATGGCCGTACAACTTCGTATTGTAAGATTTCAATGCTGTGAAAAGGAGTTGGCTAATGCTCGGTTATAAGTATATATAGACGAAGAAAATTAACAGTGTGTTATAGGAATAGCTATTAGCACCAGCACCAGCACCAGCAATGGCCGACACACGCCCCTCGAAGCGAAGTCGTACGAAGGAGAGCAAGGACGAGGAGTCTAAGGCTTCGCCACCCCCTGATAATAATGAGAATAAGAAACCTCTATTAGTCTTTGCTCATGGCGCTGGTGCTCCTTCAACCTCCGAATGGATGATAAGGTATGTTTTTCTTTTCTTCTCTTTTGAATTAAAATGGTTTACAGCCCAGCCTTTTACTTTTGCTTCCAAGTTTTTGTAAAACTCAAATCATTACTGCTGACTTGAGTCTGGCTTAATTTTAAGCCTGCCCGTGGGCATGGGAATTTGAATCTTCACTAAAATAACTCATGGTGGCAAACTAGTGCAGTGTCTGGCAGACAGATCTTATTTCCCTATAATATTTATCTTTTTCCACTAATGAGGCTCCCTACCATGAGAATGACAGTCAGTCGAGCTATCTAACTTGCCCGATACCCAGGTTATGATTCCTTTTGGACCTTGGAAAAGTCAATGTTATGAACTTTCCCGGTTCTATGGGCTTAAAGACATTCATCCCGTTAAATATTAAGTCTACCTAACTCTTCTTACTCTGTCGACTTTAAATTTAGCTGGGTTTTCCGCTTAGGCGTGAGGGGTAAATAATCCATCAGAAGTGAGAATTGCCCAGGACTTTTATCCGCGATCCTAGGAAGGCATGCCATTTGAGTGGGACAGACCACAGCAAGAATGGCACCTGGTGGACGACCTAATACTTTGTCGACCTCACAAGTAAATCGAGCCCTATTGACAGAGTTTAAAGTTTATAGTATGATTTGAATGCGACGGTACTTCTGATTTAGCAAATGATAGCTAAATTAGGTCAACTGCAGCAACAGTGGCACAATGCTGGACAGAACCAACCCACTCTTTAATGGGACAGTGCTTATGATTTAGCAAATGACAGCTAAATTAGGTCAGTTGTAGCAACAGTGGGACAATGCTGGACTGAACCAACTCACCTATTCTTACTCATTTATATGTTTGTGGTGTCACTTAATATTAACTGACCAATACATAGTACCCTTGAAGTCGAGTGAGAATGGAAACACTGCTCTGCATTACGGAAGGCATTCAACAGACAAAGGGACCTACATTATTTCTCATGTATGCATTATTGCATATGGTGCTCTGTTGTGATATCGAATTATGTTGGTGTAATAGATGGAAGAATATGTTGGCATCTGCAACTGGTGCTGTGGAAGTTGTTACTTTCGACTATCCTTGTAAGTTGAACTATTGATTTTCATTTTGTTAATTTTTTTTAAAATACTGAAATGCATAAGGTAGATTCGATTAATTTAAAGGCTTGGCTTTACTATTTTAGATAACCGATACTGTCTTTCCATGAATATTGTCGGACATTTATGCATTGTGAAATAATTGAACAGATTAGTTTAATAGAGTTTAGAACTTTGGTCTCATGATAACTGGGTGGCATTTCCCAGTCAGTAACCTACTAACCATGTGTTCAAACATCAACTCCATGGAATTGTGATAAACACATCCAATGTAAGTCCACATACTGCACGAGCATATGGGAAGCTAGAGCCACTCTCTTCTAGGAAGCTCAGCTTACCATGGTCACCTTTCTTGTTCAGCCTTCTTAGAAATTGTAGTAGTGGATGGGCAGCTTAGTTTAAAATTGACATAAAACATGCAGATTTTTCTGGAGGAAAACGTGGGGCACCTCCGAAGGCAGAAAAACTGGTTGATGCTCATGCTGATGAAGTGAAGAAAGCTGTTGCCAATTATCCAGGACACCCATTAGTGTTGGTTGGAAAATCTATGGGTTCAAGGTATTGAACTCCTTGGCACATGCTTCTGATATTAAAGGACTGTCAACAAAGTTGCATGATTTGGATGCGAGGTGATTTAAGTAGTAAAATTATGGCTTCTTTGTATGTCAGGAAGAAATGTTGTATATGCTATGCACAGCTCTCCATTCGAAATGCATATTAATATTAGTTTCATGCTTTTTTATGGGCAGGGTAAGCTGCATGGTAGCAGAAACGGAAGATATTGATGCTTCTGCAGTAATATGCTTGGGTTATCCACTTAAGGTAAGGTAGATTTTCTTTTGTTGCTTATTTCAAATGACAAAGTGATGATAGCATGGTGTATATAAATAATGTTTCTGGACAGGAGTTTGAGTCCTTAAATTGTAAAGAGCCATGGATTGCGGCCTGGGCAAAAATTGAGACAAATTCATTTCTCTAATATCTTTGTTTCAATTTGTTTCAAAATTTAAATCAATGTCTTCAATCATATGGCTATTCAAATTTGATGATTTGTAAGCATCCCTTTGGAAGTTGTTCACTATTGTAATGATTCCTAGTCTTTATGAGCATGTTTCTTGTTATAATGAACCCAACTTCGTTGACCAGGCTATTTCTACTTGTGAATCATTCCTTGTTTTTTAAATTTTTTTTGTCAT
Source organism: Pseudotsuga menziesii (assembly GCA_001517045.1). Classification (NCBI taxonomy): domain Eukaryota; kingdom Viridiplantae; phylum Streptophyta; class Pinopsida; order Pinales; family Pinaceae; genus Pseudotsuga; species Pseudotsuga menziesii. The sequence continues at coordinate 217,157 of LPNX010133944.1, forward strand.
TTTATCTAGGTCTAGTATATGCCAAGGCTATTTTATGGTGAATTTAGCCTTTAGGTGTTGTTGATGAAATAGTCATTGATGCCAACATGGACTTGCAGTGGCCCCACAGGTTGTCATTGGTGCCACCAAGTCCCACTTGCAGTGCCTTGGACCCCTTACAGATTGGGTTTGTGCTTTGAAGCACCTTGTACCCAGTTGACAAGGTCCCTGTACCCACAAGGTTGGATCTTGAAGCCACCACCCTGGTGATGATGCTGAAGACCTTGGAGATGGTGTTGAAGCCCTTGTGGATGATGGTGAATCCCTAGATGGGTTGGTGAAGCATTAATGACCCATTATGTGGCCATTCATGCTCTGATGGTGTCATGTTACCCCAGGAGAAGGTCTGGCAACCCCATAGGTAATATCATGATGGATTTTGACCCTTAGAGGTCTCTTGGTGTGGTTGAGGTGGTTGAAGAAGCCTATGAAGCCTCTTGCTTTATGAAGAAGCTCTAAAGAAGTCCTTGGACCCACACTTAGTGGTTTGATGATCTTGCAACCCTTGTTGGGGTCATGGAGCTCTTTTATGATGATGATGACCATGTATGGTCTTTGGCATGCTATGGGACCCATGAACATGTCCTTGTTATGATGAAGAAGCCCATGAAGACTTGGAACCCCTGATGAAGACCTTGACACCCTTGCAAAGGTCATGAAGCTCATTGCTTGCATGATGGCATGATGAAGGCACCCACACACATGTGATGACACTTGTACACTTGCTTGCATGTTATGGGTTGATGTGGTGTTGAAAATGTGGTGGACACACTTGCTTGCACTTGATGATGGGGTGAAGGTGGTGTGTGTGGGACATGGCATTTAATGGCTTACAAACCCTAAGGCATGATGACCATGATGACCTTGAATGGTGACATGTGTATGGAAGCCCTAGTGGCTTAATGGTAGCCCTAAAACTAAGTTGCATGAAACGGGGACGCGTTGGAAACGTGACCCCCCCAAATTTTAGGAAATGGGGAAATGCGATATATATATATATATATATATATATATATATATATAATTATTTACAGATTAAATTCAACATCACATTTAACATTTTTACTCATAATTTCATAAGTGATTCATCATTCCATAATGCAAGTTGTAATATCCAAAAACAACACAATGATTTTACCCATACACGATTCCATAATGCAAGTGGAAATAGCCAAAAAACAACCTTCATAAATGAGGCTAAGCCGCTAATACATATATATCTACTTTCCAAAATCAACCCTTATATACGAGGCTGCAAGTAGAATACTACATTAACATGAACAAAGAACATATAAAGAAAACATGAGCCGAAGCCCAAAGACTAATAGTCATCATGCTCGGCCTCATCTTCATACTCCTAAAAAATAGAACAAGAAGCACGTCCAATAGTGGATTGTTGAGTGGAAGAAACAGGGCCAACTCCACTTCTAGGTTCCTCAATATTCAGGGCTACAAGAGAGATGTCCAAGTCAGCAGATTCTGGATCCACATCCCATTCTCTAGAAGGCCCACTGCTATATTCTGGATCCCTACGAGATTTAAGACGAAGGTTGGAGTGTACATAAACAAGATCCTCAGCCTTCTGTGAACCCAACCTATTGCACTTCACAAAATGAATAAAACCATAGGTGCTCCAATTCCTTTCTGCAGATGAAGAGCTTGCCACCTGTGAAAGAACATGAATGGAAAGTGTTTGTAAATGCACACCATTTGCTCCATGACAAACCCACCACCTAACTGGAGTCATGGTGCTTCTCTCATCCAAAGCTGATATATCCGAATAATCATCCAATCATGCGGCAAAACTAGCAAATTCTTCCTTCACTTCCCTGTGTAGATGAGCCGGAAATATTCTCATAAGGGATTTTTTCACTCCATTAGCCACCTCTCTATCTTGATGGGGTGCCTTCCTCTTCCCATTGCTTTGAGCAATGAGTTGGTCATCATAAAATCTTGGGTTCAATGCATGTGCTAAAGTGTGCAATGGAGTGTTGAAGCTGTTCCACCTGTCAACCATGATTTTTTGTACCAAATCAACAAAACCAACATCAATAAATAAAAGCTGAGGAGACTCCTGTGAAATGATTTCCATAGTCTTTTCAACCATGGTATCCATGCCATCATATACCTCTCCCAAGAAAGGTTGGTATGTGTCAGCGCTTCTAAGAAGCTCAAATGTCGGTGTCGTGAACTTGAGCAAGAACTCTATCTTGCTCCACCACTCCTCATCAAGGCATAATCTACGCACCATAGTTCCCCGTTGTGAATCTGCTTGTCTCCACTTAGCCCAAAGTTGACTCACCACCATAGAAACTAATGGTTGCTTCACCTCAACAAGACGACGCAACATGATGAAGTTGGAGCCAAACCTTGTTTCGACAACTTTCAACAAATCCAATTTGGAGTACTCTCGAAATATGGCTTGAGATTGGTGGTGGTTGGTGATGAATCTAACTATCTCCCTTGCTTGCACTGTGAGTTTCTTGATCCATAGAGCTTTTTTATCTATCTCTTCTAAGATTAGATTTAGATTATGGATAATGCAAGGTGTCCAAAAAATGTGATCAAACCTGCTCTCAACAATTAAACCTGCAGCTTTGCAGATTGGTGTATTATCTGTGATAACTTGCACCACCTTCTGAGGCCCTATTTGCTCAATAGATTTAATTAAAACATTAGCAATTAATTGAGCATCTTCCACCTCCCCTGAACAATCTTCAACCTTTAGAAACATTGCTCCTATTGGAGAAGTGGCAATGATGTTTATCAGTGGCTTGAGCCTGGTATCTGTCCATCCATCTGAGACTACGGTAACTCCAGAGCTACCCCATGAACCACGAATCGGTGCTAAGATATCCTCTACAAGATCCTTCTCCTTTTTTAGGAGATTAGTTTGGACTTTTTCATAGTTTGGCCCCTTGTACCCTGCAGGAGCTGTGTTAATTGCCCGCACGAGATCATTCCAGTAAGGAGATTGAACCACATTGAAAGGTATCCCACAAGCATAGATGGCCCTAGTCACCATTGTGTTAGCTTCTTCTCTCCCTTGAACATTCACCAACTTGGCTATTCTGCTCTCTTGCATTGAAGAAGTCCCTTTGGCATTTGGTACTTGTACTTGTTGTTGAGTTGCTCTCCTCTTCCTTGCTTCAAGCACAATCCTTGGCTCGATGTTTGGAGGTTGAACAGAAGAATTCCCAAGCTGGTCATGTCTTCTTTTAAGCCTATCAGCCTCATCTTGCTCAATTTCATACTTCCTCCTAACACTTGGGTCACTTGTTTTTTGGCAGCCTTCAATACCCTTTCCTGTTTCATGCAATAAATGTGCTTTGACTGTTGGGTAGGAGCCCTTATACGACAATTTGCACATAGTACATCGCCATTCCCATGAGCCACCACCTCCACATTTTGCAATCTTTTGAACTTGAGCCCAAAGAGGATAGTATTCAGCCCTCTTGTTGACCCTAGGGGCTGAAGCAAGAGCTTGGTTGGAAGCCATTACTGTTGCAAAAAAAAAATAAAAAAAAATACCATCTTTGTGAAGGTTGAAGCATATTCTATGAAAAAAAAAAAACATTAGCAAATAACATGTATAGAGCATGCTTCTCACCTCAATCGGTTTCCTGTAGGTGAAGATGTTCCAAAACATTGCCAAAAGCACAAAATCTGTCCACCGTGAGCTGCTCAATCCACCACCATGAGTTCTGTCCAATCATGTCTCTATACATAAATATATAATTCAAGTGATAATCGAAATTTGTCTAAACTTTTAAAGTAACAGTGATGATTGATCAAATAAAGTGATGGTATGTTACATTATAGCAAATGATGTTACCTATATCTAATCGTTAGCTCGATTTTACAAAACAAAGAAATACACTATCACCCAAGTGTTTAAATTTTACCGTGAGCTGCAACTACTTTCACCGTGACCAACTGCTTTCACCGTGAGGTCTGTAGACTGTCCACCGTGAGCTCTGTAGACTGGCCCGTGAGCTGCTAGATCTGGCTGCTGGCCCGTGAGTAAAAAATTAAAATGCTGGCCTGTGAGGGAGCCGTGAGCTGGAAGAAGGAGCCACCGTAAGCTGTGAGCTGGAAGAGGGAGCCACCGTGAGCAAGAGGGAGCCACCAACGTGAGTTGGAACAGGGAGCCACCACCGTAAGCCACCACGAACTTTGCAAACAAATGCCGTGAGCCACCACTGTAAGCCACCACGAACTCTGCAAACAAATGCCGTGAGCGTAAACCTGTTGAACTCTGCAAACAAATGCCGTGAGCGTAAACCCGTTGAACTCTGCAAACAAATGCCGTGAGCTCTGCAAACAAAGGTGGGATTGCCGTGGTGATATGCTTCTTTATAGCATCACGACAACCCTATAGGTATTAATTTTAGTAATAAACAATTAAAATATTAATTAAATTACCCGGGATTGAGTTTGATTTGGGAGGAAACGTGAAGGAATGTGGCAATCCGAGACGGAAACTCATCCCCACGAAATGGAAACTTGTCCCCACCAGGCGAAACGTCCCCATGCCCACGGAAACGCGTTTCGCGTCCGTACCGTATGGGTTTCTGAGTTTCCTTCAGGAAACGCCGTGGGGACGACAAGGGGGGGTGATGTTTCCTGCAACGTAGCCCTAAAACCATTTCTAAATGGTAAGACACAACACAAATATTAAAATATAAAACTACCTTGTTGACCTTAAAGAAGGCGGCCAGCCTACAAAATTTAAATAAAAATTAAATTTCAAATTCAAATTAAAAAATAAAAATTATTTTTGGGAAAGTCGGCTCCAAAGTTTATGGTGGAAAACTAGTATAAATACCCAGTCAAACCTTTCATTTTGCAAGTGTGAAAATTCGGGAATGCTCTGAAATTTTCGGATGTCTGTTGATTGAGGTCTGTCATTGCAACAGACCCGAATTTTTGCAGCAGCAATTTTTTTTTGTTTTATATCTCGACAAGGTTTAGGGTAGCAGCTCTACAGTAACCAACGAATGTGTGATCAACAACAGCGACAAACCGAGTTTTTTACACCAGCACATCACAATGTGATGTTACCTAGCATGTGGAGCAGTCCGAGTTTTTTTGGAATCAAAATTTTTGGGGTTTCTTCTCTTCAACAGTCTCGAAGTTTACCTGAGCATGCACACAGACCCATGCTTGATGACAGTCCCGATTTTGGAGGCCTTCCTCTCACACAGTCCTGAAATTGCAATCCATTTTTGTGTGGCCCTTTTTTATGATTACTGCTGGAGTTGGAACAGTTCACCATACACAGTCCACCATACCCAAGCTCTGAAGGTTAAAGACTTTTTTTTGTGAAGTTTTGGGAGAATGAACAAGTTCCAAATTTTGTGATGTCCTAACATTCGAGCTTGTAGCAGCAGATTCAAATTCTTTCTTGGGGTTGATCTTTATGTTTGATGCCAAGTTTCTTTTAGAGTTTGACAGGGTGTAAAGTGCAGCAAACACATAAAAATTGCAGCTGAGGTCACGGTGGACTGAGGACATATGTAGGAGTGGACTGAGGTTGCTCAGGTTCGAAAGTTGAAGGCTTAACATAGTCTGAAATATGTTGCAGACTGAGACAACTCAGAATTGTCCAAAAAAAAGGTCAACATATAGCTCAGTTTTACATAGTCAATGCATGAAGGGTTTATGATGGTTTGACTATTTTCTTTAAGGCAACCATTTGAAGTTTGATCAAGACATTGTCTTGACAGGTATGATAATGTATACATAGTTCAAGGTCAAGGTATGTATGCTATCCTACAAACTATTGATGATGATGATGTGTACTTAACACATACACAGTCAAGACCTGAAAGTGATATACAGTAGTGAAGAATGCAATGGTGTATGAACAGTCATGTATGTGTTGGTCTTGTAATCTACAGAATGCCTATTGCTACAATTTTTGCAATGATAATTGCAAGAGGCAAACAAACACTGGTCAATATGCGAAGTTCTTTTAAAGAACTGGCAGTGAAGCAGTCACAAGGTTACGTTTTGACAAGTCTTTGGTAAAGGTCAATGTAGAGTTAAAACAAGAACGCCTTTTGTTGTATTTAATAATTTTGATCTTGTGCTCGCTTGTGGTTTGTTGAATGAAGAACTTACTAGCTATAGTTTCTTAAAGATTACTTGTTTGAGTGGCGTTCGAGTAGCCCACCATAGGCTCTTCTAGATGTAATAGCTGCAACATTGATATATTGGACATTTATTATTCTCTTCAAATATATTTGTGTGAATGCACCCATATAAAATCCTACATGGTATCAGAGAGGATATAGTCTGATTATGTGATCAAAGACGAGTGAGAAGGTCTAGAAGGGCGTGATTCTCGTTCCCACTCAAGAAGGAAGTAAATAAAATGCTTCCTTTAAATATTATTAAAAACCAATATGTATATGCGCCCAAAGGGATTACAAGTCCAAAAATAGTAGTAGTAATATAGCCTAAGGGTAGAAAACAGATAGCAAATATTAAAGGTCAATTGGCCATAATAAAGACAATCACAAAGATTAAGCAAGGACAGATCCCATGTCTGAAGGAGGGTCACAATTATAAGGGTTTGGGCCCCACCCCTTAATTGGTGGTGCATCAATAGTCGGGGAGGATTCCCATCCATATTCATTCAATTGCTCATAGTGCTTCTCCATTGATATGACTTGGTGAATGTGGGTGAACTTGTCATTCTTGCCCAAGGTGGAGGTGGCTAATTGTAGTGCTCTCGACTTTTGCATTCTTTGCATTACCCAATGGAGCGACCTTACTTGTGGCCCACCTTGCTTCCAGATATATGAGTGCAAATTGAACCATGTGGGGAATGAATCTCTCACGGTACTTCGCTCATTGTGCATGGAGCCACTCCCAGTACACCAGAATCTTTTGTGAGATGTGGCAACTCGAGCTCCACCTTCCTAGTGTGTACCTAAATTTGCAAGTGGAGGTTGGCACATATAAAAGCTTCGTTATACCAGGTGAACTTGTAGAAATGAGCATTTTAAAAAATACAGTAATTACTAATTTCTCTTTTTCCATTAAGAAATAACAACACTATTCTAACAAGTTGTCATGTTGCTTGAAATTCAATGACCCATGAGAGTTTGCCCCAAGGAGAGAAAACTTCCAAGTTATGGATATGGGAAGGCGCTAACAACATAGGTTTGAGGCCCATTCCTAGGTTGACTTAGTAGAAGGACAAAACCAAAACATTTGTTTGATTGTTTCTTCTTTGCAACAAAAGGGAATTTAGGTTGGGGAACTCCAAGGTACTTTAGGAGTTGGCCAAGAGGAATGCTGCCCAAAATAATAGACCAAGCAAACACAACATTCTTTGGTCCAGTATAAGCTTGCCACACTACTTGAAGTTGATGTAACCAAGTAGACTACTTAGATGATATCCTTTGTAGCTTATTCAATTTCCAATTAAGGATGGCTTGGAGCTCAATTGACGATACTTATCGACTAGTCTTTATTTTTTAAAAGAATAGTTCCACCTCCATTTTGTCCACCGTGCAAAGGGCCTCGGAATACCCAACTTAAGGAAGAGGTTATTTGTCACCAACTCCTTTAACCCACTCAATTACAAACCTTTTTGTTGTGTTTAGCTGAAATTTTACGTTCAAAATTGGCCAAGTCTTGCACTCGTGAATTTAACGTTGAAACGATCCCCACTTGGACAAACCCTTCTTTAAAAGTCTCTTGGTCGAAAACCAAGCAGTTTTTGAAGGAGCTTTACTATTAAATGGCACCAAGAGAGACCACCAAATGAGAAGCTTGTGCGAAGCGAGTCACCTTTTTGAGTGAGGCGGTGCTTAATGGCCTCCTCGACTTTTCATATGCTTTGAACTCCTAGACTTTTCATATGCTATGAACAATAGAGGTTCCTTTGATGATCTTAGTAGTGTTAGCAAGAGAGTTTGCAAATTGACATTCCTCGTACTTTTTCTTGCATAGTGGGGTTTTGCTTGAGATGCCATTTCCCATGAGAACATTCCAACTCTCCTTGCCATCCATAACACGACTCACCAATTTTGCACATAAACCTAAGCTTGCTTAAAGGATCAAATCATCTTGAGTCCCCCCTACTCCTTGTTGCTGCAATAAAGCTTTGAACTAACTCATTGAAATCCTTTGTCATTCTGCAAGCTGACCTAGAGAAAGTCACAAAGCAGTTTCTTTGGAGTTTGATAGGTCGCAATAGATGGAACCCAAAAAGTGTTAAGATTCAATATGCTAAGATAGATAACATTAGTATTCAATTCAATTTCACAACAATAGCATATACAGGATCACTGAAAGAAACACAATCACAGGATAGATACAGATTTATCTTGGGAAACCCTCTAGGGGAAGAAAACCCAGCAAAACTTCCTCAATATAGATGATCAAAAGTACAAAGACAAAATCCCAAACAAGTGTTCCTTCTCCTTGCAGATCTCTCTCTCAGTTTCTCTCTCTCTCTCTCTCTCTCTCCTATGTGAATTACACAAGTGAGTGTGTGTCCAAATGAGGAGCACATCACTCCTATTTATACTTTATCTTCCAGTTGACTTTTTCACTAACTAGGTCGACCCCAACAAACTTAACTGGGCCGACTTACCTAGGAAGACTGAAAACAATATAATAGTACTTTCTGGAGGGTTTTATCGACTAAGTCAAAACTATGATAAAATACGTAATTTAACTAAGGAAAGCAAGCTTTCCTTGGGATCTTGGCTTGCTTTGGGGCAACCAATATGATGCACACTACTTTGCTAGATTTAAAAATAAAAGTGCATACTAACTTATCTTTCCAAGCTCAATATTTTTTAAAATGCAACTTATGAAAGGAAGCTAGATTAAAACTAGATCTAAATGAAGATGGGACCTTTGGATGCTTTTAGATCTAGAAATTTAAGCAGATCTATGTAAAGTATAACTTTGAAAGGTAACTTTGAAAGGTATATATGCAAAGAACAAATAACTGGGAGAGTGTTCTAATTTTAAAGGAGAGGAAGAGAAGTAGAGCCCGGTTTGTTGCCGAACAAATCAACCAAGGAAAGCCTTTTCGTGGAGTGCCGAGGGACAATGTTTCGTAATTTTGTTGGAAATGGAATGGAGTCAAGCTAGATCCACACCTTCTCCACACTTGGCAACCTGAAACTAGATCACAATCTTGCAAAACACCACATGAGATTTGGATATACATATGTAAAAGGCAAAATAACATGCAAATAATCTTATTAATATGTAAATTTTAGATTTTAAAACATATGTAACAAAAGTACCCCAACTTAAGGAAGAGGTTATCTGTCACCAACTCCTTTAACCCACTCAATTACAAACCTTTTTGTTGTGTTTAGCTGAATTTTTACTTTCAAAATTGGCCAAGTCTTGCACTTGCGAATTTAACGTTGAAACGATCCCCACTTTGACAAACCCTTCTTTAAAAGTCGCTTGGTTGAAAACCAAGTAGTTTTTGAAGGATCTTTACTATTAAATGGCACCAAGAGAGACCGCCAAATGAGAAGCTTGCGTCGAAGCGAGTCACCTTTTTGGGTGAGGCGGTGCTTAATGGCCTCCTAGACTTTCCATATGCTTTGAACAATAGAGGTTCCTTTGGTGATCTTAGTAGGGTTAGCAAGAGAGTTTGCAAATTGACATTCCTCTTACTTTTTCTTTAATAGTGGGGTTTTGCTCAAGATGCCATTTCCCATAAGAATATTCCCACTCTCCTTGCCATCCATAACACGACTCACCAATTTTGCACATAAACCTAAGCTTGCTTAAAGGATCAAATCATCTTGAGTGCCCCATACTCCTTGTCGCTACAATAAAGCTTTGAAGTTTGAACTAACTCAATAATATCCTTTGTCGTTTTGCAAGCCGACCTAGAGAAAGCCACAAAGCAGTTTCTTCAGAGTTTGATAGGTCGCAATAGAGGGAACCCAACAAGTGTTAAGATTCAATATGCTAAGATAGATAACATTAGTATCCAATTCAATTTCACAACAATAGCATATACAGGATCACTGAAAGAAACACAATCACAAGATAGACATAGATTTATCCTAGGAAACCATCTAGGGGAAGAAAACCCAACAAAACTTCCTCAATATAGATGATCAAAAGTACAAAGACAAAACCCCAAACAAGTGTTCCTTCTCCTTGCAGATATCTCCCTCTCTCTCTCTCCTAAGCGAATTACACAAGTGAGTGTGTGTCCAAATGAGGAGCACATTACTCCTATTTATACTTTATCTTCCACTTGACTTTTTCACTAACTAGGTCAGCCCAACAAACTTAACTGGGCCGACTTACCTAGGAAGATTGAAAACAATATAATATTACTCTCTGGAGGGTTCTATCGACTAAGTCAAAACTATGATAAAATACGTAATTTAACTAAGGAAAGCAAGCTTTCCTTGGGATCTTGGCTTAATTTGGAGCAGCCAATATGATGCACACTACTTCGCTAGATTTTAAAATAAAAGTGCATACTAACTTATCTTTTCAAGCTCGATATTTTCTAAAATGCATCTTGTGAAAGGAAGCTAGATTAAAACTAGATCTAAATGAAGATGGGACCTTTGGATGCTTTTAGATCTAGAAATTTAAGTAGATCTATGTAAAATATAACTTTGAAAGGTAGATCTGCAAAGAACAAATAACCGGGAGAGTGTTTTAATTTTAAAGGAGAGGAAGAGAAGTAGAGCTCGGTTTGTTGCCGGACAAATCAACCAAGGAAAGCATTTTCGTGGAGTGCCGAGGGACAATGTTTCGTAATTTTGTTGGAAATGGAATGGAGTCAACCTAGATCCACACCTTCTCCACACTTGGCAACCTGAAACTAGATCACAATCTTGCAAAACACCTCATGAGATCTGGATATACATATGTAAAAGACAAAATAACATGCAAATAATCTTATTAATACGTAAATTTTAGATCTTAAAACATATGTAACAAAAGTACCCCAACTTAAGGAAGAGGTTATTTGTCACCAACTCCTTTAACCCACTCAATTACAAACCTTTTTGTTGTGTTTTAGCTAAAATTTTACATTCAAAATTGGCAAAGTCTTGCACTCGTGAATTTAACGTTGAAACGATCCCCACTTGGACAAACCCTTCTTTAAAAGTCGCTTGGTCGAAAACCAAGTAGTTTTTGAAGGAGCTTTACTATTAAATGGCACCAAGAGAGACCACCAAATGAGAAGCTTGTGCGAAGCGAGTCACCTTTTTGAGTGAGGCGCTGCTTAATGGCCTCCTAGACTTTTCATATGCTTTGAACAATAGAGGTTCCTTTGGTGATCTTGGTAGGGTTAGCAAGAGAGTTTGCAAATTGACATTCCTCGTACTTTTTCTTGCATAGTGGGGTTTTGCTCGAGATGCCATTTCCCATAAGAACATTCCAACTTTCCTTGCCATCCATAACATGGCTCACCAATTTTGCACATAAACTTAAGCTTGCTTAAAGGATCAAATCATCTTGAGTCCCTCCTAGTCCTTGTCACTGCAATAAAGCTTTGAACTAACTCAATGAAATCCTTTGTCTTTCTGCAAGCCGACCTAGAGAAAGCCACAAAGCAGTTTCTTCAGAGTTTGATAGGTCGCAATAGAGGGAACCCAACAAGTGTTAAGATTCAATATGTTAAGATAGATAACATTAGTATTCAATTCAATTTCACAACAATAGCATATACAGGACCACTGAAAGAAACACAATCACAAGATAGACACAGATTTATCCTGGGAAACCCTCTAGGGGAAGAAAACCCAACAAAACTTCCTCAATATAGATGATCAAAAGTACAAAGACAAAACCCCAAACAAGTGTTCCTTCTGCTTGCAGATATCTCTCTCTCTCTCTCTCCTATGCGAATTACACAAGTGAGTGTGTGTCTAAATGAGGAGCACATCACTCCTATTTATACTTTATCTTCCACTTGACTTCTTCACTAACTAGGTCGGCCCCAACAAACTTCACTGGGACGACTTACATAGGAAGACTGAAAACAATATAATATTACTTTCTGGAGGGTTCTATCAACTAAGTCAAAACTATGATAAAATACGTAATTTAACTAAGGAAAGCAAGCTTTCCTTGGGATCTTGGCTTGCTTTGGGGAAGCCAATATGATGCACACTACTTTGCTAGATTTAAAATAAAAGTGCATACTAACTTATCTTTTCAAGCTCATTATTTTCTAAAATGCAACTTGTGAAAGGAAGCTAGGTAAAACTAGATCTAAATGAAGATGGGACCTTTGGATGCTTTTAGATCTAGAAATTTAAGCAGATCTATGTAAAGTATAACTTTGAAAGGTAGATCTGCAAAGAACAAATAACCGGGAGAGTGTTTTAATTTTAAAGGAGACAAAGAGAAGCAGAGCCCAGTTTGTTGCCGAACAAATCAACCAAGGAAAACCTTTTCATGGAGTGCCGAGAGACAATGTTTCGTAATTTCGTTGGAAATAGAATGGAGTCAACCTAGATCTACACCTTCTCCACACTTGGCAACTTGAAACTAGATCACAATCTTGCAAAACAACTCATGAGAGCTGGATATACATATGTAAAAGACAAAATAACATGCAAATAATCTTATTAATATGTAAATTTTAGATCTTAAAACATATGTTACAAAAGTAAAAACAATTAAGTAATCTTACCTACAAATCCCTACTCCTATTGATTCAGAGAAATCCTTCAAGGTTAGTACACAAATGAAGCAAGAATTGAGAAAAAATAAAGTCACCACATTTGCAATATGACGCTAGTACTACACAAACAATAGCACTACACAATTCAGCCTCCAAAGCTTCTTTATTCTCAAGCAAAACAATGAATATCACAGTGTTACAATAGAAAATCAGCTCTTCATCCAACTCTAACTAACTTGAATGAGAGAGGCACCGCTTTATTTATAGCTAAACTGGCCAAGAGGGGGCGCAACCTACACTAACAGAGGGAGGGTGAGTTGAGGGAGATGATTGATGGATCTGGTGTAGTTAGAGTGGAGTGGAACTAGGGAGGTAGGCGCCACCTCTCCTACCTAACTCCACCTATCCATTCATCATTCACCACTTCAAACCCACGCGAGGATGAGAGAGAAGGGCGCACCCTTCAACTAGTATGAGCCCTCCACCTCTCGCACCTATCCCTAGCTGACGCCTTCATCATGGATGGAACTCACCTCCTTCACTGAGAGCCAATGCAACTGATTGCAATCAATTCCGACAAGATTCCACTGCTTTAGGAATTTGGGATTTTTCTATTTTTTAATTAACTTTTTTGATTTTTGGATAATTTTGACATAAGTGATAAATTTATCACTTAAAACTTGGGAAAAGTGGGTTTTTGGGTAAAACGGGTGCTATGATTTAGAAAATGAGCACCCCCATGGCAAAACTTGACCCCTAACCACACTTTTATTACACTTATCATTTTCCCAATTAGAGTACTAAAAATAGCCTAAGTTTACGAGAAATTTTTTTTCTCAAAAATTAAAATAAAACCTAGGGGAACCTAGCACATGTCCATATGACTCAATATTAATGCCTAGCATGTTTATAAACATTGACACATAGACTTTAATAACCTCCTAAGGTCTAACCACCAAGATGACTACCCCAACTTTGGAGGTGTGAGTGAAAAACTCAGAAATTATTAGTCATTTGTTCAACAATAAATAATTACCAAGGGAAAAAACACTTTGGGCTAGTTGTCTTGATGTATAAGTCTAGGAGATCGATTCTTTTACATACTTCACCATGCTAGGATAGTTATTACAATTCCCCCAAGGTGGTATGAACATGTGGTACAAGAAATTAATTTTTTTTTTTCCCAGAAGAAGCCTGGATGACTTCTTAACTCTGAAGAATGAACAATAGTGCTTGTTCAACCTTGCTGGCTCACTTGAAAACCAACTAAGCATGACTTAGTAGGTAACAGGTAGAGAGAGCCTTTGCTCATTTTTCACGGATGTGGGGCATCCAGGACCCCTTTAGGCACCTAATCTTCCTCCTCTTTGCTTATATCTAGCACTTGTAAGCTTGAATGGACTCCTAATCTATAGAGGACCAACGAGCTCTTCTATGTCAAGCTGTAACTCATAGTAGCTAGTGGGATAACCTACCAGCCCTGTCATCCTCCCTATCTTGGGGGGATTTCATCATTTTTTTCTTCTTCAGTTTTTCTTAATTTTTCTAAGTTAAAAGCTAAAACTAACTAAACTCAACCGACATACAATCCAAAATATTCCCTTTTAGCTTCAATTAGAGGAAATGTAACTTTTTTAGATTAGTTTTCATTTTCTTAGTAATTAGACAACAATTCCTTTCAAGTTTTGTCTTTCTTGGAAAAAGCAACGAATCCTCACTATCAAAGTCTATCCTGCTCTTTGCCTAGTGAGTTCCACTCAATGTGGGTAGATCACGATAGATTCTGGCAGTGCAAAGGCGTTTAATTAGAAAACTTTTCATTTTTGTTGAGGAGTAACGAATCATAGATTAATAGTAGTGATTAACCTATATTTTCCTTTCTTGCTCAATCCTACGATGAAAGCATTCGTGAGTGGTTAAATCACATAATTTCCATTTCACTTAACTCACCTATGCTAAACAATTGGATCACTAGAAGAAAGACATCACAGAAATAAAGAACGCAAGAGTTTATCCTAGGAAATCCAATAGGGAGAAAACCCAACAACCTTCGTATAAAGATGATCAATTCCGAGAGCAAAGTACATGAATGAGAGAGAGAAAGAAGAAAAACTCTCTAAGATAAAACCCATAAAACACTACTTCTCACTATTGGAGCGAACTTCTTTTTGACTAGGCGAACTTGCTTGTGTGTTAAGTGTGTGTACAAATGAGGCGCCTAGCCTCTCTCTTTATACACTTTACAAAACTGATTTTTTCCCTAACTGGGTCGACTTGTCTTGGGGAAAGATAAAATAAAATTTATTTTAACTCTTGTTCTTATGTAATCTTCCCCAAGGTTTACATTGATTCTTTCAATGGTTTACATGATTAATTAGATCAATATAATCTCCCGTAGGACAAAGCAATACAATAAAATTACAATAAGAATAACTTCCGAAGTTGCACAAATTCCAACCACCTAATATCAATTCAAATCAATCTTGGCGTTTTTTTTATTATAAATCCACAATTAACTAAAATCAACCTCCCTAAAGGACGAAACTTTGACATCTAAATTCCAGTGGGAATCAAAACTTTGACATCTAAACTTTGACTTCTACAGTGAAGGGGAATCAATTAAGTAGCAACCGTGGGAACCCGTTAGGCTAACCCTTGATTGGTGTCAGCGTTGGACACACCCCCGAGGTCAATCCATACTTGTGGAGCCACACTTGACAATCCAGATTTGTTTCCACGTACCTTGAGTATATTAGAAACCCCCTTTTCCTTAACAAATTTAACTTCTAACAAGTAGTCAATCCTTGCACCAAGCATGTTCACAATTCGACGCATCTCCATTTAACAAGCAAAGTCGATCCTTGCCTCGACGAGTTCACAATTTTGCTTTGGTTATGTTTTCTAGTTGGATAACATTTATTTTATGCTGGTAAAGCATTCTTTTAAGTATAGCTTGCAAGCTCCTTGTGACTCCATTGTTGTACCCTTTTAAGGCGCTGGTCTTTATCTTATGCATGTTGAATATTTGAAACTACTTGCTAAGTTATTTTGTCAAATTTGCTTTCCTAGTGTAATTTATGAACTCCTAAGTTGCCTTTTCCAAGGCGACCATCCTTAGTTTATTTGAATTTTAGCATTAGCATGAATACTTAAAAATTTGCAGACAAACTTAAAAAATAAATGACAAGTGCAGTAAAAATTACATCAACACAATAGACACATGAACACAAGATTTTTCACTGGGGAAACCTTCAAAGGACAAAAACCCCAAAAAGCATTAGTAGCTCATCTCGTAAATGAGATGACTTAGCAAATTCTTCAAAAAGTTCCTCAGACCCCAATCTGGGTCAAATCACAGTTTACAGTTGGTCAAATAAATTTTTCTCAGCAAAAACAAAGGGTTTCAAACCCTAATTAATCAACTTTCCAGATCTGCCCGGAAATGATCAAGACTGCCCGAAAACAGTTTGCTCGAATTGAACAGGCCTGCCTGAAGTCCAAAACTGTTTGGCCGGAATTTAAGACAGGTTGCCTGGAATTTATTACAGGCTGCTCGGAATTTATTACAGGCTGCCCAAAATTTATTTTTCCCTGCCTGGATCTCTGTCTGTGCCTGCCCTTCTGTTCTCTGCCCTGCCCGAGATTGCTGTTCACTTCTTCTTCTGCTGGAATGGCAGATATGCACTGCCCAAACTGCTCGAAGTCTGGTATGGGCATCCCGTGACAAGGGATGAACCCTTTGACTGCTGCTGGAGTGGTGGGAAGACCCCTGTCTGCTGGGCCGAGGCTTTAAGGCCTGTCTGGAAGCCCTCCGGGTCTGCTATTTAGCAGCCCGAGGCCTATAGCAGGCAGCCCGGGTTTGCTGTGAGCAGCCCGTGGCTGCAACTTAGCTACCGGGAGCTTTGTGGTAGCTCTCGGGCCCTACTGTGGGTGCCCAAATGTGCTCCCGGGCCTTGCTGTAGGGTTAGCAGGGTTGCCCGAGGAGCTAAGGAGGCTGCCGAGAAGAAGGAGAAGGTTGCCACAGAGAAGAAAACACAGTTGCTCGAGATCTGGAAATATATTTGACTGCTGAAGATGAGGGTTTGTCAAACCCTAAGACAAAAAGATAAAAATGAAGAAACCCTAGCTGAGGGTTTTGCTGAGAGATCTTCAGAAGCAACAGTACCTGTGAGAGCAAGTGAATGTGTAATAATGAAATGACTTGATCTTCTTTTATAACCTTCAATCACCTCTAAGTGGACCAAAATTAGGAAGAACAAAATAATAATATTTTATTCTTTCCTAATTTCACTTTTACCATTTTACCTTTTAGTAGTCTAAAAGGTCCTTTATGTATTTTTGACTTTTACCAGAAGTCCTTATGTAATTTTGACTTTCACCTGTGGTCCCTTTTCCTGTGGTCTAAAAATCCTTATGTATTTTTGACTTTTGACTTAAATCTTTTTCTAAGTGCCCCTGTGGTCATCACTTGTGGTCTTTTTGATTCCATTCAAAGTACATCATCATAAACCAAGAGAGTTACTAATGCTTTTATCTCACACTTCATGTGACACCAAGATCAGGTACTAGGGTAACTTAACCAAGGGTAGCTAAGCCTTGGAGAAGTACACAAAGCCCATAGATCAAGGGTCAGAGTGTCACACATGCCTAGACCAAGTCTAGGGCTTACAGTGCCTTCCTAGCAACAGACCAGGTGCCTTAGCCACGGGCTGCATAATTTGACCCTAGGTCAAATACTTGGTAACAGACCAAGCGCCTCCATTCTCCAAGAGAATGGCTACTCAGAACTAAGCTGAGTCTACCAGTACTGGATTGGTCCACATCGTGGCCCTGAACCAGATGTCTACCATTCAAAAGAATTGTCACTCAACACTGGGTTGAGTCTACCCAAGGCAGATCCGAGTCCATATCATGGTCAAGAACCAGATATCTACCATTCAACAGAATGGTCACTCAACATTGGGTTGATTCTACATCGTGGTTCTGGAACAGGTGTCCCCATTCTCCTAAGAGAATGGCTCTCGGTGCTGCTTAGAAAAATCAACACTCCCTCTCAGTGAGAGAGGCATTCTCTGCCATGCCAAGCTTGTCACGAAAGTACACGAACTTTGATGCTGACAGAGGCTTGGTCAAGATATCTGCAATCTGTTCATTCGTACGAATGTACTGCAACTTCAGAGCACCTCTCTGCACTAGGTCTCTGATGAAATGATACCTCATTTCAATCTGTTTCGATCTATCATGAAACATTGGGTTCTCCGAAAGCTCTATGAAACTCTGATTATCGCAATGGATGATCGTTGAGTAAAGCTTTCCCTCAAATAGGTCAGATATCAGTTTTTTGAGCCAAACTGCTTCCTTGCAGGCATCACTTGCAGCAATATATTCTGCCTCAGCTGTACTCTGAGCTATGGAACCCTACTTCCTGCTGGACCAAGAGATCATTGCTGATCCCATACTGAAGCAATAACCAAAGGTACTTTTTCGGTCAACTGCATTGCTAGCCCAATCTGAATCTGTATATCCAGATAACAATACTCCACTGCTGGAAGTATACTTGAGCCCATAAGTGATAGTACCTTACACATATCTGAGTACATGTTTGGCAGCAACCAAGTGTATGTGCTTTGGATCGGACATGAACTGACTCAGTACATTCACTGTGTAACAGATGTCTGGTCTCGTATGCACGAGATACATCAGGGAACCAATGAGCTGTCTGTATAGAGTAGAGTCCACACTCTGTGAACTAGAGGCTGAGTCCCGCAACTTTGTCAAGTTGTAGTCATTGGTATGCTCATGGATTTGCAGTCTTGCATCCCAAATCTTTGCAATATATCGACTACATACTTTCCTTGTGTCAGGAAGATCTCACCTTGCTTTTGCCAGACTTCTAGGCCAAGGAAGTAATGCATCGATACGAGATCTTTCATCTCGAATTCAGAGGTAAGCTCCCTCTTACACTGGTTTATCAATTGTTCATCACCTGTAAGAAACAAGTCATCTACATATAGAACAAGTATCAAGACATGATTATGAACAACCTTAAAGTACAAGTTAGAATTAGCTGTACTTTTGGAAAACCCCAAGCTATGGAGAAATCCATCCATCCTAACATACCAGACTCTGGAAGCCTGTTTCAGTCTATACAAGGCTTTCTTCAGTTTACATACATGAGTCTTCTTTCCAAGAGTCACAAAGCCTTCAAGTTGTTCAATATAAACTTCTTCCTCAATCTTACCATTGAGAAAGGCGGTCTTTACATCCATCTGAATAATGTAGCAAGTGAAGCGATGCTTCTAATGGTAGTATACCTGGCAACACGAGCAAATGTCTCGTCATAGTCAATAACTTCTTTCTGAGTGAAGCCACGAGCTACGAATCTGGATTTATATTTCTCCATAGTGCCATCTGCAGCATGCTTGATCTTATAAAGCCATCTGGAAGTCACAACCGACTTTCCTGTTGGTCTAGGAACAACTTCCCAAACATCATTCTTCATGATTGACTTATACTGTTCAATCATGGCATCAACCCATACATGTTTATTTGCTGCTTCTTAATATGATGAAGGTTCTGAATTGATAAGCTGGCTCATAAGATCGGAGTACTTCCGTGGTGTTATGCTTTCTCTGAAAGTCTCGGGAGGAGTTTTATGCTTCTCGCGTTCTTGCACTGTCTTTCGGTACCAAGCAGGTCTCCTTTTGGAAGGAGGAACTTCAAGTAGTTCTTCTAGTGGACTTTCGATGTTCTCATGTACATCTGGAATTTGATCTTCAGATTCCTCTTCCTCCCTTTGAATTTCTGAATATGGAAACTCAAGTGGAGCAACTGCATCTTTCGGTGAAAGCTCTAGAGTTTTACGAAACACAACTTCCTCATGGAAGATCATATCTCTGTTGAACTCAATATGCCTTTGTCCCGGTATAAATATTTGATAAGCCTTGGAGCAATCACTGTACCCAACAAATATACCTTTCTTACAGGAGGGCTCTAGCTTGGCCCTCTTTTCTTTTGGCACATGAACATTCACAGGAGTACCAAATATCCTCATGTGATCAACTGCAGTTTTCTTCTTGGTGAAGACTTCTTCTGGAGTCTGCTCCTCCAAGATAGCATGTGGGTTTCTGTTCTGGATGTACACAGCAGTTTTTGTACCTTCAGTTTGTTGAATTTTTTAGCATTAGCATAAACACAGTGCAGTAAAAACACATTCATCACATCAACACACATGGACACAATATTTTTCATTGGGGAAACCTTCAAAGGACAAAAAAACCCCAAAATCATTAATAGCTCATCTCGTGAATGAGATGACTCAGAAAATTCTTCAAAAAGATCCTCAATTCCAGATTTGGAATTTACCCACAGTACTGTAAAATTTATTAGTAAAAATCAGACTGTTAATTTTATCCACAATTTCCAGAATTTCAAAAATTTCCCAAATTAGGGGGTTTTCAAAAAACAGAAATTTTCTCTCCTGTTTGCAAAAATCAGACTGTCCACGTCAGATCTAAAAATACCTGATTGGCTGTACCTTGCTGTTGTACAGCTGTACGATCGTACGACTGCCCATTGACTGTTTTAGGTTGCCCGTTGACTGTTCTGCTGCTCGATCTGCCCGACTTGTCTTTTCTTTCTGCCCGGAGAGAGAAAGATGGACAGCCCGTGAGGAGAGAGAAAGTGGAAAGATGGCTGCCCTAAAAAAAGAGGAAAACTGCCCCAAAAACGAAATGCTGAAGGTGGCTAGCCACAAAGTGCTGAAGATTGATTTTTTGATAAAAACCCTAGCTGAGGGTTTGCTGGAGATGAATGCCCTAGTTGAGGCAAAAACAATCTTTAAGAAGACTTCAGTAAAATAGCAGCATCACCTGTGAGAGAAAACTTGTGTGTTGTAAATGAGAAGACTTGATCTTCTTTTATAGCCTTTGTTCACTTTCAAGTGGACAAAATTAGGAAAAATAAAAATAATAATATTTTTATTCTTTTCCTAATTTCACTTTCACTTTTACCAAAAAAGATACTATTATTTTTCCTTTGACTTTTACCAAAAGTCCTTATTTAATTTTGATTCCACCTGTGGTACAAAAGTCTTTATTTAAATTGACTTTTAACTTTGACCTTTTTCATTACTTGTGGTACCTTTTTGATTTCAAAAGTACATCATCATAAACCAAGAGAGTTATTAATGCTTTTACCTCACACACTGTGTGACACCTAGATCTAGTACTAGGGTAACTTAACCAAGGGTAGCTAATCCTTGGAGAAGCACACCAAGCCCATAGATTAAGGGTCAAAGTGCCACACACATTCCCAGACTCAGTCTAGGGCTTACAGTGTCTTCATTCTCCAAGAGAATGGCTACTCATAACTACGCTGAGTCTACTAGTCCCATACTGGTCTACATCGTGGTCCCGGACCATATGTCTACTCAACACAAGGTTGAGTCTACCCAGGGCAGATCTGAGTTTATATCATGGTCCTAGACCAGATATCTACCATTCAACAGAATGGTCACTCAACACTGGGTTGAGTCTTCACCGTGGTCCCGGACTAGGTGGTCCCATTCTCCGAAGAGAAGGGCTCTCGACGCTGCTCAGAAAAATAAACAATCCCACTCAGCGGGAGAGGCATTCTCTGCCATACCAAGCTTGTCACGAAAGTACATGAATTTTGATGCCGTCAAGGGCTTGGTAAAGATATCTGCAATCTGTTCATCTGTACAGATGTACTGCAACTTCAAAGCACCTCTTTGCACTAGGTCTCTGATGAAATGATACCTCATTTCAATGTGTTTCGATCTGTCATGAAACACTGGATTCCCTGAAAGCTTTATGCAACTCTGATTATCGCAATGGATGATCGTTGAGTCAAGCTTTCCCTCAAACAGATCATATAACAACTTTTTGAGCCAAACTGCTTCCTTGCAGCAATATACTTTGCCTCAGCTGTACTTTGAGCTATGGAACCCTGCTTTCTGCTGGGCCAAGAGATCATAGTTGATCCCATACTGAAGCAATAACCAGAGGTACTTTTCCGATCGACTGCACTGCCAACCCAATTTGAATCTAAATATCTAGATAACAATACTCCACTGCTGGAAGTATACCTGAGCCCACAAGTGATAGTCCCTCGCACATATTTGAGTACATGTTTGGCGGCTACCAAGTGTATGTGCTTCGGATCTGACATGAACTTACTCACAATGCATTCACTGTGTAGCAGATGTCTGGTCTCGTATGCACGAGATACATCAGGGAACCAATGAGATGTTTGTATAGAGTAGAGTCCACATTCTGTGAACTAGAGGCTGAGTCCTGCAACTTTGTCAAGTTGATAGTCATTGGTACGCTCATGGACTTGCAGTCCTGCATCCCAAATCTCTGCAAGATATCGACTGCATACTTTCCTTGTGTCAGGAAGATCTCACTTGGTGTTTGCCAGACTTCTAAGCCAAGGAAGTAATGCATCAATCCGAGATCTTTCATCTCAAATTTAGAGGTAAGCTCCCTCTTACACTGGTCTATCAACTCTTCATCACCTGTAAGAAACAAGTCATCTACATATAGAACAAGTATCAAGACATGATTATGAACAACTTTAAAGTACAAGTTAGAATCAACTGTACTTTTGGAGAACCCCAAGCTATGGAGAAATCCATCCATCCTGGCATACCAGACTCTTGGAGTTTGTTTCAGTCCATACAAGGCTTTCTTCAATTTACATACATGGGTCTTCTTCCCATGAGCAACAAAGCCTTCAGGTTGTTCAACATAAACCTCTTCCTCAATCTTACCATTGAGAAAGGCTGTCTTTACATCCATCCGAATACTGCAACAAGTGAGATGATGGTTTTGATGGTAGTGTACCTGGCAACAAGTGCAAATGTCTCGTCATGGTCAATGCCTTCTTTCTGAGTGAAGCCATGAGCTACGAATTTGGCTTTATACTTCTCTACACTGCCATCTGCAGCATGCTTGATCTTATAAAGCCATCTGGAAGTCACTACTGACTTTCCTGTAGGTCTGGGAACAATTTCCCAAACATCATTCTTCATGATTGACTTATACTCTTCAATCATGGCATCAACCCATACCTGTTTACTTGCTGCTTCTTCATATGATGAAGGTTTTGAACTGATAAGTTGACTAATAAGACCGGAGTACTTCTGTGGTCTTATGCTTTCTCTGAAAGTCTCTAGAGGAGCTTTATGTTTCTCGGCTTCTTGTACCGTTTCTCGGTACCAAGTAGGTCTCCTTTTGGAAGGAGGAACTTCAAGTAGTTCTTCTAGTTGACTTTCAATGTTCTCAAGAACATCTGGAGTTTGATCATCAAATTCTTCCTCCCTTTGAATTTCTGAATCTGGAAACTCAAGTGGAGCAATTGCATCTTCCGGTGAAAGCTTTAGTGTTTTACGAAACATCGCTTCCTCATGGAAGATCACATCTCTGTTGACCTCAATGTACCTCTGTCCAGGTATATATACTCGATAAGCCTTCAAGCAATCATTGTACCCAACAAATAAGCCTTTCTTACCGGAAGGCTCTAGCTTGGCCCTCTTTTCTTTTGGCACATGAACATACACAAGAGTGCCAAATATCCTTGTGATCAACTGCAGGTTTCTTCTTGGTGAAGACTTCTTCTGGAGTCTTCTCACTCAAGATAGCATGAGGGCTTCTGTTCTGGATGTACACAGCAACTCCTGTAGCTTCAGCCCACAAAGACAAAGGAAGATCTAGATCAGAGATCATGGCTTTAGCAGCCTCATAGATCGTTCTATTCTTCCTTTCTGCAACCCCATTTTGCTGAGGGTTGTAAGGTACTTTTAGCTCTTTCTTGATTCCTGCTTCTCGACAAAAATCATCAAACTCATTAGATTCATACTCACCTTCGTTATCTGATCTCAAGATATGGATGTGTCTGCTAGTCTGATTTTCAATCAGTGTCTTGAACTGTTTGAACTTGTCAAAGGTTTCGCTCTTGGCCTTGAGGAAGTAAATCCAGGACTTCCGAGAGTAGTCATCAATAAACAAGACATAATATAAACACCCACTCAAGGAGGGTGAAGACATCGACTCACAAATGTCAGAATGAATCAAATCCAAAATGCCTTTAGATCTACTCTTGCTTCTGGGAAATGATTTCTTAGTGTTCTTACCTAGAGCACATCCTTTGCAAATCCCTTCATGTTTTGGAGACACTTCTGGCATACCTGTGACCATCTTCTGCAATCCTGGGAGAGCTATGTAGTGAAGGTGTCCAAACCTTCTATGCCAAAGTTCACAAGGATCAACTGAGTGATGTTCCAAATCATGAGTGGAAACTTTTGAAGCCTTGTAGAGGTCTCCCTCTCGAACCCCAATCTGCACTGCTGAGTCTAGATCTGTGTCTTTTGCCCATTAAAAGACCTTCTTGTCCATAAAGAGGACTCTGTGGCCCTTGTCTTCTAAACCAACAACAGATAAAAGATTCTTCTTTTAACCAGGAACATAAAGAATATCATCAACATGAAGAACCGCACCTGAGTCAAGTTGAAGTGAAGTTGAGCCAACTCCTTCAATCTTGTAAGTGGAATCATCTCCAAGATCTACCTGAGTGGTGAACTTCTTCTTTCTGTAACCAGTGAGGGTACCACGGTCATGTGCCTAGAGGCGTCACTGTCAACCAACTAAGAAGTAGAGCAAGCTGAGAAAGAACCAATTAGAGCAGAATTCAAATAGTACTCTCTTCTAGGCTCATCAGTTTTATTAGCCTTGGCTTTTCTCTTCTTCCTTGGTTCTTCATCTTCTTCTTCCTCTGCTTTTGCAGCAGATGCCTGAAACCTTCTCTTTGGTTTCTTTTTGTTCTGCCTGCAGTCTCTAGCATAATGTCCAAACTTGTGACAAGTATAACATTTAATCTTAGACATGTCAGAAAACTTACCTTGAGGTTTCTTCCCTTTCTTTTGCTGAGGAAAAGGTTTCTTGAACCTTTTGGTCTTTGCTGCAAGTGTAAGGTTATCCTACTTGATTACCTTGTCAGTGTTCCTTGCTTCTTCTTGTATGCAATCATGCCAAAGCCTTTCAAAGGTTGGCTGATTTTCTCGTCCACAGACGGATGCCATGAAAGTTTCCCAAGAGCTTGGGAGACCATCAACCATTGTTTGTACAAGATCATCATCATCAACAGTAACACCAATAGCAAGGAGTTGATCTTTTACCTGTTTGATCTTGGTGAAGAAGGAACCAACACTTTCATCTTTGCTCAGCTTCAAAGTTCGTAGCCTCGTCTTCAAGACTCTCTTTTGACTGGGAGCCTTCTTTTCATAGAGGTTTACCAACGTATCATAACATTCTTTAGCAGCCTTCAAGGCTGTGATGTTAGGCATCAATTCTTTTTTGATAGAATCATAAATGACTCTTCTACCCTTACCTTGCTTCCTCTTGTTGGCAAGCCTACCAGCATTTGTAGTTGGCTCTTCTATGACATTAAGAACAATGTCATCCAAGTCATTCTCATCAAGAATGGCTGTCAACCTGGCCTTCCAGGAATTGAAGTTTGCTGAACCATGGAGCTTTTCTTCCGATTTGAACTCACTGGTGGGGTCATCTCTGTCACTTAACCAAATGTTAGATCTGCAAATCTTATTCCAAGATCTAGTGAGAAACAACAACAATGTCCCTTTATTGTGTTTTCACATGCTAAGCTCTGATACCATGTTGAATTTTTTAGCATTAGCATAAACTTTAAACAAATCAGCAGTGCAGTAAAAACACATTCATCACATCGGCACACATGGACACAATATTTTTCACTGGGGAAACCTTCAAAGGACAAAAACCCTAAAAGCATTAATAGCTCATCTCGTGAATGAGATGACTCAGAAAATTCTTCAAAAAGTTCCTCAATTCTAGATTTGGAATTTACCCACAGTACTGTAAAATTTATCAGTAAAAATCAGACTATTAATTTTACCCACAATTTCCAGAATTACAAAAATTTCCCAAATTAGGGCTTTTTCAAAAAACAGAAATTTTCTCTCCTTTCTGCAAAAAACAGACTGTCCACTTTAGATCTAAAAACACCTGATTGGCTGTACCTTGCTGCTGTACGACTGTACGAATCTGTACAGATCTGATTGTACGGCTGCCCGTTGACTCTTTTGTTGCTCGATCAGCTCGACTTGTCTTTTCTTTCTTCCTGGAGAGAGAAAGATGGACAACTCGTGAGGAGAGATAAAGGGAAAAGACGGCTGCTCGAAAAAAAGAGGAAAACTGCCCCAAAAACAAAATGCTGAAGGTGGCTGTCCACAAAGTGCTGAAGATTGATTTTCTGATAAAAACCCTAGCTGAGGGTTTGCTGGAGATGAATGCCCTAGCTGAGGCAAAAACAATCTTCAGGAAGACTTCAGTAAAATAGCAGCATCACATGTGAGAGAAAACTTGTGTGTTGTAAATGAGAAGACTTGATCTTCTTTTATAGCCTTTGTTCACCTGTAAGTGGACAAGATTAGGAAAAATAAAAATAATTATATTTTTATTCTTTTCCTAATTTCTCTTTCACTTTTACCAAAAAAGGTACTTTTATTTTTCCTTTGACTTTTACCAAAAGACCTTATTTAATTTTGATTCCACTTGTGGTCCTTTTCCTGTGGTACAAAAGTCTTTATTTAAATTGTCTTTTGACTTTGACCTTTTTCCAAGTGCCCCTGTGGTCATTACCTATGGTACCTTTTTGATTTCAAAAGTACATCATCATAAACCAAGAGAGTTATTAATGCTCTTACCTCACACACTGTGTGACACCTAGATCTAGTACTAGGGTAACTTAACCAATGGTAGCTAATCCTTGGAGAAGCACACCAAGCCCATAAATCAAGGGTCAAAGTGCCACACACATGCCCAGACCCAGTCTAGGGCTTATAGTGTCTTTATTCTCCAAAAGAATTGATACTCATAACTAAGCTGAGTCTACCAGTCCCAGACTGGTCTACATCGTGGTCCCGGGCCAAATGTCTACTCAACACAAGCTTAAGTCTACCCAGGGCAGATCTGGGTCTATATCATGGTCCCATACCAGATATCTACCATTCAACAGAATGGTCACTCAACACTGGGTTGAGTCTTCATCGTGGTCTCGGACCAGGTGGTCCCATTCTCCGAAGAGAAGGGCTCTCGTTGCTGCTCAGGAAAATCAACACAGTCCACAAAGACAAGGGAAGATCTAGATCAGTGATCATTGCTTTAGCAGCCTCATAGATCGTTCTATTCTTCCTTTCTGCAACCGCATTCTATTGAGGGTTGTAAGGCACTGTCAGCTCTTTCTTGATTCTTGCTTCTTGACAAAAATCATCAAACTCATTAGATTCATACTTACCTTTGTTATCTGATCTCAAGATACGAATGTGTCTACTAGTCTGATTTTCAGTAAGTGTCTTGAACTCTTTGCATTTGTCAAAGGTTTTCACTCTTGGCCTTGAGGAAGTAAATCCAAGATTTCCGAGAGTAATCATCAATAAACAAGACATAATATAAACACCCACTCAGGGAGGGTGAAGACATAGGCCCACAAATGTCAGAATGAATCAAATCCAAAATGCATTTAGATCTACTTTTGCTTCTGGGAAAGGATTTCTTAGTGTTCTTACCTAGAGCACATCCTTTACAGATTCCTTCTTGTTTTGGAGAAACTTTTGGCATACCTGTAACCATCTTCTGCAATCCTGGGAGAGCTGTGTAGTGAAGGTGTCCAAACCTTCTATGCCAAAGTTCACATGGATCAATTGTGTGATGTACCAAGGCATGAGAGGAATCTTTGGAAGCCTTGTAGAGGCCTCCTTCTTGAACCCCAATCTGTACTGCTGAGTTTAGATCTGTGTCTTTTGCCCATAAAAAGACCTTCTTGTCCATGAAGAGGACTCTATAGCCCTTGTCTTCTAAACCAACAACAGATAAAAGATTCTTCTTTAAATCAGGATCATAAAGACTATCATCAATATGAAGAACCGTACCAGAGTCAAGTTGAACTGAAGTTGAGCCAACCCCTTCAATCTTGTAGGTGGAGTCATCTCCAAGTTCTACTTGAGTGGTGAACTTGTACTTTCTGTAACTGGTGAGAGCTCCACGGTTACCTGTCATGTGCTTGGAGGAACCACTATCCACCAACCAAGAAGTGGAACAATCTGAGAAAGAACCAGTTAGAACAGAAATCAAGTAGTACTCTCTTTTAGGTTCTTCTGTTTTGTTAGCCTTGGTTTTCTTCTTCTTCTTTGGTTCTTCATCTTCTTCTTCCTCTGCTTCTGCAGCAGATGCTTGAAACCTTTGCTTGGGTTTCTTCTTGTTTTGCCTGCAGTCTCTAGCAAAATGTCCAAACTTGTGGCAACTATAACATTCCACTTTTGACATGTTAGAAAACTTACCTTGAGGTTTATTTCCCTTCTTTTGCTGAGGAAAAGGCTTCTTGAACTTCTTTGTCTTTGCTGCAAGTGCAAGGTTGTCCTCCTTGATTACCTTGCCAGAGGTCCTTCCTGCTTCTTCTATGCAATCATGCCAAAGCCTTTCAAAGGTTGGTTGATTCTCTCGTCCACTGATGGATGCTATGAAAGTTTCTGAAGAGCTTGGGAGACCATCAACCACTGTTTGCACAAGGTCATCAACATCAAGAGTAATACCAATCGCAATGAGTTGATCTCTTACCTGTGCAATCTTCGTGAAGAAGGAACCAACGCTTTCATCTTTGTTCAGCTTCAAAGTTCTCAGCCTCTTCTTCAAGACTCTCTTCTGATTGGGAGCCTTCTTTCCATATTGGTTGACCAAAGTATCAAAGCATTCTTTAGAAGTCTTCAAAGATGTGATGTTGGGCATCATTGACTCTCTGATAGAATCATAGATAAATCTTCTAGCCTTACCTTGCTTCCTCTTGTAAGCAAGCCTACCAGCATTTGTTGTTGGCTCTTCTGTGTCATTAAAAACAATGTCATCCAAGTTATTTTCATCTAGTGTGGCTGTTAACCTGGCCTTCAAGGAGTTGAAGTTGGCTGATCCATAGAGCTTCTCTTCTGGTTTGAAAGGATATACAACCATCTCTACAACTTAGTCAAATGTTAAGTCTGCAAATCTTACCCCAAGGCCTAGGAAAAACAACAACAGTGTCCCTTTACCGTGTTTTCACATGCTAAGCTCTGATACCATGTTGAATCTTAGCATTAGCATGAATACTTAAAAAATTTGCAGACTAACTTAAAAAACAAATGACAAGTGCACTAAAAATCACATCAACACAATTGACACATGAACACAAGATTTTTCACTTGGAAAACCTTCAAAGGACAAAACCCCCAAAAAGCATTAGTAGCTCATCTCGTAAATGAGATGACTTAGAAAATTCTTCAAAAAGTTCTTCAAACGCCAATCTGGGTCAAATCTCAGTTTACAGTTGGTCAAATATTTTTTCTTAGCAAAAACAAACTAAGGGTTTCAAACCCTAGTTAATCAAATTTCTAGATCTGCCCGGAAATGATCAAGACTGCCCAAAAATAGTCTGCCCGAAGTCCAAAACTGTCTGCCCGGAATTTAAGACAGGCTGCTTGAAATTTTTAGAATGTTCGAAATTTATTATAGGCTGCCCGGAATTTATTTTTCCCTGCCCGGATCTTTGTCTGTGCCCGACCTTCGGTTTTCTGCCTTGCCCGAGATTGCTGTTCACTTCTTCTTCTGCCGGAATGGCAGATCTACACTTCCCAAACTGCCCGGAGTCTGGTATGGGCATCCCGTGACAAGCGCTGAACCCTTCATCTGCTGCTGGAGTGGTGGGAAGACCCCTGTCTGCTGGGTCGAGGCCTTAAGGCCTGCTCGGAAGCCCTTCAGGTCTGCTATTTACTAGCCCGAGGCCTAAAGTAGGCGGCCCGGGTCTGCTGTGAGCAGCCCATGGCTGCAACTTAGCTACCCGAAGCTCTGTGGTAGCTCTCGGGCCCTGCCCTATTGTGGGTGCCCATATGTGCTCCCGGGCCTTGTTGTAGGGCTAGTAAGGCTGCTGGAGGAGCTAAGGAGGCTGCCGAGAAAAAACACCAGCTGCCCGAGAAGAAAAAGAAGGCTGCCGTGGAGGAATAGGGCTGCCATAGAGAAGAAAACCCAGTTGCCCGAGATCTGGAAATATATTTGACTGCTTAAGATGAGGGTTTGTCAAATCCTAAGACAAAAAGATAAAAATGAAGAAACCCTAGCTTAGGGTTTTGCTGAGAGATCTTCAGAAGCAGCAGTACCTGTGAGAGCAAGTGAATGTGTGATAATGAAATGACTTGATCTTCTTTTATAACCTTCAGGCACCGGTAAGTGGACCAAAATTAGGAAGAACAAAATAATAATATTTTATTCTTTCCTAATTTCAGTTTTACCATTTTACCTTTTAGTACTCTAAAAGGTCCTTTATGTATTTTTGACTTTTACCCAAAGTCCTTATGTAATTTTGATTTTCACCTATGGTCCCTTTCCTGTGGTCCAAAAATCCTTTTTTATTTTTGACTTTTGACTTTAACCTTTTTCCAAGTGCCCCTGTGGTCTTTTTGATTCCATTCAAAGTACATCATCATAAACCAAGAGAGTTACTAATGCTTTTATCTCACACTCTGTGTGACACCAAGTTCAGGTACTAGGGTAACTTAACCAAGGATAGCTAAGCCTTGGAGAAGTACACAAAGCCCATAGATCAAGGGTCAGAGTTTCACACATGCCTAGACCAAGTCTAGGGCTTACAGTGCCTTCCTGGTAACAGACTAGGTGCCTAAGCCATGGGCTGCATAATTTCACCCTAGGTCAAATACTTGGTAACCGACCAAGCGCCTCCATTCTCTAAGAGAATGTCTACTCAGAACTAAGCTGAGTCTACCAGTACTGGATTGGTCCACATCGTGGTCTCGGACCAGATGTCTACCATTCAACAGAATGGTCACTCAACACTGGGTTGAGTCTACCCAGGGCAGAGTTGGGTCCATATCATGGTTAAGGACCAGATATCTACCATTCAACAGAATGGTCACTCAACACTGGGTTGAGTCTACACCGTGGTCCCGGACCAGGTGTCCCCATTCTCCTAAGAGAATGGCTCTCGATGCTGCTCAAAAAAATCAACACTCCCTCTCAGTGAGAGAGGCATTCTCTGCCATACCAGGTTTGTCACGAAAGTACATGAACTTTGATGCTGACAGAGGCTTGGTCAAGATATCTGCAATCTGTTCATCCGTATGAATGTACTGCAACTTCAGAGCACCTCTCTGCACTAGGTCTCTGATGAAATGATACCTTATTTCAATGTGTTTCGATCTATCATGAAACACTGGGTTCTTCGAAAGCTCTATGACACTCTGATTATCGCAATGGATGTCGTTGAGTCAAGCTTTCCCCCGAACAGGTCAGATATCAATTTTCTGAGCCAAATTGCTTCCTTTTAGGTATTACTTGCAACAATATATTCTGCCTCAACTGTACTCTGAGCTATGGAACCCTGCATCCTGCTGGACCAAGAGATCGCTGTTGATCCCATACTGAAGCAATAACCAGAGGTACTTTTCCGGTCAACTGCACTGCCAACCCAATCTGAATCTGTATATCTAGATAACAATACTCCATTGCTGGAAGTATACCTGAGCCCATAAGTGATAGTACCTCGCATATATCCGAGTACATGTTTGGCAGCTACCAAGTGTATGTGCTTCGGATCGGACATGAACTGACTCAATGCATTCACTGTGTAACAGATGTCTGGTCTCGTATGCACGAGATACATCAGTGAACCATTGAGCTGTCTGTATAGAGTAGAGTCCACACTCTATGAACTAGAGGCTGAGTCCCGCAACTTTGTCAAGTTGGTAGTCATTGGACGCTCATGGACTTGCAGTCTTGCATCCCAAATCTCTGCAAGATATCCACTGCATACTTTCCTTATGTCAGGAAGATCTCACCTTGCTTTTGCCAGACTTCTAGGCCAAGGAAGTAATGCATCGATACGAGATCTTTCATCTCGAATTGAGAGGTAAGCTCCCTTTTACACTGGTCTATCAATTGTTCATCACGTGTAAGAAACAAGTCATCTACATATAGAACAAGTATTAAGACATGATTATGAACAACCTTAAAGTACAAGTTAGAATCAACTGTACTTTTGGAAAACTCCAAGTTATGGAGAAATCCATCCATCCTGGCATACCAGACTCTTGGAGTTTGTTTCAGTCCATACAAGGCTTTCGTCAGTTTACATACATGAGTCTTCTTCCCATGAGTCACAAAGCCTTCAGGTTGTTCAATATAAACTTCTTCCTCAATCTTACAATTGAGAAAGGCGGTCTTTCCATCCATTTGATGTAACTTCCATCCGAATACTGCAGCAAGTGAAATGATGGTTCTAATCGTAGTATACCTGGGAACAGGAGCAAATGTCTTGTCATAGTTAATGCCTTCTTTCTGAGTGAAGCCACGAGCTACGAATCTGGCTTTTATATTTCTCCACAGTGCCATTTGCAGCATGCTTGATCTTATAAAGCCATCATGAAGTCACAATTGACTTTCCTTTTGGTCTAGGAACAACTTCCCAAATATCATTCTTCATGATTGACTCATACTTTTCAATCATGGCATCAACCCATACCTGTTTACTTGCTGCTTCTTCATATGATGAAGGTTCTGAACTGATAAGCTGACTCATAAGATCGGAGTACTTTCGTGGTCTTATGCTTTCTCTGAAAGCCCCGGGAGGAAATTTATGCTTCCGCCTTCTTGCACTGTCTCTTGGCACCAAGTAGGTGTCCTTTTGGAAGGAGGAACTTCAAGTAGTTCTTCTAGTGGACTTTCAGTGTTCTCGGGTACATCTGGAATTTGATCTTCAAATTCCTCTTCCTCCCTCTGAATATCTGAATCTGGAAACTCAAGTGGAGCAACTGCATCTTTCGGTGAAAGCTCTAGTGTTTTATGAAACACAGCTTCCTCATGGAAGATCACATCTCTGCTGGCCTCAATGTGCCTTTCAGTGTTTTTAAACTCGGCCGAGTCGGCTCGGATTCGGCCCGAGTCACCCAAGTCAACCCCTCACCGAGTCAAACCGACCTTTAAACCGGCTTGGGTGGCCGGTTCGGTACCGAACCGGTCAGCTCGGCTGAGTCAAAGGCCAACTCGCCGATGTTTTCCGGATTTCAAAATTTTTTAAAAAATTAAAAATTAATAATGCCTAACCTAACTCCTACCCCTAAATATGCTATGGTTTTTCAGACTTTAGCTTAGATTGATAGTATCAGTGCTATGGTGCTAAATATGCTATAGCTGTGTATGGATAATGGCACATTAAAAGTGTATGGTCTGCTAAATTTTCTACCATCAGTTCCAGCAACAATATTTCCCAGGCATTGTTACAATATGTGCAACAGATCAGACATGCTGACCAATACTATGGGATGGAGTGAACTGAACCAAATTGGTTAGAACATTGAATGAACCCAGAAACTAGAAAGCATAATAGCTCGTAATCCAATTCTACTGGATAGATTGTTACACATTCAACTGGACTACAATATTAGAAAACTGACCATTGATATTTGCGTTGGTAAATTTTAGTTAAAGGTGTAGATGATCAATTCGTTACATACAAACTAAAGCATCATGAGGAAAGTGGTAGCTCTAGCTATTTACCCATATTCATGAACTTGAGGAACTCCGTTGTAAAGATTGTTCCTGCACTTTTCTGCTGTATATGGCAGTTGATCAATGAATTTTGATTTTAAATAAAATGTAAATCAGTTCCTAAAGTTGATATCTTAGCGTTATTACTTACCAATAAGTTAATAACAACTAAGTATTACTATCTTCTTTTGCACAGAATGTAGAAAACATAAAATTTTAATGCATTTTTTTCTTGTTTTATTGTTACTGAAAGCTATGCCTATGTATGCCTGTGCCCTATAGAGCTTCATGATGCTATGTCGAAAGTTCGAAACCACTGCTTTTCTATAAGGTAACCGGATGATCTTAGATTGTAAATAATTGGAGGCATGGTGCTTTTTGTTAAACCTTATTATATCAATATGGTTTTGGGAGGCATGGAACTTATTGTTAAATATTAGTGGAGGCATGGAACTTATTGTTAAAAATTAGTGTATCAGTTTGGTCACTTGAAACAATTTTGGGTGAAAATAGGTATCATGTACATATTTGTTGCTTGCAGCCTTGCACATTGGCATAGTACCATTCGTGCAATTTTGATATGTTCACCCTTATATGGTATATATATGATCACACTTTGGATGTTTTGTCTCTAATGCTTTGGAAGGATGGATTATAATTTTTAAAATATAATTTTTCTTTAAAATTTAAGTATTTTATATGTTTTTTAATAAACCAAGTCATTAAAATCAAACCGCTCGAGTCATTGCTGAGTCATTGCCGAGTTCGAGTCCGAGTCCGAGTTGACCCTCGGCCGATTCCGAGTCCGAGTCCGAGTTTTAAAACATTGGTGCCTTTGTCTGGGTATATATATTTGATATGCCTTCGAGCAATCACTGTACCCAACAAATATACCTTTCTTATCAGAGGGCTCTAGCTTGGCCCTCTTTTCTTTTGGCACATGAACATACACATGATTACCAAATATCCTCGTGTGATCAACTGCGGGTTTCTTCTTGGTGAAGACTTCTTCTGGAGTCTTCTTCCCCAAGATAGCATGTGGGCTTCTGTTCTGAATGTACAAAGCAGTTCCTGTACCTTCAGTCCACAAAGATAAAGGAAGATCTAGATCAGTGATCATGGCTTTAGCAGCCTCACAGATTGTTCTATTCTTCCTTTCAGCAACCCCATTTCATCGGGTTGCAAGGCACTGTCAGCGCTTTCTTGATTCTTGCTTCTCGACAAAAATCATCAAACTCATTAGATTCATACTTACCTCCGTTATTTGATCTTAAGATACGGTTATGTTTGCTAGTCTGATTTTCAATCAGTGTCTTGAACTCTTTGAATCTGTCAAAGGTTTCACTCTTGGCCTCGAGGAAGTAAATCCAAGACTTTTGAGAGTAATCATCAATAAACAAGACATAATATAAACACCCACTCAGGGAGGGTGAAGACATAGGCCCACAAATGTCAGAATGAATCAAATCCAAAATGCCTTTATATCTACTTTTGCTTCTGGGAAAGGATTTCTTAGTGTTCTTACCTAGAGCACATC
Organism: Pseudotsuga menziesii; assembly: GCA_001517045.1. Lineage (NCBI taxonomy): Eukaryota > Viridiplantae > Streptophyta > Pinopsida > Pinales > Pinaceae > Pseudotsuga > Pseudotsuga menziesii. The sequence goes on from LPNX010133944.1 coordinate 252,033, forward strand.
CTTTACAAATTCCTTCATGTTTTGGAGAAACTTCTGGCATACCTGTAACCATCTTCTGCAATCCTGGGAGAGCTGTGTAGTGAAGGTGCCCAAACCTTCTATGCCAAAGTTCACATGGATCAACTGTGTGACGTACCAAGGCATGAGAGGAATCTTTGGAAGCCTTGTAGAGGCCTCCCTATCGAACCCCAATTTGTACTGCCGAGTTTAGATCTATGTCTTTTGCCCATAAAAAGATTTTCTTGTCCATGAAGAGGACTCTATAGCCCTTGTCTTCTAAACCTGCAATAGATAAAAGATTCTTATTTAAACCAGGAACATAAAGACTATCATCAATATGAAGACCTGTACCTGAGTCAAGTTGAAGTGAAGTTGAGCCAACTCCTTCAATCTTGTAGGTGGAGTCATCTCCAAGCTCTACCTGAGTGGCGAACTTCTTCTTTCTGTAACTGGTGAGAGCTCCACGGTTGCCTGTCATGTGCTTGGAGGCACCAATGTCCACCAATGAAGAAGTGGAACAATCTGATAAAGAACCAGTTAGAGCAGAAATCAAGTAGTACTCTCTTTTAGGTTCTTCAGTTTTGTTAGCCTTGGTGTTCTTCTTCTTCTTTGGTTCTTCATCTTCTTCTTCCTCTGCTTCTGCAGTAGATTGTTGAAACCTTTGCTTGGGTTTCTTCTTGTTCTGCTTGCATTCTCTAGCAAAATGTCCAAACTTGTGGCAACTATAACATTCCATTTTTGACATGTCAGATTACTTACCTTGAGGTTTATTTCTCTTCTTTTGCCGAGGGAAAGGCTTCTTGAACTTCTTTGTCTATACTGCAAGTGCAAGGTTGTCCTCCTTGATTACCTTCCCTGAGGTCCTTCCTTCTTCTTCTATGCAATCATGCCAAATCCTTTCAAAGGTTGTTTGATTCTCTCGTCCACTGACAGATGCCATGAAAGTTTCCGAAGAGCTTGGGAGACCATCAAGCACTGTTTACACAAAGTCATCATCATCAAGAGTAATACCAATAGAAATGAGTTGATCTCTTACCTGTGCAATCTTCGTGATGAAGGAACCAACGCTTTCATCTTTGTTCAACTTCAAAGTTCGTAGCCTCTTCTTCAAGACTCTCTTCTAATTGGGAGCCTTCTTTTCATATAGGTTGACCAAAGTATCAAAGCATTCTTTAGCAGTCTTCAAAGATCTGATGTTGGGTATCATTGGCTCTCTGATAGAATCATAGATTATTCTTCTAGCCTTACCTTGCTTCCTCTTGTAAGCAAGCCTACCAGCATTTGTTGTTGGCTCTTCTGTGTCATTAAAAACAATGTCATCCAAGTCATTTTCATCTAGAGTGGTTGTTAACCTAGCCTTCCAGGAGTTGAAGTTGGCTGAACCATAGAGCTTCTCTTCTTGTTTGAAAGCATATACAACCATCTCTGCAACTTAGTCAAATGTTAAGTCTGCAAATCTTATCCCAAGGGCTAGGAAAAACAACAACAGTGTCCCTTTACCGTGTTTTCACATGCTAAGCTCTGATACCATGTTAAATTTTAGCATTAGCATGAATACTTAAAAATTTGTAGACTAACTTAAACAACAAATGACAAGTGCACTAAAAATCACATCAACACAATGGACATATGAACACAAGATTTTTCATTGGGAAAACTTTCAAAGGACAAAAACCCCAAAAAGCATTAGTAGCTCATCTCGTAAATGAGATGACTTAAAAATTCTTCAAAAAGTTCCTCAAACCCCAATCTAGGTCAAACTACAGTTTACAGTTGGTCAAATAAAATTTTCTTAGAAAACAAACTAAGGGTTTCAAACCCTAGTTAATCAAATTTCCAGATCTGCCCAAAAATGATCAAGACTACCCAGAAACTGTTTTCCCAAACTGAACAGGCCTACCCGAAGTCCAAAATTGTCTGCCCAAAATTTAAGACAGGCTGCCCGGATTTTTACAGACTGCCTGGAATTTTACTGGCTGCCCGAAATTTATTACAGACTGCCCGGATTTTTTTTTTCCATGCTCGGATCTCTATCTGTGCTTGCCCGTCTGTTTTTCGCCCTTCCCGAGATTGCTGTTCACTTCTTCTGCCGGAATGGCAGATCTACATTGCCCAAATTGCCCGGAGTCTTATGGGCAACCTGTGACAAGGGCTGAACCCTCCGGCTGCTGCTGGAGTGGTGGGCAGACACCTGTTTGCGGGGCCGAGGCCTTAAGGCCTGCCTAGAAGCCCTTTGGGTCTGCTATTTAGCAGCCCGAGGCCTATAGCAGGAAGCTTGGGTCTGCTGTGAGCAACCCGTGGCTGCAGCTTAGTTGCCCGGAGCTCTGTGGTAGCTCTCGGGCCCTACTGTGGGTGCCCAGATGTGCTCTCGAGCCTTGCTGTAGGGCTAGCAGGGCTTCCCGAGGAGCTAAGGAGGCTCCTAAGAAGAAACCCTAGCTGCCTGAGAAGAAGGAGAAAGCTGCCGAGGAGGCGCAGGGCTGCCACAGAGAAGAAAACCCAGCTGCCCGAGATGTGGAAATATATTTGTTTGCTGAAGATGAGGATTTGTCAAACCCTAAGATAAAAAGATAAAATGAAGAAACCCTAGCTGAGGGTTTTGCTGCGAGATCTTTAGAAGCAGCAACACTTGTGAGAGCAAGTGAATGTGTAATAATGAAATGACTTGATCTTCTTTTATAACTTTCAGTCACCTGTAAGTGGACCAAAATTAAGAAGAACAAAATAATAATATTTTATTCTTTCCTAATTTCACTTTTACCATTTTACCTTTGAGTAGTCTAAACGGTCCTTTATGTATTTTCGACTTTTACCAAAAGTCCTTATGCAATTTTGACTTTCAGCTGTGGTCCCTTTTCCTGTGGTCCAAAAATCCTTATGTATTTTTGACTTTTGACTTTAACCTTTTTCCAAGTGCCCGTGTGGTCATCACTTGAGGTCTTTTTGATTCCATTCAATGTACATGATCATAAACCAAAAGACTTACTAATGCTTTTATCTCACACTCTGTGTGACACCAATATCAGGTACTAGGGTAACTTAACCAAGGGTAGCTAAGCCTTGGAGAAGTACACAAAGCCCATAGATCAAGGGTTAGAGTGTCACACATGGCTTGACGAAGTCTAGGGCTTACAGTGCCTTCCTGGTAACAGACCAGGTGCCTCAGCCATGGGCTGCATAATTTGACCCTAAGTCAAATACTTGGTAACAAACCAAGCGCCTCCATTCTCCAAGAGAATGGCTACTCAAAACTATGCTGAGTCTAGTAGTACTGGACTGGTCCACATCGTGGTCCCAAACCAGATGTCTACCATTCAATAGAATGGTCACTCAACACCGGTTGGAGTCTACCCAGGGCAGAGTTGGGTTCATATCATGGTTGCTCTGATTTAGAAAATGAGCATCCCCATGGCAAACTCCGACCCCTAACCACACTTTTATTACACGCATCATTTTCCCAATTAGAGTACTAAAAATAGTCTAAGTTTATGGGAACAATATTTTTCTCAAAATTAAAATAAAACCTAGGGGGACCTGGCACATGTCCATATGACTCAATATTAATGCCTAGCATGTTTATAAACATTGACTCATAGACTCTAATAACCTCCTAAGGTGTAACCACCAAGACGACTACCCCAACTTTGGAGGTGTGAGTGAAAAACTCATTAGTCATTTGTTCAACAATAAATAATTACCAAGAGAAAAAACACTCTGGGCTAGTCGTCTTGATGTTTAAGTCTAGGAGATCGAGTCTTTTACATACTTCAGCATGCTAGGACATTTATTACAATTCCCCCAAGGGGGTATGAACATGTGGTACAAGGAATTAATTTTTTTTTCCCAGAAGAAGCCTGGATGACTTCTTAACTCTGAAGAATGAACAATTGTGCTTGTTCAACTTTGCTAGCTCACTTGAAAACCAACTAAGCATGACTTAGTAGGTAACATGTAGAGAGATTCTTTGCTCATTTTTCGCGGATCTAGGGCATCTAGGACCTCTTTAGGCACCTAATCTTCCTCCTCTTCGCTTATATCTAGCACTTGTAAGCTTGAATGGACTCCTAATTTGTAAAGGACCAACGAGCTCTTCTATTTCAAGCTGTAACTCATAGTAGCTAGTGGGATAGCCTACTAGCCCTGCCATCCTCCCTATCTTGGGGGGATCTCATCATTTTTTTTTCTTTAGTTTTTCTTAATTTTTCTAAGTTAAAAGCTAAAACTAACTAAAATCAACCAAGATACAATCCAAAATATTCCCTTTTAGCTTCAATTAGAGGAAATGTAACTTTTTTAGATTAGTTTTCATTTTCTTAGTAATTAGACAACAATTCCTTTCAAGTTTTGTCTTTCTTGCAAAAAGCAACAAATCCTCACTATCAAAGTCTATCCTGCTCTCTGCCTAGTGAGTTCAACTCAATGCTGGTAGATCACGATAGATTCTGTTAGTGCAAAGGCGTTTAATTAGAAAACTTTTCATTTTTGTTGAGAAGTAACGAATCATAGATCAATAGTAGTAATTAACCTATATTTTCCTTTCTTGCTCAATCCTACAATGAAAGCATTCGTGAGTGGTTAAATCACATAATTGCCATTTCACTTAACTCACCTATGTTAGATTTTTCACAAAATTATAGCAGTATAACTTAATTGCCGATAAACAATTGGATCACTAGAAGAAAGACAAAGCACAAAAATAAAGAACACGAGTTTATCTTGGGAAATCCAATAGGGAGAAAACCCAACAACCTTCGTATAAAGGTGATCAATTCTGAGAACAAAGTACACGAATGAGAGAGAAAGAAGAAAAAATCTCTAAGATAAAACCCAGAAAACACTACTTCTCACTACTGGAGCGAACTTCTCCTTGACTAGGCGAACTTGCTTGTGTGTACAAATGAGGCGCCTAGCCTCTCTCTTTATACACTTTTACAAAACTGAGTTTTTCCTTAACTGGGCCGACTTGATTTGTGGAAAGATAGAATAAAATTTATTTTAACTCTTTTTCTTATGTGATCTTCCCCAAGGTTTACATTGATTCTTTCAATGGTTTACATGGTTATTACATCAATATAATCTCCTGTAGGACAAAACAATACAATAAAATTACGATAAGAATAACTTCCGAAGTTGCACAAATTCCAACAACCTAATCTCAATT